>JARBWK010000018.1:16987155-17049842 GCA_030556195.1 Anolis apletophallus
TATACAAACATGCATTCATACCTTCACTTAGACAGACAGACAGACAGACAGAGACAGAGCCACAGAAAGGAATTCCTGAATGGAAACATCTAACATCTAGAACAGAGAGGGAGGGAGGAATCTTTGTCAACGGTACCAGAAAAAACAGAGAGCACTAACTTGGCATTCCTACTTCAAGGCGCTACTCAGGCCCAGATTACCCATAAGGCCATCGGAGGCCATGGCCTCGGGCGGCAGATTTGGGGGGCCGCAGTTCCGGGCCTGAAGGAAGGGGTGAAGGAAGGAGTGGCGCACGCCCGCGCGACAAGGAGCCGGGGGGAAGTCCCGCCGCCCCTAGGGCGATTGACACAGCTTCCCCCACTGCCGTCCCACTCGCGGGAGCGGGCGCCACCCTTCAGTGAAGGGAGGAGGGGCGCTGGTGCAAGCGCGGCGGCAGCGGGGGAAGCAGCGTGAGTCGCCCTAGGGGCGGGACTTCCGGCGGCGCCTTCTCCGTCACGCCAGTTCCGCCCCCCTCCCTTCACTGAAGGGAGGAGGGGCAGAGCCGCTGCCGGAGTGACGGACAAGGCGCCATTGGAAGTCCCGCCCCTAGGGCGACTCACGCGGCTTCCCCCGCCGCTGCCCCGCTCGCACCAGCGCGGGACTTCTGGCGGCGCCGTGTCCGTCATGCCGCCCCCGCCCCCCGGGGGGCGGCATTTAGACCGGCGGGCCTTGGGCGGCAGAGTCTGCTAATCCAGGCCTGGCGCTACTCTATTCTTCACCCCTCTTTAGCCTTTCAACACTACACAAGTCAGCTTTCGTCCTAGTTTCACTTTGTAACAGAGTTAAAGAGGTGACGGCACCCTTTGGCAACGCGTAATTCCAACACCTGGACTTGGGGCCGATGTGCTGAGGAAGGATTCCTGGGCAAGGAACCTGCCAGCCTCTGCTTTGCATGTGGCCACCGCATCGCATGTGCCCAGGCAAGTCGTTCTGGCAGCAGCGCCAGGGACTTCTCTCCGCGATCAATGGCCTCGCTTATACAAAGGGCTAAAAATACCTCCATCCCTTCCCATTCCCAGCTGACATCTCACCCAGCCGTTGGAAGACGCCCACGCTATCCTGTTCAGTCACATAAGCTACGTTCTCACCATTCTTGCCTTTTCTCTCTCTTCCGTTGTTCCGACTCCCTTTCCATTCGTCACCATTTGCAATCAGAGGATCCTAGAAGAGTTGGACGAGACCTCATGGACGAGATCCAGCCCAACCCCATTCTGCCAAGGAACAGGGAAATCGCATTCAAAGCACCCCCGACAGATGGCCATCCAGCTTCGGATTAAAAGCCTCCAAAGAAGGAGCCTCCGCCACGCTCCGGGACAGAGAGTTCCCCTGCTGAACAACTCTCACCGTCAGGAAGTTCAAGTGGAATCTCCTCTTTGTCGCTTGGAGGCCTTGCTCCATTGCGTCCCGGTCTCCAGGGCAGCGGGAAACACGCTTGCCCCCTCCTCCCAAGAACTTCCCCTCACATATTTATTAGGGAAAAAATGGTTCAAAACCCGGGCAGTGCTTCCCAACCAGTGTGCCGTGAGCGATCATCAGGTGTGCCGTGGGAAATTGGGACCCTCCAATGCCCTTTCTTCCCCCTCCTGCCGAACTCTTTTCCTTCTCCGCTCGGGCTCCCTTCTTCCCAGCCTCGCTCTATGACTTTATGGCAGGGGATTCTGACACAAGGTTTCCCCATGCCTGTTTGAGGGACCTTGAAGTGGTGAGCCTCCTTCCAACACTGTGACTCTGGATAGAAAGCAAACAACAACATCACATAACATTGTTTGAGTCCACAGTGCTCTCTGGGTGTAGGTGAACTACAACTTCCAAACTCAAGGTCAATTCCCAAGCAAACCTTTTCAGTACTTTCTGTTGGTAATGAGAGTTCAATAGGCCAAGTTTGGTTCAATTCCATTGTTGCAAGAGTTCAGGATGCTCTTTGATTGTGTTTTAACTATAAATCCCAGAAACTGTAACTCCCAAATGTCAAGGTCTATTTTCCCCAAACACATTTGGGCATATTGAGTATTCATGCCAAGTTTGGTCCTGATCTAACATTGTTGAGTCCACAGTGCTCTCTGGATATAGGTGAACTACAACTCCAAAACTCAAGGTCAATACCCACCGAACTCTTATAGTATTTTCTCTTGGTTATGGGAGTTCTGTATGGGAAGTTTGATTCCATTCCATCATTGGTGGAGTTCAGAAGGCTCTTTGATTGCGGGTGAACTATAACTCCCAGCTGTTGAGCAAGACCTTCGTGTGTGTCTTTCTGCCATTCCTGCCAGGATATCTATGTTGTGTTTGCCAAAACAGGCCCAGGTTTCACACTGAGTGTATAAATACATTTAAAAACATATTAACTATCTGTATGACTGTGTTAGAGTGTCATTTTGTGCCATTTTGGTTGGTGGTGTGCCCCAGGATTTTGCACATGTAAAAAGTGTGCCACGGCTCAAAAAAGGTTGGGAAACACTGGTATAGGGGGGGCGCTGGCAGTTCAAATCTAAATGACTTCCGAAATTTTCTGAAAAAATTGCGGAAATTTTACGATTTTTTTTGAAATTTCGGAATGGCTTTTTTAATGACAGATGTGCATGCACCGTAAGAAAGAAACAGCACTGGTTAAACACCCAGTTTGGACACGGAGGCCCTTCAATCCGTATCAGAACTGGCGCAAGACCCGTGTGCCGCTCTCGCCCCAGGTCTAACGCGGAGGGAAGGCATCGCCTCCAAACTGGGTTAAACACCAGTTCGTGTCAGAAGTGACACGAGAGCCACACACGGAAGGGAAGGCCAGGGAAGGGAAAGCTGCCGATTCCTTTCCGAAAATGGCGGCGGCGGCTTCGAAGTGGCAAATTCACTTCCGGGTTGCTGACATCGCTTCAAAACCGCTTCAAAAGTGAATTTAATCCGAATTCATTCCGATTTTACGAGCATTTCGACGAACCGACCCAGGCCTAATATTTATACATGCCTCCTCTCAGCCTTCTCTTCTGCAGGCTAGACATGCCCAGCTCTTTAAGCCGCTCCTCATGGGGCTTGTTCTCCAGAACCTTGATCCTTTGAGTCGCCTCCTCTGGACGCATTCCAGCTTAGAGTCAACAACTCCCTTCACTTGTGGGGCCCAGAACTGGACGCAGTGGGATTCCAGGTGTGGTCTAAACAAGGCAGAACGGAGCACGCGGGGCATGACTTCCCTGGATCTAAACACTAGGCTCCCTATCGATGCAGGTCAAGATCCCATTGGGGGTTTTTTTTTGCTGCAGCATGACATTCCTGGCTCATGTTCCCCTTCCTCCCCACGAGGACGCCAAGATCCTTTTCACGCGTGCTGCCCTTGAGCCAGGCGCCGCGTCCCGTATCTTTGCGTTTCATTCTTTCCCTGCCTCAGCGGAGTCCCTGGCATTTGCCCCCGGTCAACTCCGTGGTGTTCGTTTTGGCCAATCACCTCTCTCGTCATTCGGAGCGTTCTGAACTCCGCTCCTGACGCCTGGAGGATTGGCTCTCCCTCCCCATTTGGCCTCACCTGCAGACTTGGTGATGATGCCTCCTAACCTTCATCTACGTCATTAATTAATTAATTAATAATACTTTATTTCTAACCCACATCCATCTCCCCGGAGGGGACTCGGAGCGGCTTACATAGGGCCGTGCCCGAACAACACATCACAAAATATTTATTTATTTATTTATTGTTTCGACTTGTTAGTCGCCCCTTCCAGTAGGCTCGGGGTGACTCATTATTTCTTTTATTTATTTATTTATTTATTTATTTATTTATTTATTCGGTCTTATATTCCGCTTCTCCTTTGCAGGCTCGGAGCAGATCACCGCATACAGTAAAAAAATACAATAAACACATAAAAACCTAACAGTGATAAAAACGGAGGTTACAGTCCTTGGATTCAAGGACATGCGCATGCCATTTACAAGTCAGACTTAGCTAAGAGCAAGCCTAAAAAGGGCGGCCTTACACGCCCTCCGAAAGGGGGCGAGCTCTGGGATGGTCTGGAAGCGAGTTCCAAAGCGCAGGCGCCGCGGCAGAGAAGGCTCGCTGTCTCGTAGTAGACAGGTGGCAGGAGCAGATCGATGGGATGACCAACGGGTTCTGCTCTTCCGAGTGTAGCGATCTCGGGGGAACATACGGGGCAAGGCGGTCCCTCAGGTACACAGGCCCTAGACCGTGTAAGGCCTTAAAGGTTAAAACCAGCACCTTGAAAGCAATTCGGAACTCGATGGGAAGCCAGTGCAGTTGCCGCAAGATGGGAGTGATGTGCTCCCTTACCGGTGCTCCCACCAGCAAGTGAGCAGCGGCATTCTGCACCAGCTTGAGTTTCCGGATTGTCGACAAGGGAAGGCCGATGTAGAGGGCGTTACAGTAGTCCAGCCTCGAGATGACCGTCGCTTGGATCACCGTGGCCAGGTCGTCCCTGGACAGGTAGGGAGCCCGTCGTCTAGCCTGTCGAAGATGGAAAAAGGATGTTTTGCTAACCATGGAGATCTGGGTCTCCATGGTCAGCAAAGGGTCCAATTGGACACCCAAGCTCTTTACAAGGGATGACGGGCTTAGGTGCTCGCCATCCAGGGTAGGCAACCGGCACTCATCCAGCCCAGGTCGACCGGGCCACAAGATCTCCGTCTTCGACGGGTTCACCTTCATCTGGCTGGCACACAGCCATCCAGTCACGGCTTCAAGGCATAGATGGAAACAATCGGGCACGGTATCCAGCCTGCCGTCCATTCTCAGCAGAAGCTGGGTGTCATCAGCCTACTGATAACACTCCAGACCAAAGTCGCGGGCCAGCTGGGCCAGGGGGCGCATGTAGATGTTGAATAATAAGGGCGAGAGGATGGCCCCCTGGGGGACCCCACAAGTTAATGGGAGCCTCCCGGAGACCTCCTCTCCCCTCTCCACACGCTGTCCCCAGTCTTGGAGGAAGGAGGCCGCCCATTTAAGGGCAGTCCCCCTGACTCCAGTCACGGCTAAACGGTGGGTCAACAGAGCGTGATCTACGGTATCAAACGCTGCTGTCAGATCTAACAACACGAGCAGGGCCGACCCGCCCTGGTCCAGCTGGCGGCGAAGTTGGTCTGTAATGGCGACAAGCACGGTCTCCGTCCCATGCCCAATACGGAAGCCGGACTGGAAGGGATCGAGTCCAGCTGTGTCTTCTAAGAACCGCTGCAGCTGATCCGCTGCTGCCCTCTCAATCACCTTGCCTAAAAAAGGCAAATTAGACACAGGTCGGTAATTGGAGGGAGCCGAAGGGTCTAAATTCGGCTTCTTCAGCAGCGGTCTTACCATTGCCTCTTTCAAACCCCCTGGGAACACTCCTTGCTCAAGGGAGCTGTTGATAATCTTTCCCAGGGGGTCTCGTAGCCCCTCCCGACAGGATCTAACAAGCCAGGAGGGGCACGGATCACGGGAGCAGGTAGTTGGTCTAGCTGCAGCAAGTAGCTTATCGACAGCTGCTGCATCCAGCGGTTGGAAACGGGTGAAGGTGGGCCCGCCGAGTGGCGGCGGGGTCTCGAGTTCAGCTACTGTATCAAGAGTGGCTGGGATGTCCCGGCGGAGGGTCGAGATTTTGTCGGCAAAGAAGTTCTGGAAAACCTCCGCTGATGGAGCCAAACCCCTAACGTTTGGGACAGTCGGAATTGTTGTCAGTGACCGAATTATTTTAAAAAGTTGAGCTGAGCGTGAACTGGCCGACTCCATCAAGGAGGAGTAACGAACTTTTTTGGCTTCCTTGATAGCTCGCTCATAAACCTCCTTAAATTGTTTATAAGCCGATCTCGATGCTCCGTCACGGAGGCCCCGCCACACGTCCTCTAGCTGTCTCTTCCTCCGTTTCATCGCTCGTAGCTCCTCGGTGAACCAAGGCGAGCGATTCCTGCGGGGGATGGGAGAGCGTCTGGGGGCGATCTCGTCTAAGGCCGTGGAAAGACAGGTGTTCCAGCCTTCCACTTGCCTGTCGACTGAGTCGCTGGGGAGCTCCAAATCCCTCAGAGCATTCAGGAACCGAGTGGGTTCCAGAAGTCTCTTCGGGCGAACCAGAATAGGTCCGGCACCCTTACTGGGTGGGGTGGCTAGCCCAAGTCACACTTACATATGCATAAAACCATAAAAACACTGTAAAACAACGGACCAATGTCCACATATTAAAATTGAACAAACAGATACACATTAAAATAACTCTTAGGCCTGCATTACAGTAAGCGGCCTAGGGATGTCTATGGAGCAAACGCCTGCACGAACAGGAGGGTTTTGCAAGCCCCACGGAAGGCTAGCAGGTCGGTCTGTGCGCGGATTGTGGGGGGAAGGGCGTTCCATAAGACTGGCACGATGGCACTGAAAGCCCTCCTCCGCGTTGTGGGCAGATGGATGGATTGACAACCAGGTAGGTACCACCAGGAGGTTCTGAGACTCAGTTCGCAGTGGTCGTGGGGGGCTGTATTGGGAGAGGTGGTGCCTTAGGTGCACTGGCCCCAGACCATTCAAGGCCTTGAAGGTCAGAACCAGCACCTTGAAGGTGATCCAGTGCTCTATTGGGAGCCAGTGCAGGACAGGCGTGATGTGGCAGCGAGGTGGAAGGCCTGCCAACAGCCGAGCTGCAGCATTCTGCACCAGCTTAAGCTTCCGGATCACTGACAAGGGAAGGCCAATGTAGAGGGCATTACAGTAGTCCAGTCTTGAGATGACCGTGGCTTGGACCACTGTGGCTAGGTCATGACGGGACAGGGAGGGGGCCAGCCTCCTCGCCTGCTGGAGGTGGTGGAAGGCCACTCCGCTGACGATGGAGATGTGCTTTTCCATCGACAGGTGGGAGTCAAGCGTGACTCCCAGGCTTTTGACCGATGGAGACGGGTGAAGCGTCGCCCCGTCCAGGGTTGGGAGCTGGATCCCTCCCGTACCCGGACGACCCAGCCACAGGACCTCCATCTTAGCCGGATTCACCTTCAACCTACTGGCTCGCAGCCATCCAGTGACAACAACATCAAAGAACAATAACCATAATAAAAGCAATAAACACAATAAAATACACCTGCGAAAGCACAACAGTCCAGGTGAGTCTAAGAACAGGACCGACAGGGCGGGCCACACGGACATGCAGGGTGTTTAAAAACTCGGGGGAGATAACTGGAGTAGTGTCGCAGACAATGGGTCGCATAGGGGGAAAGGTTTCGCGTTTGGGAGCCCAATCTCCGAAGGCCCGGCGGAAGAACCAGGTTTTCAGTTGTTTCCTGAAGGACTCCAGTGAGGGGGCGTTCCTGATCTCTCCCGGGAGGGAGTCCCAAAGGCGGGGGGGGCCCACAGAGGGTGTGTCGAACAGGACCGGGCCCAGAACCGAACCCTGCGAATGGCACTCCGCTCCTCACTGAGAGCAGAGTGTGACTCAATGCCTTTTCTTTCCCCCCACACACTTTCCCTTTTTTGAAACCAGGCATCAAGGAAGAGGTTTGCAAAAACTCAGACAGGAGTGCGGTCATCGCGAAGAGTCAACTTGGATTTATCAATGCGATCTCTTTTTTCGATAGAATTACCAGACGCAGGGGACGCTGTGAACGTGGCGTACCTGGACTTCAGGGAGTCCTTCGGCAAGGCCCCCCGTGACCTCCTGGTAAACAAATAAGTCCAACGCGGACCAGGCACCAGTGCTCTTAGGTGGATCTGTAATGGGCCAAGTGAACGAACCCAGAGGGTGGTTCTCCCCAAGGCTTCCCCTTCGGAGTGCCGAGTGGAGTGCCATCGGCAGGGTCCCATCCTGTTCACAATCTTCATGAAGGACTGAGGTCCACACCGTCTCTCAGCCTGGGAGTTAGGACCACAGGAAGGCTCGTGAGGGGGTTTCGGTGGGGTCGCCAACAGGGGCGGTCTAAGGTAATTTTAAATGGTAAGCGAACATTATTTTGCCCCCCACAAACATTATTTTGCCCCCCCCCCCAACATTATGGGCGGGGAAAGAGCCCCTTCTTCTGACGCAAAAGAGGTCTCGGAATCCGCCTTAATTTTGGGGGAGAAGAAGGGGCGGAATCGGGGGCGCCATGCCGGGCCAAAGGGAAGAGCCAGAGGGCGGCCTCTTTGCAGGGCGGGGTGTTGCCTCCTCCGTGCCTCCACCTCCTACCGCCGCACCTTCGGCCCCGCGCGAGGCTCCTACTCTTCCTCCCCCCGCGTGGGCGCTGCTTCCTCCTCTTCCTCGCGGTTCTTCAGCGCTTCCTCTTCCTCCCCGGGGGTCTCCCTGCGCTCTTACCGCACCGGCAGCAGCACGAGCAACCTCTTCCTGTGCTCCAGCGTGCCGCTCTCCTCGGCATCTCCGCAGCAGCGCTACTACTCGCTGGGCTCCTCTTCGGCCGCGGAACATCGGCCGGACGCTGTCTGGTGGGCGGGAGAATGTGCCCTTTACCATTACCTAGATCATGGCGCCCCACGCAGCGGCGTCCTTTGCCTACCGGTAGGACCGCCCCTGGTCGCCAAAGAACACCAGAAAGCATATGTTTCTGATAATCTTAGGAACCCCTTTAGCAGAGAAGGCTGAAGATTGTAGGGGAACTGTAAATCCCCGCAACTACAACCCCCCCCAATGACAAAATCAATCCCCCCCCCCAACCCCACCAGTATTCAAATTTGGGTCTTTCGGGTATTTGCGCCAAAATTGGTCCAGTGAATGCAAATACATCCTGCGTATCAGATATTTATATTACGATTCATAATAGTAGCAAAATTAGAGCTATGACGAAACTACGAAAATAATGTGATGGTTGGAGGTCATCACAACATGAGGGACCGTATTAAGGGGTCACGGCACTTGGAAGGCTGAGAAGCACTGAGTTAGGGGACCCCAAATTAAGGTCGAATCACCGTCACGTCCGCATGGGCACCTCTTACTACCTCCCCGCCAAAGCGTTACCTATTCATTAGGCCTGGCTAGGTTCATCGGGATGCTTCTAAAATCGAAACGAATTTGGATTAAATTGACCTTTGAAGCGGTTTTGAAGCGATGTAAGCAACCACAACGTGAATTTGCCATTTCGAAGCCAAACTGGGGTGCCTTCCCTCCGCTGAGAACTGGGCTGGACGTGGACGTCTTTCCCTCCACGTTAGACTTAAGGGGGGGGGGGGACATCGGCGTCCAAACAGGGTGTTTAACCAGGGTTGTTTCTTTCTTTCTGTGCACACGTGTCCGCCATTAACGAAGCCATTCTGAAAGTTCGGATTTTTCCCGAATAAATTTTGAATTTTTGGGGAAAAATTTCGGGAGTCATTCAGATTCAAAGCGCCACGCCCCCTACACCCAGAACGAGTTTTGAGCCTTTTTTTTAATCAACCAGGCCTACTATTTATCTATTCACATTACTGTTTAGAACTGCTGGGTGAGCAGAAACTGGGCTGACGGATGGGAGCTCACCCCAACCTGGACTTGCGATGTCAAACTTTTGATTGACAAGATTTTCTGCAGCTGGGGGTTTAACCCGCTATGCTGAACTGCATTATGTTTATTTATTTATGAATCGTTCTCGCATGCCGTCTCTCCCCGAGGGCTCGGAGCGGCTCACAATCTCAAGCATAACACAGATTAAAAACATCAGATAGACTATTCAAAATTTAAACTAAAACTAACTGCATGGTTACAAAAATCAGCAATTAAATCCCAGTTTGAAGAGAGAGGTTTCGCAGGCCCTGCGAAAGGCACGGAGGTCTTGCAGGGCACGCACTTCGGCCAGCATGGTATTCCAGATAGTTGGAGCCGCCACAGAGAAGGCCCTGCGCCGGGTCGGGGCCAGGCGGATGGTCTTGACACCAGGCACCTCGAGGAGATTCAGATCTTCAGAGCGGAGTGATCTCTGGGGTTGAGAGAAGGGGGTGAGACGGTCCCTCAGATACATCGGCCCCAGACCATGTAAGACTTTGAAGGTTAACACCATCACCTTGAAAGTGATCCGGTGCTCGACCGGGAGCCAATGAAGCTGCTGTAAGGTGGGAGTAATGTGGCTCCTCGCCGGCACTCCAGCGAGGAGTCGAGCAGCGGCGTTCTGGACGAGCTTAAGCTTCCGGATCGCGGACAAGGGCAGGCCCATGTAAAGGGCGTTACAGTAGTCTATCCTTTTTTTTAGTGTGTTAGTATCTTTGTGTCATGGTGAAGGGGGTGTTTGTTGTGACTGTATTTGGTTTACTCTATGTTTTTTAACAATTCTTTTGAAAGCAATAAAATCTTTTAAACCTGAGATGACCGTGGCTTGGATAACTGTGGCTAGGTGGCCTCTAGAGAAGTAGGGGTCCGGCCGCCTGGCCTGTCGCAGGTGGGAAAAGGCGGTTTTGCTGGCGGTGGAGACCTGGGCCTCCATAGACAGCAAGGGGTCAAAAACAACCCCCAGGCTTTTTACGGATGATGACGGGCACAGTGCCTCACAAAAACACACCAAGGATGTATGCAATAGCACACTAGTGTGGACAGTCCTATATATGTAATCAAGGAAAGTATAGTAACACTGCCCTATCTATAATAAAGCATGAATGTGGGGCATGTAATGATGTGATAAACCACCAGATGGTGCAGTATCTCACGGAAGGTATCCAGTTACAGTAATACATGCAACACAAATCTCAATAGTAATATGTGGACGCCGCAGGACGTCAATGCATCAACAATTGAACAGTATATGACAGTGAAAACAATGGTGGAACCTGCATAAAACAGTAATAACAATATATAGGAAGAGTATCGCAGTATGCAATGCAGGACTACATTACCCAGATGGCTAGCGCGAAAGTCTCGTTTGTAGTCCCACGATCGTTCCCCTCGTGTTGAAATGGCTCTCGGGACTACATTACCCAATGTGCCATAGGGGAAAACTCAAATCTCGTAGGAGTGATGCAGATGTATAGGAATGGGAGCAGATGTATTCTCGCGATGATAGGGTTCCCTTGCGTCACGGGCCGAGCCGGGCAAGGTATCCCCGAACCCGGAAGTAAACTGCAATGCGCCAAAATAATATAATAAATGGCTCTAATGGAGCGAAAATAATAATCAAGGTAATGTCAATGTGGTGTAGTCCGTTCACTCAATCCCTAGTGATCAATGTAGACTCTGTCCTGAATAGCGGGCCGTGCAGCGGGATGTTCCTGCGGTGAACACGTCATGGATGGTACAAATACATGCCCTTCACAAGCGTCCAAGGGCTGATTAGAAGTATAGGATGTCCCAAAGTCGTCGAATGTATAAAGACACAGTGGTCTAAGTTCAAATGAATGACAATAGTTTTATTCGCACAAAGTTCTTTTCTTTCAAGGTGCAGGCAACCAAAAGGACACAAAAGCCGACGGGATTATTTCCATGGATTAAAATTCATCCTGGATATTTAACGGCCTGCCCGTTTCGCCATAGTACTCAGTGGTACCCAGTGCTTTATCAAGGCTCATAGGTCACGTTGCCAACATATCTATAGATAGAATAAATAAACATACATAGTAACTAGTGGGCAAACAATCATCTTAGTACATAGGAGAAACATATACATAGTAATACATTGTAGTTTATATACATTCAAATGCAGGAAATGCATAATTCTATAATGATAATACATCACAATATGGTACATACCAGCAATGGATATTATAGAAGGCGCAAGACCTCAGCATGTGTAGCCGGATCATAATGTTTCCATTCAAGGTAAGTGGTGCTATGTGGTAAGTATAAATGGAGTTTCCAATCAAGGTAATTCAGGCAATCAAAGCTGGAATGCTCAGGTGCTCGTTAAGTCCATATGGGAGTTCTGTTTTGAGCATCTGTATCCATGACGATTCCCTCCTAATTAGGAGTTTCTTGAGATCAGAATGAGGTGCTGCATTAACCCTTTGCAAGCCCATGACTCTGATGGAGTTCTCATTGTGTTTTAAGGCCTGGAAATGTGTATATAAAATGCTGTCTGTGGATCCTGTCTGTGGATCCTTGGTGTGTTTTTGTGTTGACCTAGGAGTCCAGCTGTTCATTTTCTGGGCACAGTGCCTCGCCATCCCGGGTGGGATGTAGACTGCATTGACTGCATTGACCTGCATTATATGAGCCTACACCCATAATGTGCTTCAACTGCATTGAACTGCGGTATAGGAGCCTATGCTGCTGATATATGGAAATGTAGCTATTGAGAAAGTCATGAGCGTGCTTCTGGCCGTCCCAGGTGCCAAGACTGGCGTCGGCCTTTGAGGGCAACCGTATCGCTTCCAGGTACCATTTTGGGCCAATTATCTTAAATGAAAGTTAGAGATTGCTTGGCAATCGCATTGATTTTTAATAGGGTGGGCATCCGGTGGGTTGGGGGGCCCAGACCTGTCTTGCAGGCGCCACGAAAATGACCCACTTCCCCCACTTTTGTAGAAACCAAGAGCCAGAGATACTGAAAACGCAGGTGTCACGACACTCTTTTCTCGGGCAAACGCAGCTGCTGCCCCGAAGCTTATCTACGAGCGGATCCCTTGGAGGCAGGCGGAGGACTTTCGCTGCCAGTTAATAAACAAACGCCCGTCACCTTTCGCGGCCGCACTTCCTTTCGATCTCAGGTCAGGCTCCTCACCTGCCGAGGGGAGAGGCTTCCCCAGTAGGCTTCGTATTTGGCTTGGGCATCAGCACAGCCCAGAAGGTCAACAAAGGCAATGATTTCATGAGATACTTGCCCAATCAGACCGGGCGCCTACCTGGCTCGGCATTCTCCGAGCTCGATAACCGGGCCTTCCTCATGAAGAGCAACAGTGAGGACAACAAGCGCTGCCTACTTCGCTTCCTGGCGCTCGGAGGTACAGTGTTCGTCATTAGCTGCCTGGATGGATTTACTTAACGAAGTATGCGTATGTTATGACAGTGTTTCTTAACCAGTGTGCCGTGGCACACTAGTGTGCCGTGAGCAATCATCAGGTGTGCCGTGGGAAATTGGGACCTCCGATACCCTTCCTTCCCCCTCCTGCCGAACACTTTTCCTTCTCCCCTCGGGCTCCCTTCTTCCCAGCCTCGCTCTGCTTGCTTAGCCTCGCTTTGCTCTGGGGCGAGTCTGCGCAGTAGCGCCCGCACGGGTCACGCCTCCCTCCCTCCCCCTCCCCTCCTGAACACGCTCACGCTGCCCCCTCGGATCAAAATGGCGGCAGAAGCGGCAGTGTAGAAGGAAAAGTAAGTGTTGGGCAGGAGGGGGAAGAAAGGGCGCGAAGGGGGAGGGGGAGGTCTCTGTTGAAAGCTGGCAAACTTGGACCATCCAGGTGTTTTGGACTCCAACTCCCACCATTCCTAGCAGCCTCAGGCCCTTTTCCTTTCCCCCCCTCAGCCACTTAAGCAGGAAAGGGCCTCAGGCTGTGAGGAATGGTGGGAGTTGGAGTCCAAAGCACCCAGAGGGCCGAAGTTTCCCCATGCCTGTTTGAGGGACCTTAAAGTGGTGAGCCTCCTTCCAACATTGTGATTCTGGATAGACAACAAACAACATCACATAACATTGTTTGAGTCCACAGTGCTCTCTGGGTGTAGGTGAACTACAACTTCCAAACTCAAGGTCAGTTCCCAAGCAAACCCTTTCAGTACTTTCTGTTGGTAATGAGAGTTCAATACGCCAAGTTTGGTTCAATTCCATTGTTGCAAGAGTTCAGGATGCTCTTTGATTGTGTGTTCACTATAAATCCCAGAAACTGTAACTCCCAAATGTCAAGGTCTATTTTCACCAAACTCCATCTGTGTTCACATTTGGGCCGATTGAGTATTCATGCCAAGTTTGGTCCTGATCCAACATTGTTTCAGTCCACAGTGTTCTCTGGATGTAGGTGAACTACAACTCCCAAACCCAAGGTCAATGCCCACCAAACTCTTATAGCATTTTCTCTAGGTTTTGGGAGTTCTGTGTGGGGAGTTTGTGTCTTCCTGCCATTCCTGCCAGGATGTCTATGTTGTGTTCATCGAAACAGGCCCAGGTTTCACACTGAGTGTATAAATACATGTATAAACATATTAACTCTATGTATGACTGTGTTAGAGTGTCATTTTGTGTCATTTTGGTTGGTGGTGTGCCCCAGGATTTTGGAAATGTCAAAAATGTGCCGCGGCTCAAAAAAGGTTGAAAAACACTGTGTTATGATACACAAAAATATAGGTATACCGTCAACCAGCACCCATGGGGAGGGATAGGTGCCAGGTAAATGTAACTTCTGGTTTGTTTGTTTATTTATTTATATATTCCTGGCATTTCTATCCCGTCACTTCTCCACCCCCGAAGGGGGATTCAGGGCGGCTTACGTATAGACGTGGTGCCATGCCGCTACAAACAATTACAGTGGTAAAATCACAATTAAATACAACAGCAATCATTAAAACAATAAATACGCATTAATTAAAACCATGAACACGATCACAATATCATCAGCCATAATGTTATTCCAGTCCATATCCAACTACAATGCTCCTTCTGTCTATTGTCCGAAAGCCTGGTCCCAAAACCACGATTTAAATTTCTTCCTGAAGGCCAGAAGAGACGGGGTCGGTCTAATCTCAATTGGGAGTGCGTCCCATAGGCGGGGGGCCACAGCCGAGAAGGCCCTGTCCCTCGTCCCCGCCAGACGGATTGGCGACGTTGACGGAAGCAAGAGCAGGGCCTCCCCGGGTGATCTTAGGCTACAAGGTGGGACGTAGAGGCAGATGCGTTCGGACAAGTAAGTTGGGCCAGAACCATATAGAGCTTTATAGGGCAAAACCAGCACTTTGAATTGGGCAGCCAGTGGAGCTGACACAACATGGGAGTGGCATGCTCCAGTCAGTAATCTGGCTGCCGCCCGTTGGACTAGTTGCAGTTTCCGAACCGTCTTCAAAGGCAGCCCCACGTAAAGCGTGTTGCAGTAATCTATTTGGGATGTGACCAGAACTTCAGAGTTTCTCTTAAAATGTATAATATACAGTAATAATAATAATAATAATTCTTTATTGATAACTCGCCTGCTCTCCCCAAAGGGGCTGAGGGGGGTTTACAAAAAATAACAAAAATGGCAAATATTCAATGCCCGAGAAACAAATAAACAATCGAGGCAAAACATACCGTAAAATTAATTCAATATAATTTATAAAAAAACAAAAACTAAGGGTTAAACTAAAGATAATAGGCACAAAAATAATACCAATTAATACACAACACATTAAAAGCATAATATAACAATATCAGCAAGCTGAGGTAAATACGAAATAAGTGCTTTTTTGGTATGGGGATAGAAGTGGGCTAAAGTGAGGCTGTCCTGTTGGGAACGCATCATGGGACGGCTTTAAGCCTCTCTCTGAACTACAAAGGTTGAGTCAGCGGCACTCCAAGGATACTTGCGTAGTACGGAGGCCCCTAGAGCAGGGGCGCTCATGAGGGAGCTCGGGAGCTACTAGTCGATCTTCGGCCCTCTTCCAGCTGATCTTCGAGCCTCACCAGCCGGATGGGGCGCTCCTGCCATGCGCGCGCACACCCTGCGCGCACACGTGCCCTGCTGCTGCCTTCCGCTCTCTTTCGCGGTGCTTCTTCCGCCTGCGGGGCATTGCAGGAAGGAGGCAGCACGAGGCGGGGCCTCTGGAGGGAGGGAGCGCCCGGCCTCTCTCTCGTCCAGGAGCAGCTGCGCGGCCTCCGTTGCCGGCGAGACAGGCAGGGCGGAGCGCTCCCTCTGGGTGCCCCGCCTCGTGCTTTCTCCTTCCTGCCATGCCCCGCAGGCGGAAGAAGCGCTGGGCGGGTGGAAAACAGCAGCAGGAGCACACGCGGTGGCAAAAGCGCGCAACAGCGGGAGTGCGCGGGAGCGCACGGCGGTGGGGGCAGGTAGATCTTTTGGACTTGGTTGCTTTAAGAGTAGCTTGCATGCTGAATAAGTGCGAGCACCCTGCCCTAGAGATAAGTGCCGAGGCGCTAAGCTTCAGTGGGAAGGCTGGGCAGTCGGAATGCGGGAAAAGCCTCTTGTGTGTCCACGAATAGAAAGGAAGCCTGGCGTTTCTTGCCTGCTTGCGCAGGAAGCCTTGGAGCACTTCCCAAACATTTGACAATGATGCCATGTGGAATAAGAGGGAACCACTTCCTCCTCCCCCTCCCCTTCCTCCCCCTCCTCCTCTTGGGCCAGGCGTGGCTGCCTGGAGAACCCTCCCACTGACATGGTAGCCCTTCGCGGAAGCTGAATAGGATGCGCCCCAGACACAAGAGCGGTTGGCCAGCCAGCGGTGGAAACACCCTGCGGAGTTGGACGGAGCTCAAGCATTTTGAAGGTTTTGGCTCCGGTCCTCGCGCATTCCCTTTCCGGGCCTACACACCACACGCCCGCTCCCAGCAGATCACCCAGGAGTCATGGTGGAACTCAGTTAGGGTTGCCACTTTTTGATATCTGTCTTAATAAAGCGGAATGTTTGTATGTATGTATGTGTGTGTGTGTCTGTCTGTGTGTGTCTTTGAATGTATGTGGCAGCGTTCTGATTGGCCCCCGGCCTCTACATTCTGACAACATGATTGGTTGCCAGTGAGGGAGCATTTGCATAACGCCTCTATTGGCCAGCCAACACGAACATTCCCACGCTCTAAACTGCCAGAGGGGGAGAAGGAAAAGGCCCGAGGCAGTCAGGCATGGTGGGAGTTTCAGGCCAAAACACTTTGCGACCCCCTTGTGACCCCAAACAATGAGAGAACAAGACCAAACTTGGCACACAGAACCCTCAAGACCCACTCTACAGCCTGGTGCAGTTTGAGGGAGGATGGACCATGGATGCAGCACTTTAACTCACTTGCTTAGAGCACTCTGGCCCACACCAATGATGGATCACGACCAAACACAGGTGCCCACTGGCCCACTTTACAACCTGAAGCAGCTTAGGGCGGGATGGGCCACAAATGATGGGATTTGCAGTACCTTCACCCGATTCACTTCCCACAGAACACTGTAGCCCCTGCAAATCACAGACCAGGCCCAAACTTGGCACACAGCCTGCTCATGACCCACTCCACATCCTGCTGCAGTTTTGAGTGGGACGGGCCACAGATGATGGGAGTTGAAGTACCTTGTATGATGCTCCAGTGAGCCATCTGGCTGGACTAGGTGAAGTTTCTGAACAGTCTACAGAGGCAGCCCCACGTAGAGAGTGTTGCAGTAGTCTATTTGGGATGCAACCAGAGCGTGGACCACCGTGGCCAAGTCAGACTTCCCAAGGTACGGGCGCAGCTGGCGCACAAGTCTTAACTGTGCAAAAGCTCCCGAGACCTCTGGGGGTCCCAGGCTGAGCGATGAGTCCAGCGTCACTCCCAGGCTGCGAACCTGCGCCTTCAGGGGGAGTGTGAGCCCGCCAAGGGCAGCCTGTGACCCTAGGCCCTGCTCGGCCTTGCGACTGACCAGGAGGGCCTCGGCCTTGCCTGGAGTCAGTCTCCGTGGGGGTTGGCTGGGGACTGCTGGAACTTAGAGCCCTGGGGTCCTTCTCTCCCGTCGGGTGTCAGGCCGGGGGCTGCTCTGCTTCTGCGAAGGGGTCGAGAGAGGCTCGTGGGCCTTCCTCTGGACGCGCGCAGGCGGGCTGGTTTCCTGGTGGTCTTTGGCGACCCCTCTGAAAGCCCGCCCCCCCCCAGGGCCCCCCTCCCCTTGCCCCCTTCAGCCAGGCAGCCTTCCCAAAGACGGGCCCGCGGGCGGAGGCGCCCATGTGCGTGGGTGAGCGCGGGAGGGAGGCTCCGCTCTCTCTCTCCCCAAACCCGGGTCCGGTTTCAGCCTGGAGCCCGGTTTCCCCGCCCCGCCTCCCTCTCCTCCTCCTCCTCCTCCTCCGGGCCTCTTCCCCGGGGGGGGGGGGGGGTGTGGTGCGCCTGGCAGCCCGGCATAAAAGATGTCCCTCCGCCCCGCGGGTCTGGCGGCACCCAGGCAGCGGCAGCGGCAGCAGCAGAGGCGCCGCCATGGAGGCCCCTCCCCGAGGCCGGCCCGGGCCCAGCTGCGGCAGGCGCGCTGCCTGGCGGCGCTCTCCCTCGCCGCCTCCTTGCTGCTCAGCCTGCCCGTCCTCCACCTCCTCCGGCGCAGCGCGGGGCGGGAGGGCCCCGGCGGACAGGTAAGCGGCGGCAGGCGCCTCGCAGCCCCCTGCCATTGATTGGGGGGCTGCCCACGGGTAGTAGAAGACTCAGGGGCTCCTCCAGCGTGGCCCCCGGGTGGGCTTCCCAAGGGGCCGGGGGGGGGGAGGCGGCTGGTGTCGCGGGGCGCCCTCTCTCACCTGGCAATCCGTAGAATCCTGGAGTTGGAAGGAAATCTTCAAAATCCCATAGAATCACAAAATCCTAGCGTTGGAAGCAGGCATGTAGCCAGGGGGGGGGGGAGCTAAGGGGGCTTCAGCCCCCCGAAATTCTCAGGGTGGTCCTTCCGCGAAAAGGCCTTCCTGGCACATTATTTAAACTGTTATGTTTATTCCTATCATGATCTGATCACCATGCTCATTATATCCCACATTCATGGGGTTATTGGGATAACAATACAAAAGGTTTGCTAGGGTAGACCCTCTCCCACCCAGTCTCAGCCCCCCCCCCGAACCAAACTCAGCCCCCCGAACCAAACTCCTGGCTACGGCCCTGGTTGGAAGAGAACCCCATTGTGACAGGGTGTCTGTCCTAGGGTCGGAAGAGACCTCCTGCGTGGCTGGAAGGACTCCCAGAATGGGCGGGGAGGCTTACCTTACAGGGTGTCCTTTCTGGTGCGCAGGCCGGGAAAGCCAAGCGCCTCTTTCTCGGTTGCAGGCACACATGTTCTCTGAGAACCAGAAAGCATGTACACCTGCCCGTGCCTGCAGCTCAGCACCTCTTACTCTAGAGCAGTGTTTCCCAACCTTTTTTGAGCCATGGCACATTTTTTACATTGACCAAATCCTGGGGCACACCACCCACCAAAATGACACAAAACGACACTCTAACACAGTCATACATAGAGTTAATACGTTTTTAAATGCATTTATACACTCAGTGTGAAACCTGGGCCTGTTTCGATGAACACAACATAGATATCCTGGGGGGAATGGCAGAAACACACAAACTTCCCACACACAACTCCCATAACCAAGAGAAAATGCTATAAGAGTTTGGTAAGTATTGACCTTGGGTTTTGGAGTTGTAGTTCACCTATATCCAGAGAGCACTGTGGACTCAAGCAATGTTGGATCAGGACCAAACTTGGCATGAATACTCAATATGCCCAAATGTGAACGCAGATGGAGTTCAGGGGAAATAGACCTTGACATTCGGGAGTTGTAGTTTCTGGGATTTATAGTCCCCTACAATCAAAGAGCCTTCTGAACCCCACCAATGATAGAACTGGGCCAAACTTCCCACACAGCACCCCCAGGAGGCAAGAGGAGGTCTCTACTTGGGGAAAGGGAGGCGGGCCTTCCAGATGCATGGGGAGGGAGAGACCAAGTAGACGAGTGGGGAGGGTTTTTTTTTGTAATTTTGTGCCTTTATAGAGGTACATTTCTTAAGGTTTTTATACTTCAACACACTAGACTCTTCCCCCCCGAGGTTCCAATTTCCCACGGCACACCTGATGATCGCTCACGGCACACTGGTTGGGAAACACTGCTCTAGAGTATGTACTTTTTCCCTCTACTGTCTGTACTTTTTAATTCTGTATAAATGGGGTTTAAAGTGTATATTGTTAAGACATCAGAGGCTGCCTGGCTGGAAGCCGCCTTGAGTCGCCTTCGGGTTTGAGAAAGGCAGGACAGAACATATACATAAAAGTGTAATGTTCATGTGTGGGGTCAACATCACTCAAAAACCACTGGAGGAATTGACACCCAATTTGGACACAATACTCTTATCATGCCAATAAGTGTCCATCACCCTTATACACACACACAAAACCACAGCGGAACAGACTTAATAGTTTTTAATTGTCTGCTATTGCTTATGAGTAAGTGATATTGATTGTATTGTTGTATTATTTGCTGCTGTGTTGTTTTATTATGTGTCATTGGGCCTGGCCTCGTGTAAGCCGCCCCGAGTCCCCTTGGGGAGGGAGATGGTGGCGGGGGATAAATGAAGTATTAATATTATTATTTATTTTATTATTAACCCCCAAAATACACCATATATACATATACACATGCACACATTCATACACACACACACACACACACATATGCACAATCACACACAAATTACACATATACACACATACATAGAGATACACACATATATACATATACACGTGTACACACATATACATACATGCATATGTACACACAAATATGCATATAGGCAAGCACACACATATACACAATATGCATGTACAGATATAAACACACATATATATGATGTATTTATTGTTAGTAATATTTCAATGCTTGCTAGGATGTTTTTAATGATGTTGGGATCTTGTGTGATTGTGTGTTTTACCTATGTAAACCGCTACGAACTTCGGGAGATGCGGTCTATTGAATTTGAATTATAAATAAATAAATAAATAAAATACACAACCATATATCTACATGCAAACACACTTATATCCACAAATATATGGACACACATAAACACATGTATACACACGCAAAGCACATATACACAGACTGGGCCGCAGCAATGTGTGGCAGGGGACGTCTAGTCATAAATAAATAAATAAATGAATATAAATAAATAAATAAATAAATAAATGGCACTCGGCTGCAGGCCCTGGCAGGCGCACACACTTTCTGGGCTTACACGCCACACACACACTCTTTCCAAGGAGAGTGAGAGTGTGTGTGGTTTGGCATGCAGGTCCAGAGAGCATGTGTGCCTGCAGCCGAGTGCCTCTTACTCTAGAACAGTGTTTCCCAACCTTTTTTGAGCCGCGGCACACTTTTTACATTGACAAAATCCTGGGGCACACCACCAACCAAAATGACACAAAATGACACTCTAACACAGTAATACATATAGTTAATATGTTTATAAATGTGTTTATACACTCAGTGTGAAACCTGGGCCTGTTTCGATGAACACAACATAGATATCCTGGCAGGAATGGCAGAAAGACACAAACTTCCCACACAGAACTCCCAGAACCAAGAGAAAATGCTATAAGAGTTTGGTGGGCATTGACCTTGAGTTTTGGAGTTGTAGTTCACCTATATCCAGAGAGCACTGTAGATTCAAACAATGTTGGATCAGGACCAAACTTGGCATGAATACTCAATATGCCTAAATGCGAACACAGATGGAGTTTGGGGAAAATAGACCTTGACATTTGGGAGTTACAGTTTCTGGGATTTATAGTTAACACACAAACAAAGAGCATCCTGAACTCTTGCAACAATGGAATTGAACCAAACTTGGCCTATTGAACTCTCATTACCAACAGAAAGTACGGAAAGGGTTTGCTTGCGAATTGACCTTGAGTTTGGAAGTTGTAGTTCACATACACCCAGAGAGCACTGTGGGCAGGAGGGGAAAGAAAGGGTATCGGAGGTTCCAATTTCCCACGGCACACCTGATGATCGCTCACGGCACACTAGTGTGCCACGGCACACTGGTTGGGAAACACTGCTCTAGAAAACGAGGCCCTCGGCTGCATGCGCGCACGCTTTCTGGGCCTGCACACCATACCACACACGCACTCCGAAGTTTTCAGCCTCTGGTTGTTCTACTAGAGCCAGTCCCAAAATATCTCATAAAGGGGGGAAGTGGAGTTGTAGGACGAGGTGGCCAGGCTGCCTGTCTGGGGACACTGGGAGCTTTGGTCCCAACCTTCCCAAGCTCTGGTGCTCCGATACTGGCACTGGAAACTGTTGCGGTGAAATGAGCCCTGCATCACAATGTTTCCTTGGGTGAATATGGTGAGTGTTGATACTCCTGTTCGACTTCCCGTCATAACACCGCAGAGCATGAAGCTTGTTGCGTAAACACCCATGAGAGCAGTGTGCCTGAAGGAAGGAAGGCCACACAGAGAGGGTGGTTATACATTAACCCAAGGGAAGGAAGGTTTTCATTCATGCCCTGCAGAGCCAGAGACGCAACACCGGTGACATCATGGTGGTGGGCGGGGGAGCATGTGCCTGGGCTACTCGCCAAGCGTAAAGGGCTGGGAATGTGTTGGCCTGGCCTTCCTTGCACAACACACACTTCCGAGTATGTCGTCACTCAACTCATTCCATGCCAAGGAAGAAAGAGGGAGGAGAGGGCCATGCTCTTCAGAGGACTCACTATTATAGAAGGAGTTATGGCCCTTCTAAGTGTAAGAAAACCAAAAATCACCGTGAAGTGTATGGCATCTGTTTTCTTTGGTTGCCTATGGCAGTGTTTCCCAACCTGTGTGCTGGGGCACACTAGTGTGCCGTGAGCGAGCCTCAGGTGTGCCGTGGGAAATTGGAACCTCCAGGAAGGGGAGGGGGGAGAGTCTAGTGTGTTGAAGTATAAAAACCCTAAGAAACCTACCTCGATAAAGGCACAAAACTACAACCACCCCCCTCCCCACCCGTTGTCTACGTGGTCTCTCCCTCTCCATGCATTGGGAAGGCCTGCCTCCCTTTCCCCAAGCAGAGACCTCCTCTTGCCTCCTGGGGGTTCTGTGTGGGAAGTTTGGCCCAGTTCTATCATTGGTGGGGTTCAGGGTGCCCTTTGATTGTAGGGGAACTATAAATCCCATCAACCGTTTCCCCTGAACTCCATCTGCGTTCATATTTGGGCATATTGAGTATTCATGCCAAGTTTGGTCCTGATCCAACATGGTTTGAGTCCACAGTGCTCTCTGGGTGTAGGTGAACTTCAACTCCAAAACCCAAGGTCAATGCCCACTAAACTCTTATAGCATTTTCTCTTGGTGATGGGAGTTCTGTGTGGGAAGTTTGTGTCTTTCTGCCATTCCTGCCAGGATGTCTATGTTGTGTTCATCGAAACAGGCCCAGGTTTCACACTGAGTGTATAAATACATTTAAAAACATATTAACTGTATGTATGACTGTGTTGGAGTGTCATTTTGTGTCATTTCGGTTGGTGCTGTGCCCCAGAATTTTGCAAGTGTAAAAAGTGTGCCGCGGCTCAAAAAAGGTTGGGGAACACTGGCCTATGGTCACAGTCTTCCTCCCCCTTCACTCCTCACTCCTGCCAGAACCAGAAACGTCTGTCTTCCCGTGTCTGATGTTGTAGGAGGAAAGGGACTCGTTGTTTCCTTAGCCCGCTCCAGAAGATACTTGCCACAACCCTTCACAGCGTCTCTCAGTCGAGTGACTGTTTATATTGAGAGACAGGCTAAGAAAACAGCGAGTCCCCTTCCTCCTACAACTCATCTCTGGTCGTCAGCCAGTCCCCAAGCCAATGCAGAGTCCAACAGCAACAACCCAGGGGGGTTTCGGAAGTCGTAGTCAGTGGTCCGTCCCAAAGGTCCTCACCAAAATATCCAAGCCCATGAGTAATCCAAAGTTCCAAGTCAAGGTCCAAAACACGATAAGGCACACGATACCATCAGGCAGAGCTCCAAGCTGCAGCATGTTCCAGTCATCGCTCCCAGCAAAGACCAAATCAAAACTGCCTCACAGGGGTGGTCTTTACGTTACGCCAACTACGCGGCCGCGTAGGGCGTCGCCACTTGGGAGGGGCGCCGCCGCGCCGGCCCAGCCACGCCGCCGTGCTCTGGAGCCAGTACGCTAGAGGCGCGCTCTGGAGCCAGTACGCATGCGCGTAGATTTTTTGCACGTGCGCAGAAGCTTCTACAGGCGCTACAGCGCCTGTAGAGGCTGCTGCGCATGCGCGAAAATCTCCGTGCATGCATACTCCTCCATGCATACTGGCCAGTATGCATGCGCCAGCATGCATACTGGCTCCAGAGCACGCCAGCAGCTTTGGAGCCCAGTGCGCATGCACGCAGATTCGTGCATGCACGCAGATTCGCACATGCACACAGATTTGCGCATGCGCACTGGACTCCAGAGCTGGAGGCACGCTCTGGAGCCAGTGCGCATGCGTGGACATTCGCGCATGCACACTGGGCTCCAGAGCGTGACTCACACTCGGAAGCCACTGGGGGGGGCACAAATAATTTTTTCGCTTACCCCCCGGAATAGGCAAGACCGCCCCTGCTGCCTCATAACCCAAATGCTCTCACTTGTTGGCCCTTCTCTGTGCCAGCCGGGTGGATCTGTGCAGCTGAACGGCCTCAGCCCTCGGTTGCAGTCTGTTTATTTTCCCAGCCTCATGGATGCTGCATTTGATCCTTTCAATGGCGCGCCTTGCAGAGGGAGGATAAGCAACTGCAGAGGGAAATCTGGGAATGGTGGTGTACTTGGCATGCTCTTCTACTCGAGAGGTACTTCCCTGCTCCTTCCACCTGTGAGCCTGTCAATTAGTTCCCCATCCCCTAATACCTTTCCTACATCACCTGTATAACTTTTAGGTATATAAGACAATTAGACTCTATGGGCGGTACCTATTGAGGCCACTTGATTCCCTGGAATGAGTATGCCCTACTCCTCATCCATGTGGCAGGTTATCTTCCATTCTTCTTTTGCTATGGATGTGTAGTCCTACGGAAATGCAACACGGCGCATAAGCCAAGGCACCTAATTTTACCACAAAAAAACTGGGAAAACGTATTGACTCGAGTATAAGCCGAGGGTGGGAAATGTAGCAGCTGCGGGTAAATTTCAAAATAAAAATAGATACCAATAAAAGTACATTAATTGAGGTGGCGAAGGAGGGCGAGGAGGCGGCGGAAGAGGCCGCCGCCGTGGTGATGCTCCCCCTTTAGCAACCGCGCCAGTATGGAGAAGGAGGACGATATGGTGAGCGAGGGTTGAGGGCGAGGGGCTGTGTTTGTGTGGGGGGGGGGTTGTTGAGTACGCTGCCAGCATTGTTAAGCAGTGCTTTCCCCCTCCCCTCGCGGGTGAAGGAGGCCATTGCCATTCACTATGCGCCGCTATGCCTGGCAATGGGCGTTTTTGGGGGGTGTATTTCGGGGGGTTGCGAGGTAGGGAGGCTGGGTTTTTTGTGCCCTGTAGGTACCTTGTGCCATGGGGGAATGTGTTTGGGGTGTTTGGAGGTTCTGGGGCTTATAGTTTTCATGTCTATTTGCCCCGTTGCACGACCATTCACTTTACATATATATAATAAGATGTTGTCATAAGTCCCCAGAAAATGGGTCCAGTGCCTCTGGCGCTGTTGTCCATTGAGTCCAGAGGCTGAGTATTGGCCATGCTGACGTGATTAAGTGGCCTGTTCCTGGGAAAGGGGAAATGGCCTTGTGGGTGACATGGCAGGACCTCCTGCTCCCATTATGTCCAAAGGACTGTGACAATGGGTGGGCGGCCCTGCGGATGGGTCCTGCCATTCTCGGCACAGTCAGGGTAGTGGGGCCAATAGAGGCAGGTTGTCTCCAGAGGTTATAGGTGCGTCAGTCCTATAACCTCAGGAAACGGCTGGAGGGAGTTCCTGCGCCATGAGCTCCTGGCAAAAGGTCACCAAGGTTGTGATTGGTGGCTTTGTTCTCCAAAAGGAGGTTATCTATATATATATATATAGATATAGATATAGATATAGATATAGATATAAATAAAAATGTAATGTTAGTGTGTGGGATTAACATAACTCAAAAACCACTGCATGAATTGGCACCAAATTTGGACACAAGACACCTCTCAGGCCAATGAGTGACCACCACTCATAAAAACACTGAAAAACACAGCGGAAGGGACGCAAAAAGCCCAAAAAGCAAAAATGCAGATCTGCTGACCATGGCGATCTGGGTCTCCATAGTCAGCAGCGGGTCCAACTGGACCCCCAGACTCTTTACCAAGGGCGACGGGCAAAGTGCCACGCCATCCAGAGTAGGCAGCCGGCACCCCCCTCCCACTGGGCGGCCCAGCCAGAGGATCTCCGTCTTCGATGGGTTCACCTCCGACCGGCTAGCTCGCAGCCATCCGGTCACGGCCTCTAGGAACTGATGGAAATAATCGGGTACAGAGTCCGGTCAGCCCTCCATCCTCAGCACAAGCATACTGATGTCACTCCAGACCGAAGCTACGCACCAGTCGGGCCAGTGGACGCATATAGGTGTTAAATAACCAGGGCCGGTTCATCCATTAGGCGGACTACGCCACCCGGAAGGAGCGTCGCCACCTGGGAGGGGCGCCACCGCCCCGGCTCCGCCCCCGCGCTGCCCCGCCCGGCCGTTGCGCCGGCCAGGCCTCTGCAGCGCCTGTAGGAGCTTCTGCGCACACGCACTGACTCCAGAGCGCACCTCCCGCTTTAGAGCCAGTGCGCGTGTGCGCACTTTCACGCATGCGCACTGGCCTCCAAAGTGGGAGGCGCGCACTGGAGTCAGTGCGCATGCACAGAGCTTTTTTGCACATGCGCACTGGGCTGCCTTTGGGAGCAACGAGGGGGGCGCACATTTTTTTTCGCGTACCCCCCGGGAACAGGTAGGCCCGCCCCTGTAAATAATAGAGGGGAGAGAATGCCCCCCTGAGGCACCCCACAACCAAGGGGGAGCCCCCCTGAGACCACTCCACCCCTCACCACTCGTTGTCCCCGGTCGTGGAGAAAGGAGGCCACCCATTTTAGGGCTCTCCCCCTCACTCCAGTCACGGCCAAACGATGGATTAATGGTGCGTGGTGTACTGTATCAAAGGCCAATAGCACGAGCAGCGCAGAGCCACCTTGGCCCAACTGGCAGCGCAGCTGGTCCGTGATGGAGCGCAGCACCGTCTCCGTCCGGTGCCCACTGCGGAAGCCGGACTGGGAGGGATCAAGTCCGGCAGTGCCATCCAGGAACTGCTGCAGCTGACCCGCGGCTGCCCTCTCCATCGTCTCTATCATTTCTCTGAATATACCTGTTGGGAAGCATTGACACAACTAAGCAAGGCATGTCTTAACGTATTGTATTTCAGTTGCTCGTACATCAGAGTGCACATCAGAAATACGTCGCAGGTTGGGAGAAGCCTTTGTGTGTTCTATGTGCTGGATTTAGCCACTGTTTCTCGGGAGGCAAAGGGCGTGTTTACATGTATGTGTTTCCCTCTTTCAGGGGCCAACGGGAAAGATGCCAGAAGCGCAAAGGCTGGGCGCTCCTGATCGCAACTGCAGCGGTTGTAGTGAGTAACTGTTTACTTTGAGATGTGCTTAACGCAGACCCAAAGGAAATAATAGGTCCTTCCGAATCCCCCTGAGCATTGCGCCCACAGAATCCTTCCTGCGGCTACTAATATGACCAAAAAACTGCAAGACATACCGGTGGCACGGTGGGGTAAACCGCAGAGCTGCCAAACTTGTTGATTGAAGGTCACAGGTTCGAATCCGGGGAGCGGCGTGAGCTCCCGCTGTTAGCCCCGGCTTCTGCCAACCTAGCAGTTTGAAAACATGCAAATGTGAGGAGATCAATAGGGATCGCTCTGGCGGGAAGGTAAGGGCGCTCCATGCAGTCATGCCGGCCACACGACCTTGGAGGTGTCTAAGGACAACGCTGACTCTTCAGCATAGAAATTGAGATGACCACTAGGCATGGTTAGGTCTTCGTAATTCAGATTAAATTCGGATCAAATTCCTTTCTGAAGCGATTCCAAAGCCATTTGGGAACCCGGAAGTAACAACGTTCCATGCAGTCATGCCAGTGGCCACATGGCTTTGGAGGCGTCTGCGGACAACGCCGGCTCTTTGGCTTAGAAATGGAGATGAGCACCAACCCCCAGAGTCGGACACGGCTGGACTTAAATGTCCAGCCAGAAAACCGTTACCTTTACTACCGTACTTGCGGTGGGACTGCAGCTCAGCAGACAGGACACTTGCCTTGTTTTCGGAGGTATGTGCCCTGGTCGGCCGCAGCTGAAACACTTTCCAGACCTTTGATCGGGGTTTTGGTGGCCCTTCTCGGGACACCTTCCAGCTCGCCCACGTCCGTCTGGCATTGCGTTGCCCAGAACTGGAGACAGAGCTGTTCTCAGGCCCGGATTAGCGGACTGTGCCGCCCAAGGCCGCCTGTCTAAATGCCGACCCCCGGGGGCGGGGCCTCTTGCGGGGGGCGGGGGCGGCGAGAAGGAGAAGGCGCCGCTGGAAGTCCCGCCCCTAGGGCGACTTGCGCGGCTTCCCCCGCCGTCGCCCCGCTCGTGTTTGGGGCACAGGCGAACGGGGCGGTGGCGAAAGCCGCGTGAGTCACCCTAGGGGCGGGACTTCCAGCGGCGCCTTCTCCCCTCACGCCAGTTCCGTCGCCTCCCTTCAAGGGAGGAGGGGCGGAGGCGCTGACGGCAAGAAAGAGAAGGCGCCGCTGGAAGTCCCGCCCCTAGGGCAACTCGCGCGGCCTCCCCCACCGCCGCCGCGCTCGTGTTTGGGGCACGGGCGAATGGGGCGGTGGCGAAAGCTGCGTGAGTCACCCTAGGGGCGGGACTTCCAGTGGCGCCTTCTCCCCTCACGCCGGTTCCGCCTCCTCCCTTCACTGAAGGGAGTAGGGGCGGAGGCGCTGCCGGCGAGAAGGAGAAGGCGCCGCCGGAAGTCCCGCCCCTAGGGCAACTCGCGCGGCTTCCCCCGCCGCCGCCGCACTCGCACCGGCGTCCCTCCTCCCTTCACTTAAGGAAGCAGTGGCGCCCACCAGCACGAAGGGGGCGGCGGCGGGGGAAGCCGCGTTAATCGCCCTAGGGGCGGTGGGACTTCCCCTCACCCCTTCCTTCAGGCCCGGAAATGCCGCCCCCCAAAATCTGCCGCCCGAGGCCATGGCCTCGGATGGCCTTATGGGTAATCCGGGCCTGGCTGTTCTTCCAGGCGAGGCCTGAAAAGCAGAAGAGAGCGGGACTGTGGCTTCCCAGGATCCGGGCTCTGTCCTCGGCCAAGGGCCACGTGGCGGAAGCCAAAGGCGGCAGCCCAAGTAATTCCCTGCTTGTTCTTCTACTTTCAGCCCCCAGAATGAAGGCGAGGGCCCACCTGGCGGGTAAGTTTTAGTACAAGTGGAGTAATCTATTTACTCAAATATATATTTGTGTTTTGGGTTCAATTATTCTGGAAGTTCCAGCGTTCCTGTTTTTGTATCCGTGTCCACATTTTTCCCAAGTACTCCTTTGGCTTGTGGACTTGAGCTGACTGCCCACGAAGGATTTCGACCACCACATCAGCTCTAAATTATTAAATACTAGCTGAGGACCCGGCGGTGCCCGGGTTATGTGAGGAAGGCGTTGTGTGCCAAGGTTGGTTCCTATGAGATGTTTATGCGGCTTGCAGTGGTCTCAGGAACTGAGTGAAGGTACTGCGAGTCCCATCATCCGTGGTCCATCCCCCTCCAAACAGCACCAGGGTGTAGAGTGGGTCAAGGGGGCTCTGTGTGTCACGTTTGGTCTTGATTATTCGCTGGATATGGGTGGCAGCGGTCTCAGAAAGTGAGTGAAGGTACTTCACCAAATCTAAAGTTGACCAAAAACTGATTCGTAAACCTTTTGGTGCTAATATTGGAGAGCGGCTCCTGGTGAAGTGATTCGTGGTTAAAAAAAAAAAAAGGAAAAAAAAAAAGGTTGGGAAGCACTGACCTGGCAAGAGCAGACTGACCGCGTTGTTTTCCCTTTCTCCCCAGTGGCTGGGGAACAGTCCACGTGCACGCCAGGCAGCTTCCCAATCCTGTACTGGAGAAATGACGAACGGAACGAGAGAGAAACCATTACATACAGCGATGGTTACTTGACAATCCCGGAAAAAGGGGATTACTTTGTGTACGCGCAGGTCACTTTCCTCTGCCCCGACGGCAGGTGTGAAGGCATGAAGAATTGCATGCCCGGTCGGCCAGACAAGAAGACCACCATAACCCAGGTCATCTCCAAAATCAGTTCCTCCTATGGAAGCGTTCCCAAGGGGCAACTGAGCACCAGCACTTCCATCGGCGAGAAGGAAATGTGGAAGAAAACACTCTACCTGGGAGGCATCCTCGACTTACGGAAAGACGACAAACTCATGGTCAATGTCAGTAACCCCATGCTCGTGGACATCAGCTTACCCGCAATGACGTTCTTTGGAGCTTTTTTGATCTAGCCATGGATAGGAATCCCTGAAGCCCATTCGCAGAAGCAGAACAGCACGCGTCCACTTCAACTGCCCTGACATTCGTTTGTTTGTTTGCTTGTTTGTTTGGTGTTAGTTTGGTGAGGCACTAGAACTTTTTATACTACAAATTCCCAGGATTCCATAGCATGAAACCGTGGCAATTCTAATAATATAATAATAATAATAATATACTTTGTTTATATTCCACCCTATCTCCCCGAGGGGACTCAGGGCAGATTATACATATACGGCAAACACTCAATGCTGTTATACAATTAAAAGGACAGACGATGCATAAACAGAGGCCAAGGCTTCCCGTCCTTTTCCACCTCCGGCCACCGGGTGGTGCTGTCGCTCCATCTTCCATGCCGAGGAGCTTTGTTGTGCTTGGACGCTTTCCCGATCGATCGACTCACCGGCATGTCTGCATGGGCGCCTTTCATTACCTCCTCGCCAAAGTGATACCTATTTGTTTTGGAAATGCTGACAGCTAGAACTCGCCCCAACCTGGGCTTGAACTGTCGACCTTTCGACCTGCAAGATTTTCTGCAGCTAGTGGCTTAACTCACTAAGCATCGGGAATGTGGCACAGCTGGCTAAGTGTCAGCTGCATAAGATCTCTCTGACCAGTAGGTCATGAGTTCGAGGCCTGCCCGACTTGAGGTGGGTGCTCGACCGTTAAGTGTAGCCTGCTGTCGACCTTTGCAGCCCGAAAGACAGTTGCATCTGTCAAGTAGGAGATAAAGGTACCACATTAAGCGGGGAGGCAAATTTTGACTGAATTATGAGGCCATTAAAGAACTCCAGGAACGCTGAGGAATGCGGAAGGAACAACAAGGCACGCTGGGAACGCTGAGAGATTAGGAGTGCGCCAGCTCCCCCTGGTGGCCAGAGTTTGCCTCTGTTCGTCTATATGTGTGTATGTTGGAAACAGCAGGGATTGTCTGCTATGTATGTGTACCTGTAATCCGCTCCGAGTCCCCTTCAGAGTGAGAAGAGCGGAATATAAAGTAAATAAAAATAAATGTGCTAAGGCCCGGCCCCGTGCTGTAGCGCTATGGTTTCACCTGAGGACTGGATTCTTCATGATTCCAGGGCCTTTCCCCCGAATATTCTCCCCTTCTCCCCTTTTGGAAAGTCCAAATTAGGCAGCCTTTCGTTCAACTGAGCACTGTGCTTATCTCTTCAAACAAAACTTACTAACACTACAAAAAAAATTCCTCCAAGAAGCATTTGTGAGTTTCTCCAAGTCAGTGTTTCTCAACCTTCCTCATGCTGGGTCGCCCGGGCGGGGTGGGTGCCCGGCTTCCGACCCTGGACCGCTGTGCCCAGCGCCGTCTGTGAAGAGCCTGGGGGTCCACCTGGACTCCCAGCTGACCATGGAGGCCCAGGTCTCTGCGGTCAGCAAGGCTGCTTTTTTCCACCTCCGCCAGGCAAGGAGGCTGGCCCCCTACCTCTCCCGGAACGATCTGGCCACGGTGATCCAAGCCACGGTCATCTCAAGGCTAGACTACTGTAACACGCTCTACGTTGGCCTTCCTCTGTCGTCGATCCGGAAGCTCAAGCTGGTGCAGAACACTGCCGCCCGGCTCCTGTCTGGCACGCCAGCAGGTTGCCGTATAACACCCGTCTTGCAGGATCTGCACTGGCTGCCTATTGAGCACCGGATGGCCTTCAAAGTGTTGGTTCTTACCTTCAAGGCTCTGTACGACCTGGGGCCAGCGTATCTGAGGGACCGCCTCACTCCCTATTGCCCATCGAGATCACTACGGTCTGAGGATGCCAACTTCCTGGAAATACCATCAGCAAAGTCGGCACACCTGACATCTACCCGCCGGAGGGCGTTCTCCGTCATAGCCCCCACGCTGTGGAACGCCCTCCCGGCCGAAACCAGAGCCCTGAGGGATTTACTCCCATTCAGGCGGGCCTGCAAAACCCACCTGTATAGGCAGGCCTTCGGAGAGTAGGCCCGCGTGCTCTGGGTACTGTGTTGTGGCTCCTGTTGCTGCTCCATTTGTTTTATTGCCTGTTCTGCTATTGCTCTAATTGCTCAATTGTTTTATGTTTTTAATCTTTGTTTTTATGCCCCTGGCTCTTGTGAGCCGCCGCGAGCCCCCGGGAGTCGGCGGCATAGAAGCCTCAATAATTAATAAATAAATAAATGCTGCGACCCCTTAATACAGTTCCTCATGTTGTGGTGACCCCTAACCATTATTTTAATTGCTACTTCATAACTGTATTTTTGAGAGGGGAGGTGGGTTGATTTTGTCATTTGGAAGTTGCTGGGATTTATAGTTCACCCATAATCAAAGAGCATTCTGGACTCGCCAACAATGGAATTGAACCAGGTTTGGCACAAAAAACTCCCATGACCAACAGCAAATACTGGAAGTGTTTGGTGGGCATTGACCTTGAGTTTGGGAGTTGTAGTTCACCTACATTGAGAGCACTATAGACTCAACAATGATGGATCTGGGCCACACTTGACACTAATCCTCAATATACCCAAATGGGAACACTGGTGGAGTTTGTGGAAAATAGATCTTGAGATTTGGGAGTTGTAGTTGCTGGGATTTATAGTTCACCTACAATCAAAGAGCCCCTTGCACCCTACCAATGATAGAATTGGGTCAAACTTCCTACACAGAACCCTCATGCCTTGAAGGGACTAGCTGGCATGAGCCTCCATCCCACATCATACACTCTCCCTCACCCACACATGCGCATCATGTTGCCATGCGCCAAGCACGCCCGCACCCCCCGGCTTGGAGTCTCAGAAACAGCCCTCCCCTTGGCTGGGAGGCCTGCCAATCACCGCAGAGGAGAGCTTTAGGCGGGGGAATTCACAGTCTGTTTCCTCCTCTGCCAAAGGGCTTCCTCAGACCATCATAAATATATGTTTTCTGATGGTCTTTGGCGACCCCTCTGAAACCCTCTCGCGACCCCCCTGGGGGTTCCGACCCCCAGGTTGAGAAACACTGCTCTAAGTCCTGTAATGACATCCCATGCTTTGTTTCCAGCCCTAGTATAGTCAAAGTAAACGCTTCACTATTGTCTCTGGTTTCAGATATCCACAAGGCGCCTTGGGATGTAATAATAATAGTAATAATAATAATAAAAATACACTTTATTTATATTCCGCTTTATTATCTCCCCAGAGGGACTCTGAGCGGATTACGGTACAGAGGTAGAAGGCAAACATTCAATGCCTTTTGAAGAGAGAACAACACACAACACACAGACCGAGGTAAAGGCCTTCTTCCCCTTTCATCTCCGGCGCCTGGAGGCAATGCGCAACTCCATCCATGGGGAGGTGCTGTTGTTCCGTTTTACTAAGACTACCAAAAAAATCCTTCCGAAAGCATTTGTGGGTTTCTGTAGGTCCTCTAGGGCAGTGTTTTTCAACCTTTTTTGAGCCGCGGCACATTTTTTACATTGACCAAATCCTGGGGCACACCACCAACCAAAACGACACAAAACGACACTCTAACACAGTCATACACATAGTTAATATGTTTCTGAATGTATTTATACACTCAGTGTGAAACCTGGGCCTGTTTCGATGAACACAACAGAGATATCCTGGCAGGAATGGCAGACAGACACACACGAAGGTCTTGCTCAACAGCTGTCAATCATGGGAAAACTTCGGTCCTCTGAAAACTCCAACTCCCACCATTCCTAACAGCCTGAGGTGCTTTCCTGCTTAAGTGGCTGAGGGGGGGAGGCTGCTAGGAATGGTGGGAGTTGTAGTCCAAAACACCTGGAAGGTCCAAGTTTGCCCATGCCAGCTTTCGATTCCATCGCCACATCTGTCTTCAGCCTCTGGCGGTTTGAATATATGTGGTTTTCTACCTTGTCGCTATGGTTATGGCGCTGCTTCTTTAAATTGTCCGCAAACGGACTGTGTTATTGTGCAAATCCCGGAACTGACCTTGGATAACATCGTGAGGATACACTTTGTTTTTTGCACTCACTTTCGTGATTTCATCAAATATCGCGAGTTTTCCGTAGAGGAGCGCTCCGTGAACTCGCTACTTCCTGGTTCGCGACTCCTCCGCGCTCTGTGGCGACCACGCCGATCTACCTTATGTAAGACTTTTGGTTTTCTCCAGCAGGATTGGGTACTTTGGATGTGTTTTTTTTGCGTATGATTATGTATGATTAATTGTGCATTGTGTACTGTGACGTAGCGGCGCTCCTTTAATAAGTAAGGGCATTGGAGGTTCCAATTTCCCACGGCACACCTGACGATCGCTCACGGCACACTAGTGTGCCCCGGCACACTGGTTGGGAAACACTGCTCTAGTGCGATTCCATGCTAAGTTTCCAGCCCTAGTATAGTCAAAGTAAAGGATTCACTATTGTCTCTGGTTTCAGGTATCCACAAGGTGCCTTGGTAATGAGAGTTCAATAGGCCAAGTTTGGTTCAATTCCATTGTTGCAAGAGTTCAGGATGCTCTTTGATTGTGTGTTAACTATAAATCCCAGAAACAATGGAACTCCCAAATGTCAAGGTCTATTTTCCCTGAACTCCACCTGTGTTCACATTTGGGCATATTGAGTATTCATGCCAAGTTTGGTCCTGAATGTAATGTAATAATAATAGTAATAATGTAATAATAATAGTAATAATAATACACTTTGTTTATATTCTGCTCTATCTCCCCGAGGAACTCTGAGCAAATGACAGTGTACAGATATCAGGCAAACATTCAATGCCTTTTACACAGTGAACAACAACATACAACACACAGACCAAGGTAAAGGCCTTCCCCTTTCATCTTCGGCGCCTGGAGGCAATGCCCAACTCCATCTATGGGGAGGTGTTGTTGTCCCGTTCTTCCATGCTGAGGAGCTGTTTCCTGTAGGCATCTCCGATTGCGTTTAGTTGGTATGTCTGCATTTTTGTTGGTACGCCCTTTTACCTTCCCGACGAGGTGGTACCTATTGATCTACTCGCATTGCATGCTTTCGAACTGCTAGATTGGAAGAAGGTATTGCTGACAGCAGGAGCTCACCCTAGGGACTGGCGGCTTCAAACGGCTAACTCTCCAGCCAGCAGAATTCCTGCAGCTAGCGGCTTAACCCGCTGAATTCCCTGTGGATACAGAGATCGTATAGTATTGAATGCCAGGAAAAAACATCCCGACTTCTCGCCGGCCTGGGATTATTCTTCTCGGCTGGACCTTCGAGCTCAATGTCTTGCCTTGGACTGAATGGCCGTGAGCGTCCTTGTCCTCGTTGTGCATCTGTTTGAAGACACAATCAGTTGTGAATCCATCGTGATGTGAAATGATCAGGCTGTTTGTTGTCTGGTTATTTTTTACGTGATTAAACTATATTTTTGGAAAATATATAAATGTAAAATAAATAAATTTTGTGGCATCTCTTCAGTTTTGAGTCTTTCATTGGAACCGCCCCCACCTGCCCCTCAGACACAGGGGCGGCCCTACAGGTAGGCCAAGGAAGCGGCCGCTTGGGGCGCCATCTGGGAAGGGGCAAATTCCGCCGGGCGCCGGCGCCAGACAGCGTCCTGGCCCTGCAGGCGCCGCGGCTGCCTGCTTTTGGGCCCCGGCCTTGTGCGCTCCAACGCCGCTTCTGGGCATGCGCGGAGGTTTTTGCGCAAGCGCAGTTCCTCCAGACCTGAGGTTGAGCGCAGGAGCAACTGCGCATGTGCGAACACCTCCACGCATGCCCAGTAGCTCCTGTGCGCAGAATCCTGTAAGCAAAGCACTCCCTATCGGGCAGGCAGGGAGTGCCTCCCCGCTCCCTTTGTCTCCGCCCTGCCGCCAAATACGGTGACCCAATTGGCACGCGCCGGCCGGGAGCATCAAGGAGAGACAGGCGCAACTGCGCAGGCAAATAGTAATATATAATATTTTATTTTACTTTATTTTGGGTTATTTGAGTTTTATAGGAGTCATGAAAATATTTAGTAGAGGATCATTTTATTTAAATAAATAATTTTATTGATTTATTGTTTTATAATAATAATAATAGAATAGAATGTTATATTATAATGTCAATAAATTAATATAATTATGATATAATATAGGATGAGTATGTACTATAATATATTGTACATTGATACAATATAATACTACTAATTGGTATTGTGATATTATAATTGTATATTTGTTTTACATGGGGGGGGGGGCGCCAAAATAATGTTTGCTTACCATATAAAATTACCTTAGAGCGCCCCTGCTTGAACACGTATCCATTGGACTCAAACCAGGAGAAAGCTTGTCTGGTCTTTCCTATGAGTTGTCCCAATGTGCAGAAGGAGGGGATGTAGTCTCGGCAGAGCGGTGGAGCCCTATGAAACATTATTGGGGAATGATCCCGACACGGGAAATATTTTTGCCACCTCCGTTTGGAAGCAGATTTGGAGGGGAAACCCAGTGTTTGTTGACTCAGCCCTGGCGTCCATTCCTCCCATTCCTGCGCACTTCCCACTGACATCCCACACTCGAACCCAAGTGAGATAATCAGGGCTTTCCCACAATCACCTTTGTGGGTTTGTCACGTCTTTTGTTTGTCTTGGCCTTCGCCTTCTGACCGGGCGAGATCCCCATCCCTTGAGTACAGCCCTCGCAAGCGAGGCTTCTGCATGACTCACCGGGAAGGAGGCCAAGCATAACTGGATGCTGTATTTTGGCACATGAATGGCAAATGGCTCCACATTTAATTTAATGGAACATAATGACAAGTAGAAGGAACCAGTCTTAGTAATAGTAAACCCCTCTCTCTCATGATCTCTAGCTCACGCCATGCAACTGACACAAACCACATGGCCGTGGGACATTGGGCCAAAAGGAAATGCGGGGCAAATGGACCGGCCAGAAAACTCAATGGCTCAAAGGTGAGGGGAGGGCCTGGCTTCGAGATGGGAAAGGAGCCAGGCTTCCTGAATGGGCGATTGGTGGCTTTGTAGTTCGTACTATATAGGACAGTGTTTCCCAACCTTTTTTGAGCCGCGGCACACTTTTTACACTTACAAAATCCCCCGGCACACCACCAACCAAAATGACACAAAATGAGACTCTAACACAGTCATACATAGAGTTACTATGTTTTTGAATGTATTCAAAGACTCAGTGTGAAACCTGGGCCTGTTTCGATGAACACAACATAGACATCCTGGCAGGAATGGCAGAAAGACACAAACTTCCCACACAGAACTCCCACAACCAAGAGAAAATGCTATAAGAGTTTGGTGGGCATTGACCTTGAGTTTTGGAGTTGTAGTTCACCTATATCCAGAGAGCACTCTGGACTCAAACAATGTTGGATCAGGACCAAACTTGGCATGGATACTCAATATGCCCAAATGTGAACGCAGATGGAGTTTGGGGAAAATAGACCTTGACATTTGGGAGTTATAGTTCCCCTACAATCAAAGAGCATCCTGAACTCTTGCAACAGTGGAATTGAACCAAATTACCAACAGAAAGTACTGAAAGGGTTTGTTTGGGAATTGACCTTGAGTTTGGAAGTTGTGGTTCACCTACACCCAGAGAGCACTGTGGACTCAAATAATGATGGATCTGGACCACACTTGAAATGAATACTCAATATGCCCAAATATGAATGCAGACGGAGTTCAGGGAAAATAAGCCTAGACCAGGGCTGTCCAACTGGCGGCCCGCGGGCTGTATACGTCCCCCAGCCCCTTCCCTGCGGCCCCCTACCCTCCTGCAAGATATCTGCTTCTTTAAGATTAAAAAAATATTTTTATATATTTTTGAATATTTTTAGGAATATTTTTAGGAATATTTTTAGGAATATTTTTAGGAATATTTTTAGGAATATTTTTTATTATTTTTTACACGACCGGGGGGGGGGGTGAGGGGCGGCGCTGGGAGAAGGAGCAGGCTCCCTTCCTCCTCCTCCTACTCCCTCGGGAGGGAGAGGAAGGGGTGACTCCAGCCAGCTGATGGAATGAAAGCACGGAGGGGGAATGGAAAGCGCTTCCATTCCCCCCCCCCCCTTGCAAGCCACCACCTGCCTGCCTCGATGGGGTGCTGCTGCCCCTTCTCTTCTTACTTGCCTTTCTCCATTCGCCTCCAGAAGGGAGACCTGCAAAGTGGGAGGGGAATGGAAGCACGGAAGAGAGCCCCTCCTGCAATCAACCAGCCGATGATTCCCCTTCCTGCTTTCCAGGACTCACTTCTGGGGACAAGGGAGAGAAGCAGGAGGCAACCCCAGGCTTTGTGTCTCCTTTGGCTGAGCCAGACACAATCTTCCTCCCCTCCCACCTCATCCCCCCACACACACACACTTTTCTAGCACCCCTTTTCCACACCAGTCTTTCCTTTGACTAGTTTCCCCCTTCCTCTCCCAGTCTTTACTACCCCCATTCCCAGGAGGAGAGAGGAAAATAGGATCTAGAGCAGTCATGGGCCAATTTGGGCCCTCCAGGTGTTTTGGACTCCAACTCCCACCATTCCTCAGGCCCTTTCCTTTCCCCTCTCAGCCACTTAAGACAACCCTCTTCTGCCTTGCCAGAAGACACCATCAAAGCCTTCCAGACAGACGGCCAGCCAGCCATAGATATGACAGACATTTTACTTTTTTACACATATACACACAATATCACAGATCTGGAAGAGACAACAAGGACCATCCAGTCCAACCCTCGTCTGCCGTGCAAGAAGACACCATCAAAGCCTTCCAGAGAGTGGCCAGGTAGCCATAGTTATGACAGACATTTAATATATAATTTTATACACGTTTACTTTAATTAGGGAGGAGGAGGGGGCGGGGCCGGGGGCGGGGCAGAGTGGCCCCCCAGGTGAACAGTGACCGGAATTCCGGCCACAGGTCCGGTAGAAGTTGGACAGCCCTGGCCTAGACATTTGGGAGTTGTAGTTGCTGGGATTTATAGTTCCCCTACAATCAAAGAGCGTTCTGAACCCCACCAATGATAGAACTGGGCCAAACGTCCCACACAGAACCCCAGGAGGCAAGAGGAGGTCTCTACTTGGGGAAAGGGAGGCGGGCCTTCCCAATGCATGGAGAGGGAGAGACCAAGTAGGCAACGGGTGGGGAGGGGGGTGGTTGTAATTGTGTGCCTTTATCGAGGTACGTTTCTTAGGGTTTTTGTACTTCAACACACTAGACTCCCCCCCCCCCCGGAGGTTCCAATTTCCCACGGCACACCTGATGATGGCTCACAGCACACTAGTGTGCCCCGGCATACTGGTTGGGACACACTGATATAGGAGACCAGTAGTTGAAGCTCTTGTATTCCAAACAATAAACGCGTTGATATCTACTCCACTTGTGATTGTCTGCGTGATTTCTCCAGGCCACACAGCTTGGAATAGAGAGGTCAGACATTTTGTTTGGAATCATCATCGCTCTCTCTCTAGCTTCTGCCTACCATAAGCATGGAGGTGATCCAAGCGACGGTCATCTCGAGGCTAGACTACTGTAACACCCTTTACATTGGTCTTCCTTTGTAGGTCACCCGGAAGCTTAAACTGGTGCAGAACGCAGCAGCGAGGTTCCTGGCCTGAGTGCCGGCCAGGGCTCACATGACTCCAACTCTGCAGCGACTGCACTGGTTGCCAATTGAGCACCGGATCATCTTCAAAGTGTTGGTCTTGACCTTTAAGGCCTTGCATGGTCTGGGGCCAGGGTACTTGAGGGACCGCCTACTCCCATATGTTCCCCAGAGATCTCTTCGTTCAGAAGACCTCAATCTCCTGCAGATTCCTTCCCTGCGAACCATCCACCTGCCGTCAACCAGACACAGAGCCTTCTCTGTGGCTGCACCTCAATTGTGGAACAGTTTGCCACCGGAAGTCCGAGCATACAAATTGAAATAATCTATATATATAAAATCCTTCATGTGGTGGTTCCAGTCTGATAGACAAAGAAACCACACAAGGCAGACACACAAAAACAGCCCACAAACCCAGAAAACCCTACGAGGTATGTTTACCAAAACACCCACCCACCCCCCGCCCAAAAAAGAGCCAACGGCCACAAATCCAAAAAAACATTATGGACTACAACTCCCATGATCCCCCACACCACCCCTCCCTCTGGCAGTTTAGAGCATCGGAATGTTAGTGGAGCTGGCCAATTAGAGGCATTATGCAAATACTCCCTCAGTTAGAATGCAGGCTGGGAGCCCCCCCCCCCCCGGCAGTTTAGAGAGTCGGAATGTTGGTGGTGGAAGGGAAAGGAAGGGAAAGGAATGGAGGGAGGGAGACAAGGGGAGCAAAGACTGATACAGAAAGGGGAGGGATGGCAGGAAGGAGGGAAAGGAGGGAAGGGAGGGGAGAAGAAAGGAAGGGAAGGATAGAAGGAAGAATGGATGGAAGGAAGGAGGGGAGAAGAAAGGAAGGATAGAAAAAAGAATGGATGGAAGGAAGGAGGGGAGGGGAAAGGAAGGAAAGGATAGAAGGATGGAGGGAAGGAAGGAAAGATGGGAGAAGAAAGGAAGGAAAGGGAAGGATAGCAGGAAGGAGGGGAGGGGAAAGGAAGGAAAGGATAGAAGGATGGAGGGAAGGAAGGAAGGAAAGATGGGAGAAGAAAGGAAGGAAAAGGAAGGATAGGAGGAAGGAGGGGAGGAAAAAGGAAGGAAAGGATAGAAGGATGGAGGGAAGGAAGGAAAGATGGGAGAAGAAAGGAAGGAAAGGGAAGGATAGCAGGAAGGAGGGGAGGGGAAAGGAAGGAAAGGATAGAAGGATGGAGGGAAGGAAGGAAGGAAAGATGGGAGAAGAAAGGAAGGAAAAAGGAAGGATAGCAGGAAGGAGGGGAGGGAAAAGGAAGGAAAGGATAGAAGGATGGAGTGAAGGAAGGAAGGAAGGAGGGGAGAAGAAAGGAACATGGAGAAACACATACACACACACACATATACATGCACAGAAATATACACATACATACATAAACACACCTGTACTTACACACATCAACATATATACACGCACATACATATACACACATATACACACATATACACGCATACACATATACACATATACATGACTACACACACAGTCCCCAAATTAAAAAAAATCCCACAGCAAGGCGTGGCCGGGTCAGCTAGTACATAAATAAATAAATAAATAAATAGAATAAATAAAGATATCTGGAGACGTAGAAACCCAAAAGAAAGAGATGACACATTCTTTTCGGATTGTCATAAATCACGGTCTGGACAACAAATACCATATCAACCAATTTCCAGAAGATAACATTTTTACCAAGAACTAATTCGGATCATTGCCCAAAAGAATTTAAGCGGAACACTTAAGGAGACTTTACAAGGGAACGGAGGTTAAACAATAATCTTTTGAGATCAAGAGAAAAAGTTATTTTGCAATAATTCTTTGAGCTTAATACTACGGAGAACACGCCGTACCAAACGATCTGGAATAGCTGCCACGCGGGGACGTCTAGTTCAGCAGAAGTCAAGAAACAAAGAGAGAGAGAAATGGAGAATTTTCTCAAGTAATCACGGCAATATCAGAAACAGAAACTGAACAACTTCCCAAAAAAAGGGAAATATGCGAAACGGACGTATTTTCAGAATGCAAACAAAGGTAGAAGAAGGCGGCTCTCTCGGAAAATAAGGGGGGAAGGCAAAGTCAACATATGACAAGAATGGCCTCAGGGGGTAAAACTGTTACAAATGACAAAGATGTTATATTAATAATTAATATATTAAACATTAATAATTACTACAAGAAACTCTACTCTGAAGATAATGTAAGAAAATAAGATATAATTCAATACCTGGAAAAACAGAAAGCCAGCCTGGAAGGGTTGCGTGACCCTCTGTTGAAGATAGTCAACACCTCCTCCCTTGCGCAAGGAGTCTTTCCAGAGGGTTAGGGTCAGGGTTAGGGTCTCTCCATTGCCGAAGAAGCCAGGATTAGACCCAACGGTCCCTTCCAATTACTGCCCAGTTTCGAATCTATCGTTTCTGGGCAAGTTGAGAGGGCAGCAACGGAGCAGCTGCAGTCCTTCCGAGATGACACCACTTGGCTTGACCCCTCCCAGTCCGGCTTCCGTTCGGGGCATGGGACGGAGGCGGTTCTGGTCTCTATCTCGGATGAGCTGCGTTGCCAGCTAGACCTGGTGCTGCTCGTGTTGTTGGACCTCACGGCAGCATTTGATACAGTCGATTACGATATTTTGATTCACCGCCTTGCCGGGGCCGGGGTGAGCGGGACGGCCCTTAACTGGGTGGCACTGTGATGGGATGGAGATGCAATCTGGTGGACGGAATACTGTTTTGACGGTTGTGAATGTACACGGTGCATTTTAATGTTAATTGTATATTTTAATGTATTTTAATTCTAGCTGTATTTTAATGTATTTTAATCTTAAATGTATATTGTGTGGCATCGAATCGTTGCCGTTGTGAGGCCGCTCTGAGTCGTCGTCCCCCCCCCCCCCCGCGGGGGTTGAGAAGAAGGAGCGGGGTAGAAGTGGTGGAAATAAATAAATAAATAAATAAATAAATAGAGTACACGTCGGATGAGGGGAAACGACAGGCTGGCCATGTCCCCATCCTGATCCGTGACTAATGGATACAGGTCTCGCATTGAGCAGAAATTGACTGAATTTTCGAAACTAAGTTCAAAGTGATGTGCCTTTGGTTGGGCAGCTGCGCATAAGAGAGTTTCTCATTCCTTGATTACTCTGTGAAAAAAACGAAGCCCTTTCCCTTGTTGCCGTGACTCATCGTGACTTTTGCTTTGCAACACTTGCAGAATTACTCAGTCGTTCATGAGAAGTGTCAAAGTGGACTCGATGAGTTACAGAACCCATTGATTTCTGATGGTCTGGCCTAAAAATAGCCGCCTCAGCCGGGCCTTCCAGTGACTCAAGAGGCTCGTAGATGACGGTCAAGATGGGACTAGCCCTTGACTTGGAAACAATCCATTAAGAAGAGTGGAAGGAGCCGGGCCGGCTCCGGCCTGGACCGGGGAGGAGAGCTTGGGCTCTCTGGGTAGTTGGGACTCACACTATCAGCATTCTTGTGCGCAGGGTACGTGGTATGGGTTTTATTTCTCTTCCTACTATTTTTAGGACCCGTGCCCTCTGTTGAGACTGACAGCTCCCTTGAGCAAGGAGTGTTTCCAGAGGGATTGAAAGAGGCCGTGGTCTCTCCATTGCTGAAGAAGCCGGGGTCAGACCCTGCGGTCCCCTCCAATGACCGCCCAGTCTCGAATCTGTCGTTCCTGGGCAAGGTGGCTGAGAGGGCAGCAGTAGAGCAGCTGCAGTCCTTCCTAGGTGAACGCCACTGGGCTAGGCCCCTTCCAGTCCGGCTTCAGAGGAGGACTTAACAAGATCACTTGCGTGGACAATAACAGCAGACACGTCGCTCTCAACCTCAGAGTTGGCCCCTCTGGAGGATATTGTCCCTTGGGCACGCACCTTCAGACCTCGGAGCATGCCCCTCTGGAGGATATTGTCCCTTGGGCACGCACCTTCAGACCTCGGAGCATGCCCCTCTGGAGGATATTGTCCCTTGGGCACGCACCTTCAGACCTCGGAGCATGCCCGTCTGGAGGATATTGTCCCTTGGGCACGCACCTTCAGACCTCGGAGCATGCCCCTCTGGAGGATATTGTCCCTTGGGCACGCACCGTCAGACCTCGGAGCATGCCCCTCTGAGGATATTGTCCCTTGGGCACGCACCTTCAGACCTCGGAGCATGCCCTCTGAGGATATTGTCCCTTGGGCACGCACCTTCAGACCTCGAGCATGCCCTCTGAGGATATTGTCCCTGGGCACGCACCTTCAGACCTCGGAGCATGCCCGTCTGAGGATATTGTCCCTTGGGCACGCACCTTCAGACCTCGGAGCATGCCCTCTGGAGGATATTGTCCCTTGGGCACGCACCTTCAGACCTCGGAGCATGCCCCTGAGGAGGATATTGTCCCTTGGGCACGCACCTTCAGACCTCGAGCATGCCCCTCTGAGGATATTGTCCCTTGGGCACGCACCTTCAGACCTCGGAGCATGCCCTCTGGAGGATATTGTCCCTGGGCACGCACCTTCAGACCTCGGGAGCATGCCCGTCTGGAGGATATTGTCCCTTGGGCACGCACCTTCAGACCTCGGAGCATGCCCCTCTGGAGGATATTGTCCCTTGGGCACGCACCTTCAGACCTCGGAGCATGCCCCTCTGGAGGATATTGTCCCTTGGGCACGCACCTTCAGACCTCGGAGCATGCCCGTCTGGAGGATATTGTCCCTTGGGCACGCACCTTCAGACCTCGGAGCATGCCCCCTCTGGAGGATTTTGTCCCTTGGGCACGCACCTTCAGACCTCGGAGCATGCCCGTCTGGAGGATATTGTCCCTTGGGCACGCACCTTCAGACCTCGGAGCATGCCCCTCTGGAGGACGTGCCCCATGGTGATTCTGTCATTCCTCACAAAGGGGAACGTCCTGCCTTCGGGAGGTTTGGGACTTCCTACCTGACTCACTCACTGTTTCCATCCCCTTGGCCGAAACCAAAGACAAGATACCACCAATAGATCCATTAAAGGACTACCGGGGCCTGGCATCCGCGCCAGACCAAAATGTTTATTTCCTTCACTTGGGACAATCCAGAAAGCGAGCGTGAGGACCCTTGGAGGAATCGCCGCCATTTGGACAAACATTTAGTCATATAATGCATCCATCATTTCACCCTGGTTCACCGCTTCACACTTGTGCCGCCTCCTTCGCTCTCGTTGGACGAGAGCCCAAAGCGGTGCTGGCTTCCTGATTGGCACAGCTGGCCACACCTCCCTGCCAGCTGATGACTCCAACCAATCAGTGTGAAGGAGGGGTGGGGGCGGGAAGCTTGAACGTTGACAGCTCTGTTTTTCTATAAAGATGTACTCTGTTGCCTTGCGCTTCATGTCAGCTTTTGGGCAAACTATGGCGGCTTGACATGCGCTCCAGCTGGAACGAAATAAACAACTCGGTGGCATTTCTTCAACTTGGTGAGACTTTATTTGGAGACGTTCAGGAGCAATGGGATTGGCTGCTTCCTATCTCGCCAGGGCGATATCGGACCCTCTTTGGTGGGTCTGGCTGGTCTCTGCCTTCACGGAAAGACCCCCAAGTTCTTGCTCGCTATCACACATCACAGGAACTTGTCTGCTGGTACGAAAATCAGCTCGACATGAAAGCAAGCAGGAGCTGATCCTGGCTCCTCACCTGCTTTGCAAGAGTAGTCACCTTGCTTTGGGTGTGTGTGTGTGTGTGTGTGTGTGTGTGTGTGCAGGCCCAGAAAGCATGCACCCGCCTGAAGATCATGTGGAACAGCACCATCTAGTGGCAGCGACTGTAATGACTGCACTTTGTTGCTTTTATATATCTAGTATCTATATAGTATATATACACATAATAAGAGTGAAAAAAATGTGTGTGTGTGTGTGTGTGTGGCTGAGGTGCCCACTTGCATAGACAAGCTCCCACTGCTCACACTTATTGAGTAGTGCAAAGAGTACTAAAGTAAGCAAGCATTCAGCAACCAAGAGGCATCAAGCGCTTTAGGATCCATGCCTTTTACTTTGGACGGTCGCCATGAGGAAGGCAGCGTGCGGGCAGCCGGCCAGGCGTTCAGAGCCAGCCTAATAGTAAATAACATGATTGAATCTGCAAAGAGGACCAAACTAAGTAACAGTATACACCTGTGCTAGGTTGAATTTATGTTGTTGGGTGTCATAAAGCCAGGCAAGGAGCCCCCGGTGGTGCAATGGGTTAAGTCAGGGGTAGGGAACCTATGGCTCGGGAGCAGGCCCGGATTACCCATAAGGCCTCGGGCGGCGGATTTTGGGGGGCGGCATTTCCGGGCCTGAAGGAAGGGGTGAGGGGAAGTCCCACCGCCCCTAGGGCGATTCACGTGGCTTCCCCCGCTGCCGCCTTCGCTGGTGGGGCGCCACTGCTTCCTTAAGTGAAGGGGGGAAGCCGCGAGTTGCCCTAGGGCGGGACTCCTTCGGCGCCTTCTCCCTCCGCCGGCCGCCCCGTCGTGGGGAAGGCCCCTCCGGGGCGGCGCCCTGGGCGGCAGAGTCCGCTAATCCAGATGTGGCTTTTTCATTTGCACCTGGCTCCAGGGCAGCCCCTTTCCCAGCATGCAGCGGGGGAGGAGTGACACAAATCCTCCCTCTCGCCACCATCGCCACCTCTTCCTCATCCCCCCGCTGCTCTTTCCTCGCCTCCTCCTCCGCCATTCTCCCTCCCTCTTCGCCCAGCCTTCCTTCCAGCTCAAGAGCCGCGCCTTCTATTCTGCCTTCCCCACCAAGTCTTCCCCGCGCCTCCTTCCTACTTCCTTCCTTCTTTCTTTTCCCTTCCTTTTCCTTTCATTCTTTTCCTCCCTCTCCGTACCTTTCTTTCTTCCCCTCCCTTCTTTCATTCCTTTTCCACCCTTTCCTCCTTTGTTTTCCTCCCTCTCTCTCTCTTCTTCTTTCCCATTCTCCTTTCCTTCCTCCTCCTCTTCACCATTCTCTCCTTCCTTCCCTCTTCTTCCCTCCATTCTCCCTCCCTCCTTCCTTCCTTCCTTTCCTGTCTTTTCCTTCTACTCTTCCCTCTTGTCCCCTTCCATAGTTTACTTCTTTTTTCCCTTTCCTTTCTTCTTCCCACCCCTCCTTTCCTCCCTTCCCATTTCCCTCTTTCTTTATCCTTGTCTCTTTCCTGTTTTCTTTTCTTCCTTTTCCCCTTCCTTCCCCCACCTTCCTTTATTTCCTTGTCCTCTTCCCTTCCTTCCTTCCTTCCTTCCTTCCCTTCCTTCCTTCCTTCCTCCCTTCCGTCTTCTCTTCCCTCCCAGAGTCCTGAACGTGCCTTTTGCAGAACCAGGTCTGAAGCGTCCCTTCATTCTGCCTTTTGGAGAATCCTTTCCTCATCGTATGGACGTATAGACTCACATTGAGTTGAGTTCTGTCTTAAAATACATTATATATATATATATATATATATATATATATATATATATATATATATATATATTATATGGCTCAAGCTGAAATAAATTTCCAAATATTTTCCTTTGAAGGCTCTCGAGTCAAAAAGTTTATAAAATATGGAAAATTTGCCAAAAATCTGTGGGTAAGTGAAACGTTATGACACTCGATGGGCAATGCGCTCTCCTTATTTATTTATTTATTTATTTATTTACAGTATTTATATCCCACCCTTCTCCTCGCCCCAAAGCAGGGGACTCCGGGCGGACTACAATGTACACAGACATGGCAAACATCCAATGCCATAGACATACAACACATATAGACAGACAGTCAGAGGCTATTTAACATTCTACTTTTCTGGCCACCAGGGGAGCTGCCACTTCACCGCCCATCTGTGACACTGACGAATGGCCATGCTCCAGAATGGCCATGCTCCTCGTTTCCAACAGACCTCGCAACCTCTGAGGATGCCTGCCATAGATGCGGGCAAAACGTCAGGAGAGAATGCTTCTGGAACATGGCCATATAGCTACAACAACCCAAAATATGTACATTATTTACGGCATTGTAAAAAAACCCTCTCCCAACCCTGTCCTACCTCCGCAGTGAAAAGTGCCAGGCATTTCCCACAAGAAGATCTGTTGACAGGTTTGGGTCAGGCCCGGATTACCCGTAAGGCCACCCTAAGACATGGCCTAGGGCGGCACCTTTGGGGGGGCAGCAGGTCCGGACCCCTCCAAAAAAGTAAAAAAAAATTCAAAAAATATTTTAAAAATATTTTTTAAAGGTCGCATGCGTGCGGTGGCCTAAGCCGGGGGCGGGGGCAGGGGCGGGGGCAGAGCCTTTGGCCTAGGGCGCCAAAAGGACCGGATCCGGGCCTGGTTTAGGTGAACGTGTGGAGAATCCCAATGAGCTCAAAGATGGGCCCAGAGGTCCTTCCCGTCATGAAGGCTGTTTCTTTGGAGTCTAAGAGCGCATGATGGACCACTTGCCAAAAGCATGGCTGTTAGCAATGCTCCTGGTTTCCTCGTGAATGCCACTCGGGTCCTCCTCCCAGAGGAGAGATCTGCGTAGGAATCTTCACGGGCGCTGGTAAGGTCAAGGGTCAGGAGGATCAAAGCGCAGCCACGAATACACGTGGGACTTCCGTGAAGTTGGCGGCAAATGCTGGAAACCTCTGCAGGCCCGGATTAGGCTCTTCGGCCGCCCGAGGCCAAGACGCCCCGCGCCGGCCCCCCAGGGCGAGGAAAGCCACGCCCCAGGGCGCCCCATGGCGGCAGCAGCTCCACCTTCCCATGGCTTCGGTTCCTTTCGGGAGGAGAGGAGGAGGAGGAGGTGGACGGAAGTTGCGCGGCACTGCTCGTGGGGCTTCCGTCCGCTGCCTCCTCCACCTCCCGCGACCAAAAGGAGGGCGCGAAGAGGAGGGTGGGACGGGAGGTGGAGGAGGCGGCGGACGGAAGCCCCACGAGCAGTGCCGCGCGGCTTCCGTCCATCTCCTCCTCCCGCGACCGAAAGGAAGGCGCGAGGAGGATGAAGGGAAGTCCCGCCCTCCTCCTTGCAAAGGAAGGAGGCGGCCAGGAGGAGGAGGAGGAAGGAAAGCCCGCTGGCGTGCGTGCGTGCGCATGCATGCATTCCCGCCGGCGGGGCGGGGCTTCCCTTCCACCTCCTCGCCGCCTCCTTCCTTTGCAAGGGGCGGCCCAGGCGAGGGAGGGCGCCATTCCCTCCTCCCGCCCCTCGCAGCGCTCTCCCCCCGCCCTGCAGGCTAAACATGCCCAGCTCTTTAAGCCGCTCCTCATAGGGTGTGTGTTCTCCAGACCCTTAGTCATTTTTTTTTTATTATTATTATTATTATTTCTGATGTATTTTTGTATTTTGTATTTTTCTGTGTTGTGTTGTATCTTAGTAGGGCTTGGCCTCGTGTAAGCCGCCCCGAGCCCCCTTTATTTGGGGAGATAGATGGGGGGGGGGTATACATAAAGATTATGATGATGATGATTATTATTATTATGGAGGGAGGGAGGGAGGAAAGGATGAGACTGAGGGAGGGGGAGGGAAAGATGAAGGTAACAAGGAAGGGAGGAAAGGAGGGAGGAAGGGATGGTACCAAGAGGTGGAAGGAGGGAGGTTGAGGGGCGGGGGAGGCAGGCCCGGATTAACAGTCTGTGGCGCCCTTCTTTCCTCTTCCTTCTCCGAGGGAAGGGAACCCCCCGGGCGGCCGCTGCAGCACCCAGGAACATGGCGGAGGGCGCCCTGCCGCGCATGCCCGGCGTCCTGTGCGGTGCCCGCCCCTTTTCAGCGCGGCTGGGTGACATCAGGCGCGGTGGCGGCAGTGAGGGCGAGGAGGAAGAGGCGGAGGGAAGCCGCGGCGCCTCTTTGTGAGCGCCGCGGCCTCTGCCTCCTCCACCATGTTCCTGGGTGGCAGGAACATGGCGGAGGAGGCAGAAAGGACGCGGCGCCGTGGCTTCCCTCCACCTCTTCCTCCTCGCCCTCGCTGTCTTCGGAGAAGGAAGAGGAAGGAAGGTGAGCTCCCGGGCGGCCGCTGCAGCACCCAGGAACATGGCGGAGGGCGCTGAGTTGCTCTGTGAAGGAAGGAGCGGCACCCGCGTGAGTGACAAACAGGCGGGGGGGAGTCCCGCCCCTAGGGCATCTGACGTGGCCTCCCTCCGGCTCCTCCCCTCTCGCATCGGCCCCGCCCCTCCTTCCTTCACTGCGCAGGCGCAGAAGCAAGCGCCCAAAGATTAATAATTTTGGGGGGTCCAGACCTGCCCCCCCCCCCATGGCTGCCGCCCTCGGCCATGGCCTCGGGTGACCTTATGGGTAACCTGGGCCTGGGGGGAGGAGGAAGGAAAGAAGGAAAGGAGCAAGGAGGGAGGGAGGGGGGTGGGAGAGGAGGGGGCCAAGGAAAGAAGGAGCGGGAGAAGGAACCAGGCAAGCAGGGCTGGGGGGAAGGAGGAGAAGCTGCGAAGGAAAGCAGGAAGGAAAGAAAGAACGAAACGAAAGAAAGTAAGAAGACTGCTTTCCTAGAAGCCCACAAGAGCTTTCCAGAAATCATCTCGGTTAGCGGTGGCTTTGGCCGGGTAAGTCTGCCATGAGCTGGCTTGGCTTTTGTGAGTTTCCCAACCAGTGTGCCGTGAGCGATCCTCAGGTGTGCCGTGGGAAACGGGAGCCTCCAACACCCTTCCTTCCCCCGCCGGCCGAACACTTTTCCTTCTCCCCTCGGGCTCCCTTCTTCCCAGCCTCGCTCTGCTCACTTGGCCTCGCTTTCCTCTGGGGCGAGTCTGCGCAGTAGCGCCCGCACGGGTCACGCCTCCCTCCCTCCCCCTCCCCTCCTGAACACGCCACGCTGCCCCCTCGGATCAAAATGGCGGCAGAAGCAGCAGGGTAGAAGGAAAAGCCAGTGTGGGGCAGGAGGGGAAAGGAAGGGCGCGAAGGGGGAGGGGAGGAAGAGGTCTCTGTCGAAAGCATGGGCAAACTTGGGCCTTCCAGGTGTCTTGGACTCCAACTCCCACCATTCCTAGCAGCCTCATGCCCTTTCCCCTTTCCCCCCTCAGCCACTTAAGCAGGAAAGGGCCTCAGGCTGTGAGGAATGGTGGGAGTTGGAGTCCAAAGCACCCAGAGGGCCAACGTTTTCCCACGCCTGTTTTAGGGACCTTAAAGTGGTGAGCCAACATTGTGAATCCAACATTGTGATTCTGGACAGAAAACAAACAACAACATAACATAATATTGATTGAGTCCACAGTGCTCCCTGGGTGTAGGTGAACTACAACTTCCAAACTCAAGGTCAATTCCCAAGCAAACCCTTTCAGTACTTTCTGTTGGTTCAATGTGCCAAGTTTAGTTCAATTCCATTGTTGCAAGAGTTCAGGATGCTCTTTGATTGTGTGTTAACTATAGATCCCAGAAACTGCAACTCCCAAATGTCAAGGTCTATTTTTCCCAAACTCCATCTGTGTTCACATTTGGGCATATTGAGTATTCATGCCAAGTTTGGTCCTGATCCAACATTGATCCACAGTGCTCTCTGGATAGAGGTGAACTACAACTCCAAAACCCAAGGTCAATGCCCCCCAAACTCTTATAGCATTTTCTCTTGGTTGTGGGAGTTCTGTGTGGGAAGTGTGTGTCTTTCTGCCATTCCTGCCAGGATGTCTGTGTTTTGTTCATCGAAACAGGCCCAGGTTTCACACATATTAACTATACGTATGGCTGTGTTCGAGTGTCACTTTGTGCCCTTGTGGTTGGTGGTGTGCCCCAGGATTTTGTGAATGTAAAAAATGTTCCGCGGCTCAAAAGAGGTTGAAAACCCCTGAGCGAGGAGCCCCCTCCTGCCTGGTGTCCATGTGCTGAAACACAGCCCAGAGCCCCTGAAGGCCAGCATGAAGTAAACAATGGGGCAGGACAAGTCACACAAGCAGCCCTTCCCTTCCTGCTTGCCCTGCGCATGACTTGGGTTGCGTCACTGGGGCAACTCCCTACAGGCGCAGCAGGAGGGGGCAAGCCACGAGAGCCACCAACTCTGTATACCTGACAACAGGAAGAGGAAAGAGAGAGAGAGAGAGAGAGAGAGAGAGAGAGAACGGGGAAGAATCAGCAGGAGGAAGAGAGAGAGAGAGAGGCGAAGGAGAGGCCCTCCTCTACAAGTAGGAACATGGTCTGAGTTATTATCAATGGTAAGAGAGACATTCAGGTATCTAAGGGCCAAACTGCTTTTGGGGGATAGCCGCAATATTCCCGCAATGCAATGTGGAGAGTCTAGAGAAGTGGGTTGCGTTTCGGACCTTTTTGGACCAATATTTCCATAGACGTCTTGGAGCATTGTCCCCCCCCCCCATTTACAAATGTTTTAAATAAATTTAAATAGATACATATTTCTCTCCCATTTAGCAGCAACTTCCCATCGCACATCGGGTGTGTGTGTGTGTGTGTGTGCAATGCCAGCTAGCTTGTAGAGTTTATCAACAGGTGTAGGTTTAAGACATCTTGATTGCTATGCTCACCTGTTTTGCGTGGGCAGACTTGTGCCTACAGGACAGGCATGTTCTCCAGTTGAGTAATACATGTTCTTATTACTTTTGGGTCTGCGTCCCATGCGCTGCCAGTAAGTTTCCGCAGGAAGTTATTGCGTGCAGCTACTTTGTGCTTGGTGCCGAAGCAGTGCTTCCTATATGCTAGCGTTCGATCTAAGGCGACACCGAGATTTTTAGGATGGAAACCATGTTCAAGCTCTTGACCTTCCCAGGTGACTTTCAATTTCCTGTTGGCTTCACGGTTGTGTAGGCCAGTGCTTCCCAACCTTTTTTGAGCCGTGGCACACTTTTTACATTTGCAAAATCCTGGGGCACACCACCAACCAAAATGACACAAAATGACACTCTATCACAGTCATACATATAGTTAATATGTTTTTCAATGTATTTATACGCTCAGTGTGAAAACTGGGCCTGTTTCGATGAACACAACATAGATATCCTGGCAAGAATGGCAGAAAGACACAAACTTCCCACACAGAACTCCCATAACCAAGAGAAAATACTATAAGAGTTTGGTGGGCATTGACCTGAGTTTTGGAGTTGTAGTTCACCTATATCCAGAGAGCACTGTGGACTCAAACAATGTTGGACCAAACTTGGCATGAATACTCAATATGCCCAAATGTGAACGCAGATGGAGTTCAGGGGAAATAGACCTTGACATTTGGGAGTTGTAGTTGCTGGGATTTATAGTTCCCCTACAATCAAAGAGCATTCTGAACCCCACCAATGGTAGAACTGGGCCAAACGTCCCACACAGAACCCCCAGGAGGCAAGAGGAGGCCTCTACTTGGGGAAAGGGAGGCGGGCCTTCCCAATGCATGGAGGGGGAGAGACCAAGTAGACAACGGGTGGGGAGGGGGGTGGTTGTAATTGTGTGCCTTTATAGAGGTAGGTTTCTTAAGGTTTTTATACTTCAACACACTAGACTCTCCGCCCCCTTCCCCTCCTGAAGGTTCCAATTTCCCACGGCACACCTGAGGCTCGCTCACGGCACACTAGTGTGCCCCGACGCACTGGTTGGGAAACACTGGTGTAGGTGGAAAGCATACACTCGTGTCTTGGCAGGGCTAGGCTTCAGGTGGTTACCTTTGCAGTAGCTGGAGAGATCTTTCAAGGCATTCGTCAGTTGGATTTCAACTGTTTCGAAGTTCTTCAATAAACACTTCATTATTATTTATTTATTTATTTATTTATTTCGGGATTTTACCCCGCTCTTCTCAACCCCCGAGGGAGGGGGGACTCAGAGCGGCTTACAGTACGGCACAATTCGATGCCCACATAATAACAATATAAACCCCAAAACCCTTCAACAATTAAAATACATTAAAAATACATTAAAATACAACTACATTAGCACCATACACATTCACTCTGGATTAAAACAATGTTCAGTCCATAAAAACATTGGCCATAATCGCCCACTTCCATTAAAAACCAATCTAAAATGCTGCCTTGTGCTGGTGTACGAATATTGGACTGCTGGCCTCCGGCCTGATGCCGGGTGGACCGCTGCCTCAGAGCCAGGGTGAAACAGCTCCTCAGAAACTAGTTGGAGAAGGGCTCGTGGCCTAACGGAACCCACCTTCCACATTGTGGCACCCATCCAGACAACACAACTACAGAGTCAAGGGTCAGCCAAGGGTCAGCTGGAGGACCTTCCTAGGGCAGTGTTTCTCAACCGGTTTGCCGTGGCACACTAGTGTGCCGTGAACGTTCAGCAGGTGTGCCGTGGGAAATTGGCACTCTTCCCCCTCCTAGCAGCTCTTTCTCCCTCTTTCCCTCCCCAAAGGTCCTCCCTGAGGCAAAGGAAGGGCTCCGACAAATGCCTTCAGCAGTCTCCACTCAGGGTGGCTCCAGCTCCCGCTCGGGGCTGCTTCCGCCTCCCGATGCTCCCAGGTTCGGTCACTGCCCAATTCACTGACGCGGAGCTTTGGCTGTTCTCGCGAGAAATCCAAGCCAACGCAAAAACGCCGGTGAATTCCACGTCGGTGAATTCGGCAGTGAACGAACCTGGGAGCATCGGGAGGCTGATGCATTCCCAGGTTTCCAAGAAACACATTGAGCCTCTCTGCATGGATTTTTTTTTTACTATTTTACTGGATTTTTCGAGAGTTGCCTCCCTGCCACCCCCCCCCCCCTCCCCCCCCAAGGAACTGTTTATAACATCTTCATGACATCCATAGTTAACTAGAAGCAAGTTTCACTCAGGGTGAAATTTCACAAAGGTCTGGAGAACAAGCCCTATGAGGAGCGGCTTGAAGAGCTGGGCATGTTTAGCCTGGAGAAGAGAAGGCTGAGAGAAGACATGATAGCCATGTATAAGTATGTGAGAGGAAGTCATATATATATATATATATATATATATATATATATATATATATAGTGTTCATCGAAACAGGCGAAGGTTTCACACTGAGTGTATAAATACATTTAAAAACATATTAACTATACGTATGACTGTCTTAGAGTGTCATTTTGTGTCATTTTGGTCGGTGGTGTGCCCCAGGATTTGGTAAGTGGAAAAAATGTGCCGCGGCTCAAAAAAGGTTGGGGAACACTGCTCTAGGATATTGTAGGGCGTGGCTGCATCAGTTAACATAATTTGCATATGTAAATTTGGGGTTGGTTTTTAAAAATGGATTTTTAATACCTAGGGACCCTCCGACCGATGTCTCAATTTCTTTGTCTGTTTGTGGCCTTCAGCCTGCAGCTATGTGGCAGCACAAATTCAGAGTTGCTGCACATGCTGTTGCCAAGATGACGAAGGGACGCCGCGGGAACCGTCCACCCAACCAGAGGAAAAAGGTAAGAGAGCTCCCTGTAGATGGCATCACGGTATGGTTGTTTTCCCAGGAACATGGTCTAAGGTTAGGAAAGGAGATAGGCAAGCAATCCTTTTGAGATGGGGTCACCAGAAGCCCCAGGCCCGGATTAAGGCTTGGGGCCGCCCCGGGGGGGGGCTGAGGGGGGCGGGGCCACCTGAGGGGGGCGGGGCCGGCGCGAGCGAGGAGGCGGCGGGGAAGTCCCACCCCTAGGCGTCTGACGTGCCTTCTCTGAAAAGAGGAGCGTGGCGCCCGCGCCCGCACGAAGGAAGGAGCCGGGCGGAAGTCCCGTCCTCCTCGCCCGCGCGCCGAGGGTCCCGCGCGGCGCCTGCGTGAGGAGACTGAGTCGGGGAAGTCCCGCCACCCGTAGGGGCGTCTGACGGAGCTTCCCCCTGCCGCCTCTTCTCGCATGCACGCGCGCCACTCCTTCCTGTGAAGGAGGGAGGGGCGGGACCCTCCCGCATGCGAGCGAGGAGGCGTCGGTGAAGCCACGCCAGACGCCAGCCGGGAGGAAGTCCCGCGGCACTCCTTCCCCGGCTCCTTCTCCCCTTCACGGAGGGAGGAAGAGGGAGGAAGGGAGGGGAAAAGGCCGGCCTGGAACCCGCCCCCGGGACTCTCCTGGCTCCTCACCTCGGCTCCTCCTCCCGCTCGCTCCCTCCCTCCTCAACAACTGCAACCTAGATGCCGTGGCGACCCGAAGGTCCGGTCGCCATTTTGCCCCCCCCCCCATGGCCGCTGCCCGAGGCCATGGCCTTGTCTGGCCTCATGGGTAATCCAGGCCTGAGAAGCCCCCAATGCTGGCACAAAAAACCACAAACCCATAGCCAATCAGGGCACGGCTGGTTCATACAAGAACAGTGGTAGCACGGCAGCGTGGCAGATGTTAATCAGGCGCCGGTCAAACACCGAATGCCTGCCTGAACAGCCGGGTCTCGCAGGACCTGCGGAAGGCCATCAGGTCCTGCAGGGCTCGCGTCTCCACCGGCAGCGAATTCCATAAGACCGGCGCAGCCACCGAAAACGCTCTCTGCTAGAGAGCCTACAGCGTTTCAGACCCGGGACCTCGAGCATGTTCAGCCCCTCTGAACGCAGTGATCTTCTGGGTGCCTATGGGGCAAGTCGCTCCCTCAAGCACACTGGCCCCAAACCATGCAAGGCCTTGAAAGCCAGAACTAACACTTTGAAGGAGACTCAATGGGCAGCCAGTGCCGTTCGCGCAGGAGCGGTGTTACATGGGATGTTCTGGAGGCTCCCAGCAGCAGGCGGGCTGCCGCGTTCTGTACCAGTTTGAGTTTCCGGATCGCCGACAAAGGTAGGCCAATGTACAGCGCGTTACAGTAATCAAGCCTCGAGATGACCGTGGCTTGGATCACCGTGGCCAGGTCGCGGCGGGAGAGATAGGGAGCCAGGCGTTTCGCTTGCCGCAGGTGGTAGAAGGCTGTCTTGCAGGCACAAGCAATTTGCGCCTCCATAGACAGCTGGGGGTCCAGCCGGACCCCAGGCTCTTAATTGAAGACTGTGGGCGTAGTGCCACACCGTCAAATGTCGGCAGCTGGATCTCCCGCCCTCCCCCCGGGCATCCCACCCGCAAGATCTCCGTCTTTGCCGGGTTCACCTTCAACTTACTGGCTCACCAGTCACGGCTTCCAGGCAGAGATGGAAATTATCGGGTACGGATGCCGCCCCGGGGTCATCAGCGTACTGGTGGCACTCCAGCCCAAAACTCCGCACCAATTGGGCATGAGTGGTCGCATGTAGATGTTAAATAACAGTGGGGAGAGGATGGCCCCCTGAGGGACCCCGCAGTGTAAGGGGGAGCCCTCGGAGACCACCCCTCCCCACCTCACTTGCTGCCGGCGGTTTTGGAGGAAGGAGGACAGCCAGTTTAAGGCTGCCCCCCTCACCCCCGCCACCGCCAGGCGGTGTGTCAAAAGTTGGTAATCGGCAGTATCAAACGCTGCCGTGAGGTCCAATAACACGAGCAGCGCCGATCCGCCTCGGTCCAAGTGGCAGCGGAGTAGGTCTGGGATGGAGACCAGGACGGTCTCCGTCCCGTGCCCAGAGCGGAAGCCGGACTGTGAAAACAGCTGCGAATAGAGAACATTGGCACTGCTTAAGCGGGGAGGCATTCCATGGCACGATAAAAGCCAACAAGTCCCAGGAGGAAAGTCTGTGGTCAAAAAGGCTTCTCGTTACAGCGCCCCCCTGTGGCCAGAACCGAGCATAACCTCCATCACTGAATGTTTGTCGTGTCTGTGTCCTGTGCTCCTTCGGGGTGAGAAGAGCAGAATCTCCCTCTGTGTGTGAGTATTATTAATTTCAATAGGGCCCTCGTTCTACTCCAATGGTACTACCACCCAAAAGCACAATTTGATCTTAATACAGTGTTCTCTCACGACAACTACTACTATGCATACTACTACTTTATTAAATGACACAAAATGACACTCTAACACAGTCATACATATAGCTAATATGTTTTTAAATGTATTTATACACTCAGTGTGAAACACCAATGGTGGTTCTCAACCTTTCTAATGCCGTGACCCCTAAATAAAATTCCTCATGTTGTGGTGACCCCCAACCATATTTTTGTTGCTACTTCATAACGGCAATTTTGCTACTCTTATGAAGCATAATGGAAATATCTGATATGCAGGATATATTTTCATTGTTGCAAATTGAACATAATTAAAGCATAGTGATTGATCACAAAAGCAATGTTTGGGGAGTATGGATGCCATTTTGGAGGGGGTGGGGCCAACCAAGGCAGCTTCGCGACCCCCCAAAAATGGCCCAAGGACCCCCCTGAGGGTCGCGACCCCCAGGTTGAGAACCACTGCTCTAACACAGTCATACATATAGCTAATATGTTTTTAAATGTATTTATACACTCCACCATGGCCAGGAGGTGGGATCAGAGTGCTGCTCTGGGCAATGGCTGCCATTCATAAACTGGGAGGCAAAAACCCGCCAAACAGCGAGACTGCGAAAAGTAGAGTGGAGTGTGGAAGGGGCTTCCGCCTCACCCTCGGAACGCGATAGACATATATCGCTCCATACTTTGCGTATTTTCACTTTTTGCGGATGGGCTTGGAATGTAACACCCACAATAAGTTTAGGGAACACTGTCACACTATGCAACAAAATTTGAAAAACGTTCTGTTCCTGATTTGAAAGTGTTATTCCTGCTTAATTGCGCAGCACTCAACTTGGAAAGTCATTGCTCTACGCCGGGATTTTAGTTTTCGTGGCTGCCACAAACTATGTGGAATTAATTGAGAAGCATTGAAAAGCTATAGCAAAATGTGCGGCAGGGTGTCCCACAAAAACAAAAGGGTTGGCAGTCTAATCAACTTTCCCCACGTTGTTATCATAGGCCCAATTAGGAAATGACATTGATGACCCGGGAACAAAACTCACGTGACATAGTGTAATGGCTTCCTTTCCATTCCCAACGGCAAGCGTGTTCTGTATGTACTCGAGTATAAGCCTAGTTTTTCAGCCCCTTAATTATTTATTTATGTATTTATTTATGTATTTATTTATTTATTACTTCAAACTTGTATGCCGCCACTCCCCGAAGGCTCGGAGCGGTTCACAGCAGTTTAAGTAACACAACAACAATGACAAACAACTCCACAACAATGGGGGGAAAGAACAGAAGGTGGGGAGGGAGGGAGGGGGAAGGGTAAAGGCCAAGCAGCGAACGTCTACCGAGGCCCCTTTCCGCCATCAAACGAGGGCAGGCCAGGAGGACCCAGCAGGATCGCTGGCACTCGGGCGCAGGTGGGGGGCCTGTGTCAGAGGCTCCGACCCGCCCGCACAGTGTCCTTTCTGTCCTTCGTGGTGGACAGCTGTGTCCCTCGGAGCTTCGGCTGCCTATAGGAGGAGCTCCAGAAAGTCCTAGTTAAAAAGGGCCTCCGGGGTCTCGCCACCTTCGGCGCAGGCCACCCTTCTGCCAGCAAGTCCACCGAGGGCCTGGTTCTGGAGGCTCGACCCTCTCGGAGGGGAGCCGGTCCTGTCTCTCGGTCCGTGGTGCGGGAGGTGGCGCCGTCATCTTCCTTCTGCTTCCGGCGCCGCCTCCTCCTCTTCCGGAAGCTTCGCTGTTTCCGGGCGGGGCCGTTGCTAGGGGCGGGGGCGGGGCTAAGAGCTGGGTCCTCCAGAGGCGGGACTTCCGGTGGCCGACTGCTTCTTCCCCACAGCTGAGCACATGGCCTGGCTGAGCGTCCCCAAGGCCACACGCCATGTCATCGAGTAGGCTCCCCCAGTTCCTTCCCACGCGGCGCCGGCGCAAGCAGGCATTCCGGGGGCAGGACAGCTGAAATATCAAGAAAGGCCGGGGCGAACCTGTAGATGCTGGCTGGCTTCCAGGGCTCATCGGAGGTCCTACGGGTCTCCTGGGTGGCTCCTCCACGGCAGGTGAGTGGTTGGACTGGGGATCGTCCCGGCCGGCAGGACTCTGTGTCCGGCTGGATTCCGTAGTAGCTCCTCCGGACGCCCCCACCATCTTTGGAGCATTGTCGCCCATCGTGGTTGACTCGTCCTTGAGGCTGGAGACTGTCCTTGGCTCGCCTCCGGGGTGAGGGACGGGCCTCCCCTGGTCCAGCTCCAAGGCCTTGGTTGGGAAGTCCCAAGACTGGTCCCAGTCAAAGTCTTGGTCTTTAAAGGGTTCCCGCTGGGGGTTTTCGGTTTGGGATTGGGACCTGTGGTGTAGGAATCCCCAGTATCCCTAATAGACCCCCGAATCTCTGCCCAAACTCTGCGACATGGTCCGTGAGTTTAGTGTACTCCTCGACCAGCTCGGCGTACACCTGGGGGTCGAGCTGACCGGGGGGAGGGTGATCATAAGTCACTTGCCGCGGCCTCAGTGGAGAGCTGCTCCTTTGGGTCCCCAGTGCCTCGAAGAGCCGGGGTCCTTGGTCAACTGCCCGTTCCGCCATCAGGGGGGTCGTTGGGGTAGATCTTTGGGGAACACCGGAAAGGGTCTTCACCGCTTTCCGGAAGGAGAGGGCGTTCCGCATGGCGCGGACGTCAGCAGGCAGCCAGTTCCAGAGTGTTGGGGCTATTATGGAAAAGGCCTGCCGGGGAGTTGCCGTCAGGCGGTACATTTTAGGCGAAGGGACAACCAAGAGCGCAGCGATCTGGTGGGGTGATACGGGGTGAGGTAGACTGGCCCCAGACCATGTAAGGCCTTAAAGATTCGAACTTACACTTTGAAGGTGATCCGGCATTCTACGGGTAGCCAGTGCAGTTTGCGCAGGACTGGCGTGATGTGAACGCTCCCCGAGCTCCCCGTGAGGAAGCGGGCTGCAGCGTTCTGCACCAGCTTGAGTTTCCGGACCACCGACAGAGGAAGGCCAATGTACAGAGCGTTACAGTAGTCCAGTCTGGAGATGACCGTGGCTTGGACCACTGTGGCCAGGTGGCAGTGGGACAGGTAGGGGGCCAGCTTCCTCGCCTGGCGAAGGTGGAAAAACGCCACTCTGCTGACGGTGGAGACATGCGCCTCCATCGACAGCAGAGGGTCCAAAGTCACTCCAAGGCTCTTAACAGAGGACGACAGACATAGTGCCACGCCGTCCAGGGTCGGAAGCTGGACATCCCTACCGGGCGCCCGAGCCACAGGCTCTCCGCCTTAGCCTGATTCACCTTCAACCTGCTGGCTCGCAGCCGCCCAGTGACGGCCTCAAGGCAGCGATGGAAATTATCGGGTACAGAGTCAGGCCGGCCACCCATCCTCAGGATGAGCTGAGTGTCGTCAGCGTACTGATGGCGCCCAAGCCCAAAGCTGCGCACCAGCTGAGCAAGTGGTCGCATGTAGATGTTAAATAACAGAGGGGAGAGAATTGCCCCCTGGGGGACCCCGCAATGAAGCGGGGAACCCCCGGAGACAGCCTCGCCCCTCCTCACTCGCTGCAGCCGGTCCCGGAGGAAGGAGGACGCCCAATTAAGGGCTGCCCCCCTCACCCCGGCTCCGGCCAGGCGGTGGGTCAAGAGATCGTAATCGACAGTGTCAAACACTGCTGTGAGGTCCAATAACACAAGCAGCACCGACCCGCCTTGGTCCAGCTGGCAACGCAGCTTGTCTGAGATGGAGACCAGGACCGTCTCCGTCCCGTGCCCAGAACGGAAGCCGGACGGGAAGGGGTCAAGCCAGGCTGAGAGAGTTCCCTTCGGCTTATACTCGAGTCAAGGCTATTTCTTATTTTACTCTGTTATCAGTATTCTTGGTATTACATTTATTATTTTACTCTATTTATTATTGTTGTTATTATTACATTTACATTATTTTATTGTACTATTAATTTCATTACACTTATTTTACTCTATTATTGTTACATTTATTATTTTAATCTATTAATTATTGGTATTATTACATTTATTATTTTACTCTATTATTACTGTCATTATTATATTTCCATTATTTACTCCAGTGTTTCCCAACCTTTTTTGAGCCGCGGCACACTTTTTCCATTTGCAAAATCCTGGGGCACACCACCAACCAAAATGACACAAAACGACACTCTAACACAGTCATACTTACAGTTAATATGCTTTTAAATGTATATATACACTCAGTGTGAAACCTGGGCCTGTTTCGATGAACACAACATAGATATCCTGGCAGGAATGGCAGGAAGACACCAACTTCCCACACAGAACTCCCACAACCAAGAGAAAATGCTGTAAGAGTTTGGTGGGCATTGACCTTGGGTTTTGGAGTTGTAGTTCACCTACATTCAGAGAGCATGGTGGACTCAATGTTGAATCAGGGCCAAACTTGGCATGAATACTCAATATGCCCAAATATGAATGCCGATGGAGTTCAGGGGAAATGGACCTTGACATTTGGGAGTTGTAGTTGCTGGGATTTATAGTTCCCCTACAATCAAAGAGCATCCTGAACCCCACCAATGATAGAACTGGGCCAAACTTCCCACACAGAACCTCCCAGGAGGCAAGAGGAGGTCTCTACTTGGGGAAAGGGAGGCGGGCCTTCCCAATGCATGGAGAGGGAGAGACCAAGTACACAACGGGGGGGGAGGGGGTGGTTGTAATTCTGTACCTTTATCGAGGTAGGTTTCTTAGGGTTTTTATACTTCAACACACTAGACTCTCCCCCCCTCCCTTCCTGGAGGTTCCAATTTCCCACGGCACACCTGAGGCTCGCTCACGGCACACTAGTGTGCCCCGGCACACTGGTTGGGAAACACTGATTTACTCTATTATTTTATTACACTTATTATTTTACCCTCTTTATTTTCATTGGAAGGACACGTAAGCACATTTACATTGAAGGAGGTGAGAACAATGGTTTCGTCAGAGTTGGGCAGTCTTATCTTAAATTACAGTTTAATGTAAATACTCAAAAACATTTGACCAGTAGCAGCTGCGTTTCCCACCCTCGGCTTAGACTCGAGTCCATACATTTCCCCAGTTTTTTGTGGTAAAATGAGGTGCCTTGGCTTCTATTTGGGTCGGCTTATACTCGAGTATATACGGTGTGTTTTCCAACTCTTGGCCTAGACCAGTGGTTCTCAACCTTTCTAATGCCGTGACCCCTAAATCCAGTTCCTTATGTTGTGGTGACCCCCAACCATAAAATTATTTTCGTTGCTACTTATTTTATTACTAATTATTTAATTTAATTATTTATGCCTCGGGTTCAAGGAAATGCTCTCGTATTTTATCTTGCACCTCGGGATGTGATATGCGTTTTATGTTTTTATTGTACGGCCGCATGGTTGGTACATGTTGCCTATTTTAAACACTGTTATCCGCCCCGAGCCTGCAGGGAGGAGCGGAATATAAGACCGAACAATAAATAAATAAACAATAAATATTAAATCCAATTATTTATCAAGTGTGCTGCTATGGCTGAGTTCTCTGGCTGAATCAGTCTGCAGTGCCTTT
>JARBWK010000018.1:17049942-17399548 GCA_030556195.1 Anolis apletophallus
GCAAAGCACCAGCGCCACCTAGTGTTCACCACCAGAACTTGAGCAACACTGTAGAAGCAAAGCACCAGCGCCACCTAGTGTTCACCACCAGAACTTTAGTTTTGTAAGTACTTTAGAACCATTTAGACCAGGGGTGGGCAATTATTTTTTTCCAAGGGGCCAGACGAGAGACAAAAAATATTATGGAGGGCTGCACCTAAAGGCGGAACTACATGCTAATCTACATAATTTATTTATTATTCACTTACTATATTTACTATATATTACACATCATTAATATTAACATATTAATATATCAAGAAATATTCATATATTATTAGTATTAATATCATAATTATTATATCATATTATAGTATATATATATATAGACATTATAATATATTGAAATTATAATATAATATAACATTATATTATATTATTTATTTTATTATAATAAAATTATTGTACAATAATAATAAAAACCACCAAAATAAAACAATGTGTCCTTGTGGTCCCCTTCTCTGGAGAGTGTTATGCTGAGGCTTGATGGCCATCAGTCGGGGGTGCTTTGATTGTGTGTCCCTGGGGTTGGGCTGGATAGCCCTGGGGTCCCGTCCCTCTCGATGACTTCCTGTTGCCCTCCCCCCCTCCCTGGCCTCCTCCTGCTCCTCTTCTCCCCCGCCCTCTCCGTCGGTCGCTCTGCTTGTCTGCCTGCCTCGCCCTCTTGCCCCACCTGCTCGCCACTTGCTCGCCACCCGCTCATTGCCCGCTCGCCGGCTCTGCCAGTGCCGGCGACAGCAAGGCCAGGCAAGGCCAGGCAGGGGAGGCAAGGTCCCCTGCCTGGCCTCGCTGTTGCAGGCGCTGGGAGAGCCGGCGTGGGCGAGAGGGCGAGAGGGCAGGGCGAGAGGGCGAGGGGAGCAGGCGAGAGGGCAGGGCGAGAGGGCGAGGCAGGCAGGCAAGCAGAGCGACCCCACAGAGCCTGCGATCAGATGGTGGCAGCGGCACCCCTTCCTCTTGGCTCCGCCTCCGACGCCCTTCCCCCCGGGTCACATAGAACCGGCTGCCGGGCCGGATACGGCCCAGGGGCCGTAGGTTGCCCACCCCCAGTTTAGAACCACGGATTGCCCAGGCCTAGTGATTGTGGCATTTCATTGCATCCACAGAAGTGTCCCCCAGAACTACGTTTCAATTGCGTTGACCCTGTTTCAGTTCAATTTCAAGCCCACGGAAATGAGAAACGCGATGGTCTGGATGCTCGTGGTTTTGGCACCTAAGTGGTGTATCTGTGCACGTGAGGAGCTAATCCTACATAGTTTCAAGTTGTATTCTTCTTCAGATTTCTTGACGACAACCTCCATTGTGGTTTATGGCTGTGTCAAGGCGATGACAGTTGCCAGCGTATCAAAGAGGTCACTCCTTGTTGGGTTTTCTTGTGCGTCAGTCGGTGGCCTGCACCTCGGATTCCCACGCGGAGGTCGTAAGAGCTCACCGGACTCCTCCCATTTCAAGACCTCTTCCCCAGGACGGTGGTCTCAATGAACTGGCAGAGGCACGGGACGTGGGCCAGTTTTACGTGCCATCCGGATGGGACCCTTGGGAGCTGACCACTGACCAACAGCCTGACGTAGTAGCCGCTGAAGATGGTCAGCAGGTGTTGGGCCATCTCCTGAAAAAAAGGAAAAAGTGTTTGCGGATTATTATTATTATTCGCCGATACGTCACGCAGCCCCAGACACTCGGGAAGTGCCCGACGTGTGACCCAATACAATGCTGTGCACTAATCTTGTTGTGCTTCAAACAATAATAATAATAATATTTATTTGTATTGTGCTGCATATATATCCCTGAGGAGACCGAGGGCAGCTTACAAAAAGCAACAGTGCAAACAACACAAAATGTATACAATAGAAATTAGGCTAAATCCACACAGTCAAAGAATAATTCAGGATTATGCGCGATGACAATTCAGAATGCCCACGGTATGTACGATTTCTGGAGCATGGGATTTTAATGTTTATACTAGGATCATTTTATCCTTGTCTGAATGTTTAAATTTTACGTGTGTCTTACATTTAATGGTTTTAATTGATTTTAAGTTCATAATTATATATGTAGTAATTAGTTATTATGAATTTTTTGTGTACCGCATGTTGGCATTGAATTTTTGCCATTAGGATCTTGTAAATCGCCTTGAAAGGCATCATATAAATAGGTAAAAGTAAAAAAAAATGGCGATAGGTGACCCATGTTTCAGACCCATAGAGGAGAGTAGACAGTACGATAGCTCTGTACACACTGATGTTGGTGCTGTGCCTCAGGTGCTTGTTGCTCCAGACTCTTTTGTGAAGCCTTCCGAATGCACGATATGCCTTTGCTAATCTGTGATCTAGCTCTTTGTCAATCTGAAGAGATGATGCTTCCCAGGGAGGTGAACTGCTGAACGGACTTAAGCACAGATGTGCCTCTGCTGACGTGGGGGTGATGGTGTTCTTCCTGTGGTGCGGGCTGGTAGAGGACTTCCGTTTCCTTCAGGCGGACTTCCAGCCCAAACAGCTCTGCAGCTGCTGCAAAGCAGGACATGAGGCGCTGCAGGGCTGCTTCTGAATGGGCGACAAGGGCAGCATCGTCGGCAAAAAGCAGCTCACGGACTAGATAGTTTAGAGTCTTGTTGCGAGCCCTCAGGCAGCTTAAGTTGAACAAGCTGCCACCAGTACGGTAGCGTATATATATGCCTTCTTCTTCTTCTTCTTCTTCGGGGTCTGCCGTGCCCCTTTGGAGCATCATGCGGAAGGAGATTGTCCATAGGGTTGGTGCAAGAACACAACCTTGTTTCACTCCGTTAGTTATGAGAAAGGCCTCCGAGAGAGCATGTGAACATACATTCATAGTTTAACATACAATCCCGCAAGTTAAAGTACAATAAACGAATAAAACATAATACACACTAAACCCAAATTGGACGTCCAGTCACAATCGAATCTTAAAAGTATTGACGTCAGGGTAAGACTTCAACCTATTCAGGTCCTCCAAATATCAGGTGTTGCATGTGCCATGGTCAAAAGCCAGTTTGAAAAGCCATGTCTTTAGTTCCTTCCGAAAAGACTGACCACGCATAGTTGGGAGAGAGATCTGGCTGGACCACAGCTCCTATCGCCACATTGCCAGCATGCGCAGGAATCCCAGGAAGGCAAGCTGATCTGGGGGGGGGGGGGGGTGCATGCCATGTGAATTGACCCTCTAGCAAAGCAAGCCTTACTTCTGGGGCTCCGTCGGGGATGAGGCGGAGGGGCTCCCGATACGTAATGACTCCTCGACTGCTGTTCCTTCTCTCGGGTATCAGTGGGGCCTCTTCCAAAGAGCCGGCCGCTGTGTTTCCCAGAGCAGAGGCGACGGGGGTCTCTATGACCAGGCAGAGTTGGTCCAGGTTGTGCTTCCGTGTAGACTGAAACAAAAGGGGGACAAGAATGGGTTCCAATGACGGCGCTACGGCACGCACACCGCGCCATTTTCTGTTTCTAAAATAGGCCTTTCATTGGGAAATGCAAGCAGATTGCCTCTCGATGTGAAAATGCGACTTCCCACTGGCATGAAAGCCAACAGCCGCCACAGATTGGCCTTAGGGTTGCCATAGGTAGGAAACAGTTTCAAGGCGCTCAACACTCCCTCATCGTCATTGCAGGGAAGGCTGGAAGTCAACCTATCTTTGCGCAAAAAATGGTATTGCTTAAAGCGAGGAGGTATTTACGACACCATCAAAATGCCGGCGGTCAAAGAACAAGGAGGAAATACTACGAGAGAAAAAGGACTCGGCGCCATAGTTGATGAAGCAACAGCGCCCCCTGTGGCCGGAATCGAGCATAACCTCCAGGTGCCAAAGTTGGAAATGCCGAAATACCTCTGCCTGTCTGTCTGGTATGTGATCCACCCGGAGTCCCCTTTGGGGTGAGAAGGGTGGGATAAAAACACTGTGAATCAATGAATAAGTGTGTTTTCTGCATTGAGAAATGGCGTACCATTCAATTACATCTCAAAAATACATCTCAAAGTACTAGTAGACCAATCAGGAACTGTAAAGAAAGCTTTGCGTTCTCATTCAGATGTGGGGAAATGCCACAATTATTCACCTCTATCTGCTAAGACAGTGTTTCCCAACCTTTTTTGAGCCACGGCACACTTTTTACAATTACAAAATCCTGGGGCACACCACCAACCAAAATGACACAAAACGACACTCTATCACAGTCATACATATAGTTAATATGTATTTAAATGCATTTATACACTCAGTGTGAAACCTGGGCCTCTTTCGACGAACACGACATAGATATCCTGGCAGGAATGGCAGACAGACACAAACTTCCCACACAGAACTCCCATAACCAAGAGAAAATGCCATAAGAGTTTGGTGGGCATGGACCTTGGGTTTTGGAGTTGTAGTTCACCTATAGCCAGAGAGCACTGTGGACTCAAACAATGTTGGATCAGGACCAAACTTGGCATGAATACTCCATATGCCCAAATGTGAACGCAGATGGAGTTCAGGGGAAATAGACCTTGACATTTGGGAGTTGTAGTTGCTGGGATTTATAGTTCCCCTACAATCAAAGAGCATCCTGAACCCCACCAATGATAGAACTGGGCCAAACCTCCCACACAGAACCCCCAGGAGGCAAGAGGAGGTCTCTACTTGGGGAAAGGGAGGCGGGCCTTCCCAATGCATGGAGGGGGAGAGACCAAGTAGACGACGGGTGGGGAGGGGGGTGGTTGTAATTTTGTGCCTTTATAGAGGTATGTTTCTTAAGGTTTTTAAACTTCAACACACTAGACTCTCCCCCCACTCCTCCAGGAGGTTCCAATTTCCCACGGCACACCTGATGATCGCTCACAGCACACTAGTGTGCCCCGGCACACTGGCTGGGAAACACTGTGCTAAGATAGAGTTCCTTGCTTGCCCAACGTTTGTTGATAGCAATTGTGGCTTTGTGAGTGTGTCTTCTGCAGAAGGTCAGAATAGAAACCACTCACCTCCTGGTCCCTCTTCATCTGAACCAAGGCGTCCGCCAAGGACCGAAGGCAGGGCTCCGCCTCGTAATGGATAAACCACAGCTGAACGGAGTATAGGAAAGCTAAACACACACCGTGTTTTCTTCATGGCACAACAGAGCTGTGTAGTTGCGTTGCGGCTCTTGTGGTTGGTTTATAGAGAGTTATGGTTCACCAGAACGATTGCAGTGGAGTTATGGCTCTTGGGAATGGCTAATTAGTGGGTTCCCCGTGCTCACTCCACCCAGATTGGACTTACACAGCAGTGTACATATCGCCACGAATTGAAAATAGAAGATGCAAGGATATATAAAATCTCTACCTGTCCCAAGATAACTCTGAGGATGGTGAAGTCGGGCAAGTTTCCACCTCTACGTCAGTGGTTCGTAACCTGTGGGCCGCAAGATCTAAAGGAAGGGCCGTCTTCCCAAACTGACTCAATCTGAGGTAAACTCACAGGTGCGTCCTTTGGGGATGTCGCATAGCCAACCTCTGTCGATGTGTGCATTCCTTGCCTTGGACGGAAAGGATACCTGTGGGACGCTGTGGTGCTTGTCTGGGAGATTGGTGAAGCCCACCAAAAAATCACGTTTCACGAAAACCTCGTTTGCCGCTGCCAGCCTCATGTCCGTATTCGTATTCATCTGGCGGAAGAAGGAGCGGGAGAGAAGGAGAACCCAGTTGAGAACGTCAACATTCACAATAAGGAGAGTCACTACTCAGCCTGGGCGCGTTCGGCGGGATGGCCGTAAGATCGGAATGAACTCGGATCAAATTCACTTTTGAAGCGGTTTCGAGGCGATGTCAGCAACCCGGAAGTGAATTTGCCATTTCGAGACCACCGCCGCCATTTTCAGAAAGGAATCGGCATTAGATTCCCGCCCCTCCCGAGGTGCTTTCCCCTCATTGGCTGTTTAACCCAGTTTGGAGCGGACATCCAAACTGGGTTAAAGACGCTGTCGCCCCAGTTCAGAACTGGAGGGAAGACATCCCCATCCAAACTGGGTTGAAAATGTGTGTCCGCCATTAACGAAGCCATTCCGAAATTTCAGAATTAATTTGGGAAATTCCGAAATTTTTCGGTAAAATTTTGGAAGTCTTCGGATTCGAAGCGCCAGCGCCCCCTACACCCAAAATGAGGGGTTTTTTTGGGGGGGGGGGGATAAAACAGGCCTATTAACTGCAGCAGAGAACATAGAAGTCCATTGGCCAAACTCTTGCCGATATAAACCAGAATGAGTCTCCATTTGCCTGGAAGGAGAGCCAAGAGGGTGTCGGCCTCGCCCTCCTGGGAAGCCTTGAAGATCCCCCAAGGAGTTCCTCCCCCATGTCGAGGCCATTGTCAGCCTTGAGGATGTTCCTTAATCCAGTGTTTCCCAACCTCTTTTGAGCCGCGGCACATTTTTTACATTTCCAAAATCCTGGGGCACACCACCAACCGAAATGACACAAAACGACACTCTATCACAGTCATACATATAGTTAATATGTGTTTAAATGTATTTATACACTCAGTGTGAAACCTGGGCCTGTTTCGATGAACACAACATAGATACCCTGGCAGGAATGGCAGAAAGACACAAACTTCCCACACAGAACTCCCAGAACCAAGAGTTTGGTGGGCATTGACCTTGAGTTTTGGAGTTGTAGTTCACCTATATCCAGAGAGCACTGTGGACTGAAACAATGTTGGATCAGGACCAAACTTGGCTTGAATACTCAATGCCCAAATGTGAACACAGATGGAGTTTGGAAATAGACCTTGACAAGTTGTAGTTTCTGGTATTTATAGGTAAATAAATCAAAGAGCACTGAACTCTTGCAACAAGTACCAAACTTGGCATATTTAACTCTCATGACCAACAGAAAGTACTGAAAGGGTTTGCTTGGGAATGGACCTTGAGTTTGGAAGTTGTAGTTCACCTACATCCAGGGAGTTGTAGTTCACAAGTATCCAGAGAGCACTGTGGACTGAAACAATGTTGGATCAGGACCAAACTTGGCATGAATACTCAGTATGCCGAACTATGAAGACACATGGGTACCTTTTCGAGTACGTTTCTTAGCGATTTTATACTTCAACACACTAGACTCTCCCCCTCCCCTCCAGGAGGTTCCAACCTGACCTGATGCTCACTCATGGCACACTAGTGTGCCCCGGCACACTGGTTGAGAAACACTGGCTTAGACGACCTCTGTCACTCGGCTCAGACCTGCTGGAGAGACGGTTGGACTTCTTTACTTTATTGTCTTTGACTTTGCACACATGTGTTGTTTGCACCCCAAAGTTCTCAGTCCAGTTCTTCAGCGTGGAATAGAGGTTGACCCAGAGAATCATGTAGAGAATGGAGCCTCGGCGGCGCAGTGGGTTAAACCCTTGTGCCAGCAGGACTGAAGGCCGACAGATCGCAGGCTCGAACCTGGGGAGAGCGAGGGTGAGCTCCCTCTGTCAGCTCCAGCTCTCCATGCGGGGCCATGAGGGAAGCCTCCCACAAGGATGATAAAACATCAAAACCTCCGGGCAATGTCCCCTGGGCAACGTCCTTGCAGACGGCCAATTCTCTCACACCAGAAGCGACTTGCAGTTTCCCCAACCAGACCCCAAATTCATGCAATCCACTACGATCACAGTGGATCAGAGAGAATTGTGCCAAACGAGCGTCATCGTGGAAGCCGCAGCTCAAGGCGCATCATCCCGTGCCTTCTTCCTACCTTGCTTTGGCATCGATGGATGACGAGCCGGACCACCACCGCAGCCAGTAAGGCCACGGCAGTGGCGATGATGGCGACCTCCCAAGAAGGCCCTGCGGAAAATGCCTTCAGCGTGGAATAGAGGTTGACCCAGAGGATCACGTAGAGGATCTGGAAGGACAAGGAGACACGTTTGTGGCAAGGCAGCAAGATTCCCATTGACTCCATTTAACAGTAATATCGATCTATCATCTATCTATGTATATAATAAAACTCAGTGTTTGCGGCCGAGCGGTGGGAGGAATATGTGGCAGCGTTTCGATTGGCTGGCACTGTGGGATTATTTGCATAAAGGGCTCTGACTGGCCAGCCTCAGAAATCCAACATTCTACGCCCCCAGACAGAGGGGATTGGCTGCCACTGAAATGGTATTTGCATAAAGCACTCCGATTGGCCAACCACATTCCACCATTCTAAAGTGACTCCAGAGGGAAAAGGAAAGGCCTCGGGCACTCAGCCACTACGGCACACAGCAATGACGGATCAGGAACACACTTGGCAAACAGGGGACCAAGGGCCCACTTCACAACCTGGTGTGGTTTAGGGCAGGAGGGGCCACGAATGATGGGATTTGCAGTAGCTTCACCCCATTCACTTCCCAAACAACACTGTAGGCCCAAAATCGACAGCAAGGCTTCCTCAACTTGATTTTCCTGACTAGGCCCCCAAGAATGACAGAACAGACCCCCCCCCCAAGGTGCACCCTACATCGTGGTGCAGTTTGAGGGAGGATGGACCATGGATGATGGGACTTTCAGTACTTTAATTCACTTCCTTAGAGCACTGTGGCCCACACCAATGACGAATCAGGACCAAACTTGGCACACAGAGGCCCAATGGCCCACTTTACACACCTGCTGCGGTTTACGGCAGGATGGCTCACAAATGATGGGATTTGCAGTATCTTCACCAAATTCATTTCCCACAGAACATTGCAGCCCCTACAAATCAGAGACCAGGCCCAAACTTGGCACACAGAGTACCCATGGCCCACTCTACACCCTGGTGCAGTTTTGAGTGGGACGGACCACGGATGATGGGAGTTGATGCACCTTCACTCACTTTCTGGCCAATGGGACTTGCAGTACCTTCACTCAGTTCCTGAGACCACTGCAAGCCACAGACACATCTCATAGGAACCAACCTTGGCGCACAAGGCCTTCCTCAAATAACCCGGGCACCGCAGAGTCCTCAGCTAGTACGTAATAATAATTAATTACTATTATTATTATTACAAGGTCTCATGGAAGGTCTGTGTTTGCGCCAGGAATGGAGGAAATATTAGAACATATTTGAACAATGACTTTAAAATTACACATTTTTTCCCGTGACGCGAAGAATACCAGAATCAAAAGGGTCTTCTTCACCGTTTAAGGAATAATTCTGCACAGAATCCCCTTGCGGGAGTTTCAAAGGTACAAGATGTGACGGGGCATGAAACACGTATGTTCTCGGCGCCTGGGCCGCCCCAGACGTGCTCCTTACCACAGCGATGGATATTCCGAACGCCCTGGAGTTGTAGAATAAGTAGTTTCTCACTTCCGGCTCCAAAACTGCACGCTGGAGCAGATGCTTCCACTGGTCAACAGTCACCTGTTTGGATAACGGTACAACCCTCGTCATTGCGTCCGCATTCAGTGGCAAAGCCTCTCCTGAATCACGTGGTTAGTCAAGTGCATCAAATCCACTCCTAAATGGAAATCACATGGATTGAATGAGTCTATGGATTTACGGAAATCAACACCATCCGGCTTCCACCCAGGTCACGGGACAGAGACCGTGCTGACAACTTTCGCCGCCAGCACAACGGGGGATCTGCGCTGTTGGTGCTCCTCGATCTCACAGCAGCGTTGGACACTGTGGATCTACTGATCCACCGCCTCACCGTGTCTGGAGTCGAAATCGGAAACAACGTGTGGAGTCTTTGGACCACGCTTCTTATACCCCCTTGTGTGTGGAGTCCCTCAGGGTGCAGTTCTCCCCCCCGACTTTTTAACACCTACTTTCGACCGCCGGCTAGTCTGATAAGGAGTTTTGGGCTGGAGTGCTTCCAGTACACCCATGGCACCCAGTTACTTCTGCGCCTGGAGCCGGGGGGTCTCTGAAATACCAGATAACTTCATCTTATATCTGGAAGCGGGGACGAAATGGTTGTGCGCTAGCAGGCTTAAAGTAAATCCGGCAAAGACCGAGATCTCGTGGCCAGGCTGCCCGACAGGAGTAATGTACCCTCTGCCCTCCCTGGACGGCGAACCCCTCTCTCCATCTATTTCCGTCAAGAGCATGGGCGTTGTTCTAGACCAGTGTTTCCCAACCAGTGTGCCGGGGCACACTAGTGTGCCGTGAGCCATCATCAGGTGTGCCGTGGGAAATTGGAACCTCCAGGGGGGGACAGCCTAGTGTGTTGAAGTATAAAAACCTTAAGAAACCTACCTCTATAAAGGCACAAAACTACAACCACCCCCCTCCGCACCAGTTGTCTACTTGGTCTCTCCCTCTCCATGTATTATTTATTATTATTTATTATTTATTTATTAAGTTCGGCTTAATATACCGCTCTCTCTGGCGCCCAGAGTGGTTCACAAAATTAGTGCGAATAAAACAAGTATTAGGAAGGCCCGCCTCCCTTTCCCCAAGTAGAGACCTCCTCTTGCCTCCTGGGGGGTTCTGTGTGGGAAGTTTGGCCCAGTTCTACCATTGGTGGGGTTCAGAATGCTCTTTGATTGTAGGGGAACTATAAATCCCAGCAACTACAACTCCCAAATGTCAAGGTCTATTTCCCCTGAACTCCATCTGCGTTCATAGTTGGCCATATTGAGTATTCATGCCAAGTTTGGTCCTGATCCAACATTGTTTGAGTCCGCAGTGCTCTCTGGATATAGGTGAACTACAACTCCAAAACCCAAGGTCAATGCCCACCAAACTCTTATAGTATTTTTCTCTTGGTTATGGGGGTTCTGTGTGGGAAGTTTGTGTCTTTCTGCCATTCCTGCCAGGATATCTACGTTGTGTTCCTCGAAACAGTCCCAGGTTGCACACTGAGTGTATAAATACATTTAAAGACATATTAACTATACGTATGACTGTGTTAGAGTGTCATTTTGTGTCATTTTGGTGGGTGGTGTGCCCCGGGATTTTGCAAATGGAAAAAGTGTGCCGTGGCTCAAAAAAGGTTGGGAAACACTGTTCTAGACTCACGACTGTCAATGGCGAGGCAGGTTGCCCCTGTTAGCAAACAGGCCTCCATCTTTGCCAGGCGAAGCGGCCAGCACCATCCCTCTCAAGGGAGGCCTTGGCGACAGTCACTCATGCCACGGGGACATCTAGGCTGGACTACTGCAATGCCCTATACGCTGGCCGTCCCAGGTCTGTGACTCGGAAGATCCGCACTGCTAGGCTGCTTACACTAACAACACCCTTGAAATGCCGCCTAGTGCCAGCTCTTCAGCAGCGGCATTGGCTGCCAACAGAATATCGGAGTCTTTATAAGACCCCGGTCCTGACCTCTAAGGCCCTGTATGGCCAGGGTCCGAGATATCTCAGGGACCGCCTTTCCCCTCATGGCCACCAGTGGTCACTTAGACCCGCCCAATGCAATCTGCTTCACATCCCAGGCCCAAGAGAAGCACGTCTCACTAGTACAAGGGACGGGGCCTTTTCTGTCTCTGCCCCAGCACGGTGGGACTCATTGCCCTCGCACATGAGAGCGATGCGCCACCTGCGCCCTTTCACCCAGGCTCTCAAGACCTGGCTCTTCAGTAAAGCATTGGATATGGAACTTTAACTTCTATTGTCAGGAGCACTGAGTTGGAGGAGTGGGAGTTGTAGTCCCAAAGCCCTGGAGGGCGAGAGGGCGGGCCCAAGTTGGCCCAGGCAGGGTTCCCAAGGAGGGGGCGTGGCTTCAGGAGGCCTTGAGCCCCGCCCCTTCCCCCAGCCCATCTCCACTCTCCCCGGGAGCTGTCTTGAGGACAAACGCCCGAGGGCTTCCTAGGCCCCTGGAGGCGACGCAGGAGGGCCCGGGCCCGGCAGGGGGGCAAATCTGGCGGCGAGGAGGAGGAGGAGGAGGAAGAGGAGGAGGAGGCCACGCAAGGCCCGTACCTCCATTTGGTGGGGCAAAGGGGCGGGGCGAGCACGCACCCAGTGAGCCAAGCCCCGCCTCTGTCTGTTGGGTGCGAGCGCGGCTCCTGATTGGCTGGCACTCGCGTGCTTAGGGAGCCAAGGCCCACCACTATCTGTTGGGTGCGAGCGCGGCTCCTGATTGGCTAGCGCTCGCGTGCTTAGGGAGCCAAGGCCCACCTCTGCCTGTTGGGCCCGAGCGCAACTCCTGATTGGCTGGCGCTCACGTACTTAGGGAACCAAGGCCCACCTCTGCCTGTTGGGCCCGAGCACGGCTCCTGATTGGCTGGCGCTTGCTTGCTTAGGGAGTCAAGGCCCACCGCTGCCTGTTGGGCCCGAGCACGGCTCCTGATTGGCTGGCGCTCGTGTGCTTAGGGAGCCAAGGCCCACCTCTGCCTGTTGGGAGCGAGGGCGGCTCCTGATTGGCTGGCGCTCACGTACTTAGGGAGCCAAGGCCCACCTCTGCCTGTTGGGCCCGAGCGCGGCTCCTGATTGGCTGGCGCTCGCGTGCTTAGGGAGCCAAGGCCCACCTCTGCCTGTTGGGCGCGAGCGCGGCTCCTGATTGGCTGGCGCTCGCGTGCTTAGGGAGCCAAGGCCCACCTCTGCCTGTTGGGAGCGAGGGCGGCTCCTGATTGGATGGCGCGCCAAGGCCGGTTGTCTCGGTGGCAAATTCTCTGAAGCGGCTGAGCGGGGCACGAGCAGCGCTTTTTAATTCGATTTGGAAGTTGTTTTGCTTTTGTGTAATTTTTCTGGTTGTTGGTCACACCTTGTCCTGTTTGGCGTTTCGTGGCCAAATTTCGTGTGTGTTGTTTTTAAGGTACTCACAAGGACAGGCCTCTTTCTACATACAGAGATGACTCTCGTGAGGAAGAAGTGGAGGTTGAGTGGGGATCTCAGCCTTCACTTCTTCCAGCTAAAGACAGGCGGGACTCGTGGTTTCCAGGCCTTTGACCAATTTGATCTCCCTTCTCTGGACATGTTCTAGATTGTCAATATCTTTCTTAAATTGTGGTGACCGGAACTGGTCTCAGTCCGGGTGGCCTTCCTCCAGCCACGCTCCCTGGACTCTCCCGGTCTCGGCAACAGGTGGAGCCTTACCTCAATCCCCAGGTTTCTCAGCCTCTCGGACCACAGGCTTATCTCGAACGGGGCGGAGAAACAGGCCCGGTGAGCCGTGAGGACCAGGAGCACCAGCCCGTTCTGGAACCCTGCGGAGGAGGAAAGGAGGCTCGGCGTGAACGGCGGGAATGCCGCAATGAAAAGTAACTTTCGGGGAACGAAACGTCCCGAGGTTAATGATATCCATTCAATATGCAGCTGAACCACCCAAAAGTATCACAAAAGCATTGAAATGCACATAAGAATCCATGTATAGCCATTCGCCATAATAGAGGAAAAATGTCTATGCTAATCTCTCTCCTTATGGCAGTGTTTCCCAACCTTTTTTGAGCCGCGGCACACTTTTTACATTTTGCAAAATCCTGGGGCACACCACCAACCGAAATGACACAAAATGGCACTCTAACACAGGCATACATATAGTTAATATGTTTCTAAATGTATTTATACACTCCTTGTGAAACCTGGGCCTGTTTCGATGAACACAACATAGATATCCTGGTAGGAATGGCAGAAAGACAAACTTCCCACACAGAACTCCCATAACCAAGAGAAAATGCTATAAGGGTTTGGTGGGCATTGACCTTGAGTTTTGGAGTTGTAGTTCACCTATATCCAGAGAGCACTGTGGACTCAAACAATGTTGGATCAGGACCAAACTTGGCATGAATCCTCAATATGCCCAAATGTGAACACACATGGAGTTTGGGGAAAATAGACCTTGACATTTTGGAGTGACTGTTTCTGGGATTTATAGTTCCCCTACAATCAAAGAGCATTCTGAACCCCACCAATGATAGAACTGGGCCAAACTTCCCACACAGAACCCCCAGGAGGCAAGAGGAGGTCTCTACTTGGGGAAAGGGAGGCAGGCCTTACCACGTAGACAACGGGTGGGGAGGGGGGTGGTTGTAATTTTGTGTCTTTATAGAGGTAGGTTTCTTAGGGTTTTTATACTTCAACACACTAGAGTCTTCCCCCCGCCCTCCTGGAGGTTCCAATTTCCCACGGCACACCTGAGGCTCGCTCACGGCACACTAGTGTGCCCCGGCACACTGGTTGGGAAACACTGCATTAGGGCCTCCCAATCTTCCTTCCTTCGACGGCGAGACGATGCCTTCATAGGACTTCTGCCGTCCCTGGCCTCCACACCCACCCCTCTCCCTCCTCCCCACCCATTCTCTCCCCCACTGCTCCCTCCTTTCCTACTCTGTGTTGTACTGTTGTGTTGCTGTTGTTCCTTGTAAGCCGCCCCGAGCCACCCGGGAGTGGCGACTCACAAGTTTGAAATAAATAAATAAAATACCTAAAATAAATAAACAAACCACTTACCGTTTCTGCCGGAGAGAGAGGAGTCCTCTGCTTGGCTGTGGCAGAAGGAAACGGAGAACGACGGCTCCCTTTCCTCGGCCATGCCTGCTTGACTTTATCTCCCTGGGTCCTGCCCTCCTGATCTGGAGACTGTCACGGAGCTCTTGCGGGGGTTTTCCTGGGGGGAGAGCATAGGTGCAAGTGAGGCCACGTCTTCCACGCCATGCCCAGGCGGTGCCCAGGCGTTGGCTGTGAAGACGGTGCTTGCCACGGAGTGTTTCGAAAGCTCCTTCCTACGTTGCTGCCGGAGCGTTTCACTTCCACTTGGTGTGAGTTTTATTTTCCTCCTGAACCGCTGCGCTGAGTCACGCTCTGAAGCAAGGTTGGGCCCTCGCCACAAAAACAGTCACGTCGAGGCAGGTCCCGGAAGAGAGGCCCGTCCTCACACGCGACACCCACGCCCGTTGCTCGCCTGCCCGTTGGAAAAGCGCCAAGGCCAGGCAGAAACTCCCCGTGGAAGGCCTCTCTCATGCGACTCCTGGGTTCTTTGGGGCCAACTCGAAGGGAACATTGCAACCTAAGCTGCCGGAGATGGTCTCGGAGCGGACACTGAGGTTCCCTAAACGTATTGTGTTGGGGGACTTCCATGTACACACCGATACCACCTCCTTTTCAACAGCAGCCATGGACCTAGTGTCAACCATGGAGATCCTGTGGTTGGGCCGCCCTGGTGCCTGTGAGTGCCGGTTGCCTACCCTGGATGGCGAGCAGCTAAGCCCGTCACCCTTGGTAAAAATTCTGGGGGTCCAGTCGGACCCACTGCTATCCATGGAGACCCAGGTGTCCACAGTTAGCAGAATAGCGTTTTTCCATCTGCGACAGGCTAGGCGGCTGGCTCCTTACCTATCCAGGGACGACCTGGCCACGGTAATCCAGGCGACGGTCATCTCGAGGCTAGACTACTGTAACGCCCTCGACATTGGCCTTCCCTTGTCAACAATCCGGAAACTCAAGCTGGTGCAAAATGCTGCCGCTCGATTGATGGTGGGAGCACCGGCGAGAGAGCACATCACACCAACCCTACAGCAATTGCACTGGCTACCAATAGAGTACCGGGTTGTCTTCAAGGTGCTGGTTCTGACCTTTAAGGCCTTGTGTGGTCTAAGGCCAGCGTACCTGAGGGACCGCCTCACCCCGTACGTTCCCCCGAGATCTCTGCGCTCAGAAGAGCGGATTCTCCTGACAGTTCCATCAGTCCGCTCCTGTCACCTCTCTGTGACAAGACAACGCGCCTTCTCTGCAGTGGCCCCGGCACCATGGAACGCATTACTGGAGGATGCTCGTGCCATCACGGAGTTAGTCCCTTTCCGGAGGGCTTGTAAAACAACTCTGTTTAAGCTTGCCTTCAACTAAGTTCTCCGGACATCATGACCATGTCCTTATCTGACCAAATGTTTTATATGCATTTTATGTGTTTTATGTGCTTTTATGTGTAGTTTAATGGATTGTGACCTGCAGGGAGGAGCGGTATACAAGTCGAATGAATAAATAAATAAATAAATAAATGCCACCTCTTAATTGGTTCTCTCATAAAAACATGGAAGAGGTTTATTAAACTGTAAACACTTTTTAAATTTGCAAAATCCTGGGTCACACCACCAACCAAAAGGACACAAAACGACACTCTAACACAGTGATACATAGAGTTAATACGTTTTTGAATGTATTTATACACTCAGTGTGAAACCTGGGCCTGTTTCGATGAACACAACATAGATATCCTGGCAGGAATGGCAGAGAGACACAGACTCCCCACACAGAACTCCCATAATCAAGAGAAAATGCTATAAGAGTTTGGTGGGCATTGACCTTGGGTTTTGGCGTTGTAGTTCACCTATATGCAGAGAGCACTGTGGACTCAAACAATGTTGAATCAGGACCAAACTTGGCATGAATACTCAATATGCCCAAATGTGAACGCAGATGGAGTTCAGGGGAAATAGACCATGACATTTGGGAGTTGTAGTTGCCGGGATGTATAGTTCCCCTAAAACCAAAGGGCATTCTGAACCCCACCAATGATAGCACTAGGCCAAACTTCCCACACAGAACCCCCAGGAGGCAAGAGGAGACGGGCCTTCCCAATGCATGGAGAGGGAGAGACCAAGTAGACAACGGGTGGGGAGGGGGGTGGTTGTAATTTTGTGACTTTTTCGAAGTATGTTTCTTAGGGTTTTTATACTTCAACACACTAGACGCCCCCCCCCCCCCCCAATGGCGGTTCCAATTTCCCACGGCACACCCGATGATCGCTCACGGCACACTGGTTGGGTAACACTGGTCAGGACCCGGCCTCCGTTACCTGGAAGTCAAGCAACCAGAATTTTCAAGCAACTAGCAAAAAATGAAGAAATAGCATTTGAAATTTAAAAATATTATAACATCATTCTCTTGTGGTAATGAATCCTTTCCGTCCCAATTTCAAGGGGGAACACAACAGCTACTACTGGGTATTGCACAATAGAGCGGTGGCTGCTCTCCTCCTTTCCCTTTGAGGCAAGGGCCGTGGCCGTTGGGATTGTGAAATGGTTGCGAAGTGGTAAACCTCACACACTCTTACGACACACCAGGATTTTAGTTTAATAAATATAATCTCCCCTACATCGTTTCTGGGCACTATAACATCAAAGTGATGCATCACTGGTCACGATTTCCGGTTTGACAAACTAGGGCAGATAATAATAATAATAATAATAATAATCTTTATTTATCTCCCCGAAGGGGGCTCAAAGGGGCGGCCTATGTGAGGCCAAGCCCAGAAGTGCATTTCAATGCAGTAACATCAAAACAGAGAGCAACATTACAGTAAAAGAAAAGAAAAAAGAAAGCCAAGGCAGTGAGGGAGCGCCTAGTGCGGCACGGCCTTCGCCGAACCTCCAGAACTTGAGTCACCAGCAGCACATGATGTGGACTCCGCGCTCTTACAACGGTTGTGACACAAAACATTTCGCAACCACGCTAAAGAATGAAGAAAGCAATGCGGACATCTGAACATTGCACCCACACATACCGAGAGAGAAGTAGCTAATCGTATCTGCACACTGCCCTCTTGTGGTTACATCTGGGTGTTACGTACATACATAAGAGGCCAGTAGCTAATCCTTTCTATCTATACACTGCCCTCTTGTGACGACATCTGAACATTGCACCCACACATACCTAGAGAGAAGTAGCTAATCGTATCTGCACACTGCCCTCTTGTGGTTACATCTGGGTGTTACGTACATACATAAGAGGCCAGTAGCTAATCCTTTCTATCTATACACTGCCCTCTTGTGACGACATCTGAACATTGCACCCACACATACCGAGAGAGAAGTAGCTAATCGTATCTGCACACTGCCCTCTTGTGGTTACATCTGGGTGTTACGTACATACTTAAGGGGCCAGTAGCTAATCCTTTCTATCTATACACTGCCCTCTTGTGACGACATCTGAACATTGCACCCACACATACCTAGAGAGAAGTAGCTAATCGTATCCGCACACTGCCCTCCTGTGGTTACATCTGGGTGTTACGTACATACTTAAGGGGCCAGTAGCTAATCCTTTCTATCTATACACTGCCCTCTTGTGACGACATCTGAACATTGCACCCACACATACCGAGAGAGAAGTAGCTAATCGTATCCGCACACTGCCCTCCTGTGGTTACATCTGGGTGTTACGTACATACTTAAGGGGCCAGTAGCTAATCCTTTCTATCTATACACTGCCCTCTTGTGACGACATCTGAACATTGCACCCACACATACCTAGAGAGAAGTAGCTAATCGTATCCGCACACTGCCCTCTTGTGGTTACATCTGGGTGTTACGTACATACATATAAGAGGCCAGTAGCTAATCCTTTCTATCTATACACTGCCCTCTTGTGACGACATCTGAACATTGCACCCACACATACCTAGAGAGAAGTAGCTAATCGTATCCGCACACTGCCCTCCTGTGGTTACATCTGGGTGTTACGTACATACATAAGAGGCCAGTAGCTAATCCTTTCTATCTATACACTGCCCTCTTGTGACGACATCTGAACATTGCACCCACACATACCTAGAGAGAAGTAGCTAATCGTATCCGCACACTGCCCTCTTGTGGTTACATCTGGGTGTTACGTACATACTTAAGCGGCCAGTAGCTAATCCTTTCTATCTATACACTGCCCTCTTGTGACGACATCTGAACATTGCACCCACACATACCTAGAGAGAAGTAGCTAATCGTATCCGCACACTGCCCTCTTGTGGTTACATCTGGGTGTTGCATGCCCGGTGTCCTGTGCGGCGCCCGCCCCTTTTTGGCGAGGCTGGGTGACGTCAGTTGCAGCCAATCGAAACGCTGGCACATATTCACTCGGTCGCACCACCCACCCCCGCCCGCAAACACTGACTTTTATTATATACAGAGATTTCTTTTACAACTATGACCGAAACAGTAACGGCAATTGTTTCTTGGAAGCAGAACAGTCGATACTTACTTTTGGGAAGGTGTCGGGCGCATTGGCTTTAAAAGTTGGGTGCAGGAGAGAAGAAGAAGATAGAAACACCTTCTTACTCCCCGACGGCAAGCGCAAGGTCCGGGCGCAATGCTCTCCCTTCCGCAGTTCCCTCTTGTTGAAGGGGAGAGATCAGGCGCCGCCCGTGAGCCAAGGAAGGTGCATTGGAGCAGGAAAGGAGGAGGAGGCCTTGTTCCCCCCGTTCCCCAGCCTTTGGCTCGGCTTCCGAGAAAGGAATGCGGTCATGCGCTGCTCAAACCCTCTTTTCCCCAAAGCTGAATAGATTAGAAATATTTTTTGACAACCTTCCTAAGTAGTTGTTATCTGGGCCGTGGCTCAAGGCTTTAAATTTCTTAAATCTTTTTTGCATTCAGATTGTCATCACAATTATACGTACGAGGGGCGCTCATGAAAGATGTCCCCTGACCCACTTCTATTCATCACAGGAGGCTGAAAATGCACATGTGTGACGATATAAGTCTCTATAGTTTATGTGCCAATGTACAACTCTGAACGGGTAATGGTCTCGATTTGACAGGTGTGAGGTTGGAGAGCAGCCCTCGAGTTCCTCTCCTTGACAGGAGCCGTTCCAAGAGAGGAAGGAGGCGGATGGCGAGGATTCCCCGTCAGGTGATGGAGTCGCGAACTGGCGCCGTCCATCCCAATGTGGTCGGGCTTAGGTGCAAACAGCTCCAATTCAAGGGCGACCCCACTCTGCTATTGATGGACGCACCATCCAGCAAGTGGAGGTCGCCATTTTGGAAAATCGACGCCTAACCATTTGCCACCGAGCCCAAAATGTCAAGATTGAGTGTGGGGTCTGTGGAAAATGTCACCCAAGACCACCTTCGGGTGGATAAGGCAGTGTTTTTCAACCTTTTTTGAGCCGCGGCACATTTTTTACATTGACCAAATCCTGGGGCACACCACCAACCAAAATGACACAAAACGACACTCTAACACAGTCATACGTATAGTTAATGTTTCTAAATGTATTTGTACACTCAGTGTGAAACCTGGGCCTGTTTCGATGAACACAACATAGGTATCCTGGCAGGAATGGCAGAAAGGCACACACTTCCCACACAGAACTCCCATAACCAAGAGAAAATGCTATAAGAGTTTGCTGGGCATTGACCTTGGGTTTTGGAGTTGTAGTTCACCTATATCCAGAGAGCACTGTGGACTGAAACCATGTTGGATCAGAACCAAACTTGGCATGAATACTCAATATGCCCAAATGTGAACACAGATGGAGTTTGGGGAAAATAGACCTTGACATTTGGGAGTTACAGTTTCTGGGATTTATAGTTAAAGAGCATCCTGAACTCTTGCAACAATTGAATTGAACCAAACTTGGCATATTGAACTCTCATAAACAAGAGAAAATACTATAAGAGTTTGGTGGGCATTGACCTTGAGTTTTGGAGTTGTTGTTCACCTATATCCGGAGAGCACTGTGGAGGGGGCGAGTCCGCGCAGTCGCGCCCACACGAGTCATGACTTCCTCTCGCCCCCCCTCCCGCAGAAGCGGCAGCGTGAGCAAAGCGAGGCTGGGAAGAAGGGAGCCCAAGCGGAGAAGAAAAAGTAAGTGTTGGGCAGGAGGGGGAAGAAAGCGTCTTGGAGGTTCCCATTTCCCACGGCACACCTGATGATCGCTCACGGCACACTAGTGTGCCCCGGCACACTGGTTAGGAAACACTGGTATAAGGTATCCGCTCGCTGGATCTCTTGACTGCTCTCACCTTTCCAGAAGCAGGAACGAGGTGAATGCGCCCAGTCTCTCTTGACAATGATGTGCCATGGAAAGCAGGAGGACTTTGTCAACAGGCTGACCCCACAGGGTGGAAGCTGGGCCCTTCCCTCTGACCCCGAGACTCAAGTGAAATCCCCCCGCACCCCCCTTCCTTCTTCACCTGACCTCCCACCACCGGACTTCCACCTCTTTCCAACAGTGAGGTTATTTTTGATGGAAAAAGCCTTTTTCAGGTGATTGGACTCTGATTTCCAAAGTCACAACATGGCTTTTGGGGAAACCTGTCGACTTCTAGCTTCGAAAGGTAGGAGAAGTGTGTGTCCCGAGATTGTGGCACCAATGGAGAGAAGGACACAGAACCGGGCCAAGTTTCAGTGCTCTCTGCCCACAGGAAGTGGGTCAGGGGGCATCATTCATGAGTGGCCCTTGTATACGGGTGCGGTCCTACAGGTAGGACAAGGAAGCGGCCGCATGGGGCGCCATCTGGGAAGGGGCGAATTCCCCCGCCCGCTGGGCGTCGGCGCCAGACAGCGCCCTGGCCCTGCAGATGTTCCTCAGGCAGCGCCGCGGCTGCCTGCTTTTGGGCCCCGGCCTTGTGCGCTCCGACACCGCTTCTGGGCATGCACGGAGGTTTTCGCGCAGGCGCAGTTGCTCCAGAGCTGAAGTTGAGCGCAGGAGCAACTGCGCATGCACAAAAACCTCCGCGCATGCGCAGTTGCTCCTCTGCGCAGAAGCCTGTGAGCAAAGCACTCCCTATCGGGCGGGGAGTGCGTCCCCTCTCCCTTTGTCTCCGCCCTGCTGCCCAATACGGTGACCCAACTGGGCAGGCAGGGGGCGGAGACAAAGGGAGAGGGGGGGAGCCAAAGGGGTATTGGTGACGTATTGCCTCCTGACAGCCGCCACCGGAAGTAGCCGCCGCGCACTGAGGCCAACTCCCTTGCCAGGCCCAATCACGTGTGAACCCTACCACACCCACCCACCTCCCCCCGCCCTGCCCCCGCATAACACGCTACGTTGGTCCGTCTTGAAGAATGACCCATTGCAGCCGGATATGCGTGAAATCACGCCTTCCCTTTCTCCTGATTGAATGCCATGGAGTTTATTAAAGGGGGGAAATGAGATTAGGAGAAATAATTGCAATTTCCCCCGGGGGTTTTGGAGCGATTACACACTAAAATTAGGAGCTATTATAAGACCGAAATACGTGTTGTTCTCGGGTTTTTCTGTGACCGATGGTCACCAAGCCATTCGATTCCATTCAATTGAGGCAGAGAACACTGGGCACAAAAAGCCCAGACGACCCCCGTGACCTTGTGCCAAAGAGGCCCTTCCCCTGGTGACCTTGCGCAACGGAGTTTGCTTTGCACATCCATTTAATGAGTGGCTTCGCATGCCCATGCTGAGCAATGGCGGCGGCAGAAGCGAAAGAGGACGGGCGTCACATAAAGGATTCTCTGTCTTCCTTCCGAAAGCGCAAGTGCTGTCGTTGAGTCTGTACGCGAGGCCGGGAGGGAGCTGCCCGGGGTCAGGAAGGTGAAATTTAGTTATTTATTATTTACTAGCTTGAGGACCCGGCACTGACCGGGTTATTTGAGAAAGGCATTTTGTGCCAAATTTGGTCCTCATCCGTCACTGGGTGAGGGTCACAGCGGGCTTGGGAAGTGAGTGGAGGTACTTGAAATCCCATCATCCATGGTGCGCCCTCCTCTAAACTGCAGTTGGATGGAGTGTGGGTCATGGGGGCTCTGTATGCTAAGTTGGGTCTTTATCGGTCTTGGTTCTGGGCCACAGTGGTCTGTGCGGAATGGTTTGAAAGTACTACAAATCCCATAATCCATGGTCCACCCTCCTCCAAACTGCAGTAGAATGCAGCGTGGGTCATAGGGGCTCTGTGTGCCAAGGTAGGTTACTGTAAATTCAGGCCATACGCAATGTCCAGTGAGCTGAGGCCTAGTCGGGAAAATCAAGTTAATGAAGCCTTACTGTCAATTTTGGGCCTGGTCTGTGATTTGTAGGGGCTTCAATGTTCTGTGGGAAGTGAATTGGGTGAAGGTACTGCAAATCCCATCATTCGTGGCCCATCCTGCCCTAAAGTGCTCCAGGCTGTAAAGTGGGCCATTGGGCCTCTGTGTGCCAAGTGTGGCCCTGATCCGTCATCGGTGTGGGCCACAAAGCTCTAAGGAAGTGAGTTAAAGTACTTCAAGTCCCATCATCCCTCAAACTGCACCAGGATGTAGAGTGGGTCTTGGGGGTTGTGTGTGGCAAGTCTGGTGTTGTTCTCTCATTGTTGGGGCGCGCAAAGTGTTTTGGCCTTAAACTGCCACCATGCCTGACTGCCTAAGGCCTTTGCCTTATTTCTCCCCCCCCCCCCCCCCGGCAGTTTAGAGTGTCGGAATGTACGTGTTAGCAACAGCCGCAGGCCTTTGCCTTGTCCCCCTCTGGCAGTTTAGAGTGTCGGAATGTTCGTGTTGGCTGGCCAATTAGAGGCGTTATGCAAATACTCCCTCACTGGCAACCAACCATGTTGTCAGAGTGTAGAGGTCGGGAGCCAATCAGAACGCTGCCACATACATACACAGAAACATACATACATACATATATACAAACATACATACAAACATTCCGCTTTATTATATATAGAGACTAGCTTGGGGACCCGGCGGTGCCCGGGTTAACAGTATCCCATGAGCTGAGGCCTAGTCAGGAAAATCAAGTTGAGGAAGCCTTGATGTCAATTTTGGGCGTGGTCTGTGATGTATAGGGGCTACAGTGTTGTTTGGGAAGTGAATGAGATGAAGGTACTGCAAATCCCATCATTCGTGGTCCATTCCGCCCTAAACCACACCAAAGTGGGCCATTGGGCCCCTGTTTGCCAAGTTTGGTCCTGGTCCGTCATTGCTGTGGGCCGCAGTGGCTGACTGCCTGAAGCCTTTCATTTCCCCTCTATGTATAGGGACTGCAGTGTTGGTGAAGGTACCAAACATTCCATTTCCAACAGAAAAAACTGTCCACTGGCTCACTGCAACTCCAGCCATGGATGCCTGCCTCGGGCCCTTCCCTCTCCTCTCCGTGCTGTGTTGGAATGTTGGGAGGCTGGCCAGTCACAGCCATTTATGCAAATAATCCTGGAGTGTCAGCCAATCGAAACGCTGCCACATATTCCTCCCACCGCTCGGCCGCAAACACTGACTTTTATTAGATAGATAGATAGATAGATAGATAGATAGATAGATAGATAGTAGGCATGATAACAAATCGAAAAATGGCGATTCTAAAATCAAATGGGGGGGGATTTTTTTTTTGATTAATATATCAAAGACTTACAAAAAAATTCCCAAAATTTTCGGAAATGTAACTTAAGTACTAACGAAATTCGTTAGAAATTCGTATGCCAGAGCATGCGCTTTCCAGATGGTTTTGGCCTACAACTCCCAGAAATCCTAACAGCTGGTAAATTGGCTAGGATTTCTGGGAGTTGTAGGCCAAAACTTGAATAAACCACACTGAATTCTAGATGGGACTCTCCAAATAGGAAGGAGGGAGGGAAGGAGGGAGGGAGGGGGGTATTCTATTCTTGGAAGCAGCAAAAAAGGAGGAGGAGCCCCCCCCTCGCTCCTCGCTGCCTCTCTCTCACCCCGATCCTGAGGGAGCGAGGGCCCAAGTTTGCCCAGGCTGAGAGGAAAAGGAAGAGGCCTGAGGCTGTGAGGAATGGTGGGAGTTGAAGTCCAAAACACGTACCTGGAGGGCTGAAGCTGGTCCCTGCGATGGGGCAAGGCAGAGCAACGGGGACGAGAAGCATCTGAGGCGCCGGGAGAGGATAAGCGGGCGCGCGCGTGTGTGTGTGTGAAGCAGGCCCCTGCAATGGGGCATGCATGGCAGCAGAGCAACGGGGAAGAGAAGGAGGAGGGAAGCCTGGAGAGAGAGGAGAAGCGTGCGCGTGTGTGTGTGTGTGTGAATCACTTTCCAGAATGCATTGCCTCTACCTAGCAGCAGCGTCACTTCCAGTTCCCCATAGAAATGCGGGAAAAAGAAGAAGCTGAATGAAGGCGGGAAGGAAATGAGGGGGAGAAGACAGGGAGAAGTGAGTAGTACAATAATTAATTAATAATTAAGAATTTCTAACGATCCTAACACAAATTGTTGGCCTCACGGACCGTAAAAGGAAGTCTACTTCCTGGTTCGGGGCAGCGATACGTAAAACAACAAAAGTCCCATTAATTACGGATTTCTAACGAATCAATTAGATTTCCGTTTCAATTTTAGCATGCCTAATAGATAGATAGATAGATAGATAGATAGATAGATAGATAGATAGATAGATAGATGGAGAGTGTAACCCGCCCTGAGTCCCCTACGGGGTGAGAAGGGCGGAATATCAATACTGTAAATAATGAACAAATAAGTGCCACGCCCATCCCGCGGTGGGTGAAATCAGATCTTTACTCTTCGAGAAGCCCCCTCACGGGCAGGTTTCTAGTTCAAGTTCGACAGGAAAGGTCTACAAAGAGAGGCTGGTTGTGCCAACAGAACCCATTTCGGAACCACTCTGTTCGCCACCCGGGCCCACAACCAAGGGATTCAACCTCTACCGTTTCCCCTACAAAACGAGGCCGAGGGAGCGGTTCTTTGGACCCGGTTCAGAGAGGTCCGCAGAAGGAGGCCCTGTTTGCTTCCTTCCTTCCTTCAAATACTTAGGACAGCGTGTGGATTTAATACTTATTGCGTAATAATCTTCTACTATAATGCACTTTGGGGACAGAACGAAGGGTCTAAACTTGGGACAAAAGGAGGAGATCGAGAGTATCTACCACCCTTGGAAGTGAGTTACGCTCGAAGGGGCAGCGTTGGTGCTGCTGGACGCTGCTCCCCGGAGGCCGAGGCGCTCCGCTAGCCGTTGACGCGGTAGTTCAAGTGGATCTCGGGCTTGATGTCGCAGACGAGGTTCAGCAGGCTGGTCAGGACTTCTTCCCGGTTCTTCTGGAAGTGGCTCTGGAGCACCACCATCTTCTCCTGGGTCTCCTTCTCCACTTCCGTGGTGGAGCTGCCGTGGGAGCCCAGCGCCTGAGGGGAAACGGCACACGCGTCAAGCTCTCTGCATGGATTCGGTGAAGCAAAGTTTATGGAGTGTAACCATGACTTTCCAAGTAACTCTCTTATAATTAAACAGGAAACAACACTTTCAGACCAGGACCAGATTTTTTTTTCATACTGTAGCCCAGGGCTGTCCAACTGGCGGCCCCCGGGCCGTATACGGCCCCCAGCCCCTTCCCCACGGCCCCCTACCCTCCTGCAAGATATCTGCTTTTTAAGATTTTTTTAAAAAAATTTAAATATTTTTTGAATATTTTTTTGAATTTTTTTTTCGCGGGGGGGGTGAGGGGCGGGGCAGGGAGGAGGAGCAGGCTCTCTTCCTCCTCCTCCTACTTCCCTCCCTCCCCCTCTCTCTCCCTCCCTCTCTTCTTTCTCTCTTTCCCCCTTCCACCACCTGAAGGAAAGAGGGAAGGAGAGAGAGAGTGCACAGTGAGAGGGGGCGTGGCCAGAGCGAAAAGGGCGGGGCCGAGTTCGAGCACGGGGGTGCTCATCCATTCCCTTTCCGGCTTCCTCCTCTCCTGAGGCTTCGTGCCAAGTTTGGTCCTGATCCATCATTATTTGAGTCCACAGTGCTCTCTGGATGGAGGAGAACTACAACTCCCAAACTCAAGGTTCAGTACTTTCTGTTGCTCTCATGAGAGTTTAGGTTTGATTCAACATGGCTGAGGAATGCTTTGATTGTGTTTTCCCTTATGGGAGAAGGAGATTGGACTGGATGGCCCTGGATGGCCCTTGGTATTATTATTATTATTATTATCATCTTCTCAGAGGCTGAATGGCCATCAGGAACCTGTTGTTGTCTCCTACTCCAGGAACCTGTTGTTATTATTATTATTATTAGCAGAGGCAGAATGAATATTATGCCTTGTCATTCAGGGTTATAGGCCTGTGTGGAAGGGCCCTGGCTTCTTATTTGACTTCCTTTCCACACATCTGAATAAAACCCCATGTTATTTGCTTTAAACCAGATTATATGAGTGTGGACTCCGATAATCCAGTTCAAAGCAGGTATTCTGGGCTATATGGCTGTGTGAAGGCCCTGAGTCCACACTGCAATATAATCCAGTTCAAAGCAGGTTTTGTGGGGTTTCCTGCCTGGATATTCTGGTTATAGTGGAAGGGCCCTGAGTCCACACTGCAATATAATCCAGTTCAAAGCAGGGACTGGGACTTGAGACTGGGATTTTGGTGTTCATCTCTATCTCCAAGTCAAAGCCCCGGTGTCCTCCACAGACACCTCCAAGGCGGGGAGAGGGTGGAGCCGGGTAGGGGGCGGGGCAGGGGTGGAGCCGGGGAGGGGGCGGAGCCGGGGCGGAGGCAGACCCTTCGGCCCCCCAGGTCATCAGTAAATGGAATTCTGGCCACAGGTCCGGTAGAAGTTGGACAGCCCTGCTGTAGCCCAAAATAGAAATTCAGTGATATAGTGTATTGCAGTGTTTCCCAACCAGTGTGCCGGGGCACACTAGTGTGCCGTGAGCGATCATCAGGTGTGCCGTGGGAAATTGGAACCTCCAGGAGGGCGGGGGAAGAGTCTAGTGTGTTGAAGTATAAAAACCCTAAGAAACCTACCTCGATAAAGGCACAAAGTTACAACCACCCCCCCTCCCCACTCGTTGTCTCCTTGATCTCTCCCTCTCCATGCATTGGGAAGGCCCGCCTCCCTTTCCCCAAGTAGAGACCTCCTCTTGCCTCCTGGGGGTTCTGTGTGGGAAGTTCGGCCCAGTTCTGTCATTGGTGGGGTTCAGAATGCTCTTTGATGGTAGGGGAGCTATAAATCCCAGCAACTACAACTCCCAAATGTCAAGGTCTATTTCCCCTGAACTCCATCTGCGTTCACATTTGGGCATATTGAGCATTCATGCCAAGTTTGGTCCTGATCCAACATTGTTTGAGTCCACATTGCCCTCTGGATATAGGTGAACTACAACTCCAAAACTCAAGGTCAATGCCCACCAACCTCTTATAGCATTTTCTCTTTGTTATGGGGGTTCTGTGTGGGAAGTTTGTGTCTTTCTGCCATTCCTGCCAGGATATCCATGTTGTGTTCATCAAAACAGGCCCAGGTTTCACACTGAGTGTATACATACATTTAAAAACATATTAACTGTATGTATTACCGTGTTAGAGTGTCGTTTTGTGTCGTTTTGGTTGGTGGTGTGCCCCAGGATTTTGCAAGTGTAAAAAGTGTGCCGCGGCTCAAAATAGGTGGGGAAACACTAGTGTATTGCATTGTACAAGTTACACTTTTAATCCCTTTTTTATATAAAGGGGGGGGGCAACTCTGATGCCATGCCAAAAAATCAGCCTTTGATTCTCTGGAGGAGGAGTGGCGGGCCACGTTGCCACGGAGACCGGCTGGGGGTGATGTCCCACTTGGCTTTCCCAGCGGCCCCCGCCGCTCTCCATGCAAGGACCTCCTCTGCATGCCAACTCCTAGCAGCGCTGGGGCATGGTGGCGTGCCTTGGATGTGATCCCAAAGGCAGGCCGGGAGCGGGAGGAGTCACGGAACTACTGCTCCCAGCATGCCTCTGGGAGCACATCCAAGGCACGCCATCCCCCAGCGTTGCTAGGAGTTGGTGTGCGGAGGCAATTCCTAGGGCAGCCGCTGCTGTTCCCTGAACCCGGCCCGCTTGGACGTGGCCTCCCCGTGCTTCAACCCGCTCCTGCCACTCTACTCGCCGCGGACGCAGCTGCCCTTCCCAGCCGTGCCATGCTTCAACAACCTGACCGAGTACGAGAGCTTCCAGCGCGGTAGCCGCCGCCGCCACCGGAAGGGCCGAGCCGGCTGGGCCGCCTCCGCCCCTCCGGACCTCGTGCAGATCCAGCGGCTCCAGAGCATCATGGTGGTTGAGCAGGCCGCGCCCGAGGCGGCTGGGAGGAGCTGGGCCTGGGGCAAGAGGGCGCCGTGGAATGTCCTCACCCGGATGCCCCCGAAGGAGCCATCAAGCGGGCAGGGAGGGAGGGAGGGAGGGAGGGAAAGAGGCCGGCCTTGAGGGAGAGGAAAGGCGTGCGTGCGCACTCCCCTGGGCCTCCGGGCGCTGACGCAACCAACAAAAACAACTGCCTGTTAGTTGACACGAATGGCAACTCACGGCTTCCTCTTTGGCTTTGAACTCCTTCTCCCTCGTCAGGCGGTACTGCTCGATCTCGGCCTGGGCCTCTTCCTTCGCTTGCTTCAGCCGCCGGTTCTTCCCTGTTTCAATGAGAAGAGGCAAAACAGAGGAGGCCTCAAAGGCAGGAAGCGGCTTACCTGGGGCCAAACAGCACATCCACCCAGGGAACGACTGGCAGCGCTTGCGTATTGAGTGACAGGCCAGGAAAGCCCTTTAGCGAACTCATGGACGCGGCCACTGAGGAGCGGCAGGACGGAGAGAGGTTTCTGCATAAAGCTCTTTTCCTGGCTAAAGATAGTCTATGGCAGTGTTTCGCAACCAGTGTGCCGTGGCACACTAGTGTGCTGTGAGCGATCATCGGGTGTGCCGTGGGAGCAAGACCTTCGTGTGTGTCTTTCTGCCATTCCTGCCAGGATATCTATGTTGTGTTCATCGAAACAGGCCCAGGTTTCACACGGAGTGTACAAATACATTTTAAACATATTAACTCTATGTATGACTGGGTTAGAGTGTCATTTTGTGTCATTGTGGTTGGAGGTGTGCCCCAGGATTTTGTCAATGTAAAAAATGTGCCGCGGCTCAAAAAAGGTTGGGAAACACTGGTCTATGGCAACAAATCACGTCCTGGGCCATTATTATTTATTTACTGTGTTCGAGTGGCATTTTGTTCGCCATTTTTTATGTCCCGCTCAAAAAGGTTGGGAAACACTGGTCTCCTCACGTCCTCGGCCCCCAGCGCCCTTCTCCTCACCCCAGCGCAGGGGACTCGGGGCGGATCACAACGCACACGTACAGGCAAGCATTCAATGCCATTTAGGGGTACCACATACGTAGGCAGACACAGAGGCTATTTAGCACTCCGGCTTCTGGCCACCAGGGGGAGCTCTCACGTTCCTTCATCTTTTGCGTACTTCCTGGAGATCTTCATGGCCTCGTAAATAAGTTAAATTATCCTCCCCACAAAGTGGTGCCTAAATTTTCCTACTTGACATATGCAAGGGTCTCTCGGGTTGCAAAGGTCAACGAGCCACACAAATTGGCCGAGAGCTCACCCCGACCGGGGCAGGCCTCGAACTCATGACCTTCTGGTCAGTAGAGATCTTATGCCGCTCACTTCCCGCCACACTCCCGGTGCAATACAGTTCCCTATGTGTGTGTTGGAGTCACACTTCCCTATGACTACTATTTTCCGCATGATACGGTTTGAGTAATCCTGGCGTCTCATCTCGGGGAAGGAATCCTAGACGGAAGAGGCATTAACCACGGAAATAGGAAACCTGGCCCTTGATAGTTTGTCCCCTTGAGATATAAGGTTGCTGTGGCCGTTAAGGTGGGAGCGGAGACACACAGCCACAAACTTTAGCGGGATTATTGTTTATTATTACTAGCTTGGGGACCCGGCGGTGTCCGTGTTATTTGAGGAAGGCATTGTGTGCCAAGGTTGGTTCCTATTAGATGTGTATGTGGCTTGCGGTGGTCTCAGGAAGTTAGGGAAGGTCCTGCGAGTCCCGGGGGCCTAGTCAGGAAAATCAAGTTGAGGAAGCCTTGCTGTCATTTTTGGGCCTGGTCTGTGATGTCCTGGGGCTCCAGTGTTGTTTTGGAAGTGAATGAAGTGAAGGTACTGCAAATCCCATCATTCATGGCCCATCCTGCCCTAAACCACACCAGGTTGTGAAGTGGGCCATTGGGCCTGTTTGCCAATTTTTGTCCTGATCCGTCACTGCTGTGGGTCGCAGTGGCTGACTGCCTGAGGCCTTTCCTTTTCCCTCTGCGTCACTTTAGAATGGTGGAATGTGGTTGGCCAATCGGAGTCCTTTATGCAAATACCATTTTAGTGGCAGCCAATCCCCTCTGTCTGGGGCCGTAGAGTGTTGGATTTCTGAGGCTGGCCAATCAGAGCCCTTTATGCAAATAATCCCACAGTGTCAGCCAATCGAAACGCTGCCACATATTCCTCCCACCGCACCGCCGCAAACACTGACTTCAGTGGCAGCCAATCCCCTCTGTCTGGGGCTGTTTGGGCCTGGTCTGTGATTTTTAGGGGCTACAGTGTTGCTTTGGAAGTGTATGAGGTGAATGTACTGCAAATCCCATCGTTCATGGCCCATCCTGCCCTAAATCACACCAGGTTGTGAAGTGGGCCATTGGGCCCCTGTGTGCCAAGTTTGGTCATGATCCGTCATTGCTGAGGGCCACAGTGACTGACTGCCTGAGGCCTTTCCTTTTCCCTCTGCGTCACCTTAGAATGTTGGAATGTAGATGGCCAATCAGAGTCCTTTATGCAAATACTCCCTCAGTGGCAACCAATCCCCTGTGTCTGGGGCCGGTAGAATGTTGGAGTTCTGAGGCTGGCCAAGCAGAGCCCATTATGCAAATAATCCCACAATCGAAACGCTTGCACATATTCCTCCCTCCACTCGGTCGCTCGGCCATACCACTGCCCGCAAACACTGAGTTTTATTATATGTAATAGAAATAGATAGAATAGGTAGATAAATAGATATTTGCACCCCGCCCTTCTCTGCCCCGGAAGGAGGGGGGGCTCCGGGCGGCTCACATTCGGCAGCGATTCGATGCCCCTCATATACAATCAATAGAAACAACATTTACATAATTCATAACACAATTGATCAGATTGAAAACCATTTTTCTAAGGCGCTTCAGCCTGCAACGCTCACGGTTCCTATCCTGTCCCAAACTGCTCAGGAAGTAACAACACAGGGCGGCAGAACCGAGACTCGGACAAAAAAAACCCTTAAAATATATATATATATTCGTTTTGTCGCCCATTCAGAAGCAGCCCTGCAGTGCCCGACACCCTGCTTTGCAGCAGCTGCAGAGCTGTTTGGGCTGGGAGTCAGCCTGAAGAAAACGGAAGTCCTCTACCAGCCCGCACCACAGGAAGAACACCATCACCCCCACGTCAGCAGAGGCACATCTGTGCTTAAGTCCGTCCAGCAGTTCACCTCCCTGGGAAGCACCATCTATCTCTTCAGGCGCCAAGATTGACAAAGGGATCAATCACAGATTAGCAAAGGCATAGAGTGCATTCGGAAGGCTTCACAAAAGAGTCTGGAGCAACAAGCACCTGAGGCAAAGCACCAAAATCAGTGTGTACAGAGCTATCGTACTGTCTATCCTCCTCTATGGGTCTGAAACATGGGTCACCTATCGCCAACACCTACGACTCCTCGAACGCTTTCATCAGCGCCGTCTTCGCACAATCCTAAATACACACTGGACCGACTATGTGACGAATGTTGCTTCCTTGAGCAAGCAGGGGTCACCAGCGTTGAGGCCACGCTATTGAGAACACGGCTGCAGTGGGCAGGGCACAAGGTCTCTAGGATGGAGGACCACCGCCTCCCAAAAGTACTACTCGATGGTGAACTCGCCACGGGTCAGCGCAAGAGAGGCGCCCCCCAAAAGAGATACAAGGACTCCCTGAAACAACACCTCAGGCTCGGCCAGATTGATCACCAACAATGGTCCACCCTGGCCTCACATCGGGAGGCATGGAGGCGCACTATACACAATGCTACGGCTTCTTTCGAGAAGACACAACGAACGCGTCTCGACAATGCAGAAAGGACCGCAATTTGGAAACAACATCCCCCAAGGAGACTTTCTGCTGTGCTTTCTGCGACCGAACTTGCCTGTCTCAGACTGGCTTTTTTAGTCATCAACGCGCTTGTAGAAAGCGTGGGGCGAGTCCTTCCTGAATCTTCGTTCGCGAAGTCATGCCGAGAGAGAGACGAGAGGGATTGGTTTTGGTTTCATACAAACCGGGCTTCATTCTGAATCTGAGAAAGACCTCTCAAATGTTGCACAGCCGGCAATGGCTGCGAAAGAAGCATTCTCTCCTGACGTTTCGCCCACATCCACGGCAGGCACCCTCAGAGGTTCGAGGTGTGTCGGAAACGAGGCAAGTGGGGTTTGTACACCTGTGAATTGATGCCCAGGGCGGAGAGAGAAAGAACCCTCCTCTGTTGGAGTGGGAATGTTTCAATTGGCCTCCTTAATTAGCATTGAATGGCCTAGCAGTTTTCAAGGTGTGGCTTCTTACTGCCCGGGGGGGGATCCTTTGTTGGGAGGTGATTAGCTGCAAGGCCAGTCAATGCCAATCAGGGTGGCCAATGGCAGCGTCCACACTTGCCTCCAACGGGCAAGAGCTCTTCCTCCCACCCTGGGCATCAAACCAAGCATTCCCCTTGGCAGGAAGCAGCCAGGCTTTGAGGCTGCGAGGCCGTTCGATGCCAACCAGGGTGGCCAATGGCAGCGTCCACACTTGCCTCCAACAGGCACGAGCTCTTCCTTCCTCCCCCCCTGGGCATCCTCCCGAAGGTGCATAAGCCAAGCATTCCCCTTGGCAGGAAGCAGCCAGGCTTTGAGGCTGCGAGGCCGTTCGATGCCAACCATGGTGGCCAACGGCAGCGTCCACTTGCCTCCAACAAGCAAGAGCTCTTCCTCCCACCCTGGGCATCAAACCAAGCATTCCCCTTAGCAGGAAGCAGCCAGGCTTTGAGGCTGCGAGGCCATTCGATGCCAACCAGGGTGGCCAATGGCAGCGTCCACACTTGCCTCCAACCGGCACGAGCTCTTCCTTCCTCCCCCCCTGGGCATCCTCCCGAAGGGGCATAAGCCAAGCATTCCCCTTGGCAGGAAGCAGCCAGGCTTTGAGGCTGCGAGGCCGTTCGATGCCAGCCTTCACCCCAAGCCCTCTGCCTGCGCTAGACTGTGGAACTAACGCCCTGGGGAGGGACACAGGCTGAGTAGGCCTCAGTGGGCCTCACTCACTCTTGCGGGCCTCGGCGACCTTCTCGGCGGCCCTCTTCTCGGCCTGCAGCAGCTGCTGGATGCCCTGCGACTGGCTGGCCATGGCGGGCGCGGCGCTCTCCTGCAGCTCCTGCCGGCTCCCTTCTCTGCCTTCGCCGAGACCTCCTCTCTGCTCCCCGGCCGGAAGTGGAATGAAGGCGCCGCTCCTCAGCTGACGAGTCACACCGGGAGAGGGGCGGGGCTAGAACAGCCTAGTCCCGCCCTCCCCGGCCAGTCTTAGAAGCCGATAGGGTAAAGCGCCCCTCCATCAAAGGAGATTGACAACATGGTCGGGAATGAAACGAAGCCAATGGGAAAAGGGGCGGGGCTACGGCCTGGTCCCGCCTTCGCTTGCAATTCTTAAAGCCTATAGGGCAGGCCTGGGCCAACTTGGGCCTTTCAGGTGTTTTGGACTTCAACTCCCACAATGCCTCACAGCCTCAGGCCCCTTCCTTTGGAAGGGGCCTGAGGCATTGTGGGAGTTGAAGTCCAAAACACCTGAAAGGCCCAAGTTGGCCCAGGCCTGCTATAGGCTGAGACGCGCCTCTCAATCAAAGGTCGGGAAGGAAACGCCGTGACGAGCCCTATTCAGAAATAGGGGGGGTCGGGAAAGGGGCGTGGCAACGGCCTGGTCCCGCCTTCTCCTGCCATTCTTAAAGCCTATAGGGTGAGGCGCGCCTCTCAATCAAAGGAGATTGACAGGGGGGAAGAAAGGGCGCGAAGGGCGAGGAAGAGGTCTCTGTCGAAAGCTGGCATGGGCAAACTTGGGCCTTCCGGGTGTTTTGGACTCCAACTCCCACCATTCCCAGCAGCCTCAGGCCCTTTTCCTCCCCCCCCCCAAGCCACTTAAGCAGGAAAGGGCCTCAGGCTGTGAGGAATGGTGGGAGTTGGAGTCCATGCTGCTCGAGGGACCTTCAAGTGGTGAGCCTCCTTCCAACATTGTGATTCTGGATAGAAAACAAACAACAACATAACATGACATTGTTTGAGTCCACAGTGCTCTCCGGGTGTAGGTGAACTACAACTTCCAAACTCAAGGTCAATTCCCAAGCAAACCCTTTCAGTACTTTCTGTTGGTGATGAGAGTTCAATATGCCAAGTTAGGTTCAATTCCATTGTTGCAAGAGTTCAGGATGCTCTTTGATTGTGTGTCAACTATAAATCCCGGAAACTGTAACTCCCAAATGTCAAGGTCTATTTTCCCCAAACTCCATCTGTGTTCACATTTGGGCATATTGGGTATTCCTGCCAAGTTTGGTCCTGATCCAACATTGTTTGAGTCCACAGTGCTCTCTGGATATAGGTGAACTACAACTCCAAAACCCAAGGTCAATGCCCACCAAACTCTTATAGCCTTTTCTCTCGGTTATGGGAGTTCTGTGTGGGAAGTTTGTGTCTTTCTGCCATTCCTGCCAGGATATCTATGTTGTGTTCATCGAAACAGGCCCAGGTTTCACGCTGAGTGCATAAATACATTCAAAAACATGTTAACTATATGTATGACTGTGTTAGAGTGTCATTTTGTGTCACTTTGGTTGGTGGTGTGCCCCAGGATTTTGTCAATGTAAAAAATGTGCCGTGGCTCAAAAAAGGTTGAAAAACACTGACATAAAGGGCCTGAAAGGGCCTGATGGAAATAACAGCCAGGCTTCCTCAAATTAATTTTCCTGACTAGGCCACAGTTACTATGATGCTGTGTACAGGCAGATCCACATTTACTGTATGCCTCATGCTGGGTAGATAAAGAGGCGCCATCTTAGTTTGGGCAGTTCGCCAAATGACAGGTTTTTCCCGTTGGAAATGGAATGCTCATTTTGTGAGAGGATGTCACTCGAGTGAGAGAGAGGGTTCCCTGATGAGCTGAGAGCATGACTGTGTTGTTCAAGGTAACCTAAAAGATTGTGACCTGAACAGACATTTCCCAGGCAGGCTTCATTTCACTTGATGTTCCAGACTAGGCCTCAGTTACTACATAAAGGGCCTGACTGAATTAACAGTTAGGCTTCCTAAATTTGATTTTCCGGACTAGGCCTCAGTTACAACATAAAGGGCCTGAAAGGGCCTGACTGAATTAACAGTTAGGCTTCCTAAATTTGATTTTCCGGACTAGGCCTCAGTTACAGCATAAAGGGCCTGAAAGGGCCCGACTGAATTAACAGTTAGGCTTCCTAAATTTGATTTTCCGGACTAGGCCTCAGTTACAACATAAAGGGCCTGAAAGGGCCCGACTGAATTAACAGTTAGGCTTCCTAAATTTGATTTTCCGGACTAGGCCTCAGTTACAACATAAAGGGCCTGAAAGGGCCCGACTGAATTAACAGTTAGGCTTCCTAAATTTGATTTTCCGGACTAGGCCTGTTACTGGGCTACTACGGTATGTAAGGACTGAGTAAACCGTAAGGCTTCTTTAACTTGAAACTCCAGATCAGGCCGCAGATCAAGGGATCCTGTGTCTGGCCTGAATTGACAGAGACACTTCCTCTACTAGATTACCATGACTAGGCCACAGTTACTAAGATACTGCGTAAGGACTGAAGTAACAGTTAGGCTTCCTAAGCTTGATTTTCCTGACTAGGCCTCAGCTCATGGGATGCTGTCTAAGGCCTGAATTCACATTACCTATTAATTGATGCCTTCTTATGCTTATGAAAACTTATAACCCCCAAAACCTAAACTCCCCCTTTAGACTCTTCACCCTGCTAGGCCCCAAAATAGACGGACATCTTTCCAGCAAAAATTGAAAACAGCCCTGTTCCCTACACAACGTAAGCTCCTACTTCATTCAAACCCTAAAAGGGGAAGACATAGCGTAATACAGTGTTTCCCAACCAGTGTGCCGTGATCATCAGGTGTGCCGTGTGAAATTGGAACCTCCAATACCCTTTCTTCCCCCCCTCCTTCCCACAGTGCTCTCTGGGTGTAGGTGAACTACAACTTCCAAACTCAAGGTCAATTCCCAAGCAAACCCTTTCAGTACTTTCTGTTGGAAATGAGAGTTCAATAGGCCAAGTTTGGATCAATTCCATTGTTGCAAGAGTTCAGGATGCTCTTTGATTGTGTGTTAACTATAAATCCCAGAAATTGCAACTCCCAAACGTCAAGGTCTGTTTTCCCCAAACTCCATCTGTGTTCACATTTAGGCATATTGAGTATTCATGCCAAGTTTGGTGCTGATCCAACATTGTTTCAGCCCACAGTGCTCTCTGGATATAGGTTAACTACAACTCCAAAACCCAAGGTCAATGCCCACCAAACTCTTATAGCATTATCTCTTGGTTCTGGGAGTTCTGTGTGGGAAGTTTGTGTCTTTCTGCCATTCCTGCCAGGATATCTATGTTGTGTTCATCGAAACAGGCCCAGGTTTCACACTGAGTGTATAAATACATTCAAAAACATAATAACTATGTGTATGACTGTGTTAGAGTGTCATTTTGTGTCATTTTGATCGGTGGTGTGCCCCAGGATTTTGTAAATGTAAAAAATGTGCCGCGGCTCAAAAAAGGTTGAAAAACACTGGCGTAATATATGACTAAACTGATATTACCTAACATCCAAAAACAAACTATACCCTTTTCAAATAACCCGGGCACTGCCGGGTCCTCAAGCTAGTAATAGTAATAATAATAATAATAGTGATGTTCCATGTTTATTTCCTATCTGAAAGGAGCTCGATGGGCCGATGGGACCGAGTGAGATTTGGGCCACGGATAGCGAAATCTGAGCCGCGGATACAGAGTCCCGATGAGCGCATCTCGGCATCCGTGGATCCGTGCGCCTGGCGAGACAGAGACGCTGCAGCCCACTGTTTCCCAACCAATACGTCTCACCAAGTCGAAGAAGACGCCACTGAGGTGTTTCATTCAAGCCAGCTGAAGGGATGCCCTCCGCCAAAGTCAGCCGAGGTGACGTCACATGGCAAAACAGACATTCTTGTGCAGTACAGTTCTTTGAGATCCCCAGCCCCGCCCCAGCCGGAGCCAACTTCGCCATGATTGGCTGAGCCCTATTGACGTCAAGATCGGCTGGGCGGGATTCCTTGGTGAGGCGGGACTGTGGCACCCGCCAGCCAATCAGAAAGCGTTCTCCGCCTCCAATGCATATTCCCACTCTCCAATGGCTGACAAGGGGCAGGATGAAGACTCCAGGTAAGGAAGAAATGGTTTAATGTATCGTCAAAGGCTTTCGCGGCTGGAATCACTGGGTTGTTGTAGGTTTTTTGGGCTGCCTGGCCATGTTCCAGAAGCCATGTTCCTCCACGCATGCCCAGAAGCTCCTGTGCGCAGGCGCAGAAGCCTGTAAACACAGCACTCCCTCTTCGGCACCGTGCCGACGGCACGCAGGGAGGTTTGCTACGGTGCGGCGTCGGAGCGCACAAGGCCCAAAAGCGAACCATCGGCCGGACGCTGTCTGGCGGGCGGGGGAGTGCGCCCTTTACCCAGATGGTGCCCCACGCAGCGGCGTCCTTTGCCTACCAGTAGGACCGCCCCTGCATGTCAGACTATACAGGTATATAAACCCCATTTTCCTAGTTTCCAACAGACTTCACAATCTCTGAGGATGCCTGCCATAGATGTGGGCGAAACATCAGGAGAGAATGCTGCTTCTGGAACATGGCCAGTCAGCCCGGAAAATTCACAGCAACCCAAGAAATAATTTTGTGATTGGACTACTTTGTCCCAACTCTGGGACAAACAACGCAGGGCCAACAGGGCCAATGCGGGTTATTGTCTTTGTGAATGTTTTAATGAGCCCTGACCGAGCGGGTCTGGGTTTGGTTTGGTTTTGTGTGTGTCAGGAGCGACTTGAGAAACTGCAAATCGATTCTGGTGTGAGAGAATGGGTTGTCTGCAAGGACGTTGCCCAGGGGACATTGGCCAGATGTTTTGGTGTTTTTACAATCCTTGTGGGAGGCTTTTCTCATGTCCCCGCATGGGGAGCTGGAGCTGACAGAGGGAGCTCAACCCTCTTTTCCCTGATTCGAACCACTGACCTGCCAGCGCAAAGGTATAATTCATTGCTCCAGCAGGGGCCACAGGGGGTCCGGTGACTCTGCGCCAGTGCCCGTTGTGTTTCAAAGGAGCATAGTGTCCATGACGATGGGAGTAAGAGCCCGTTCCTGGGAAGGGGGGAAATGGCAGTGTGGCAAATGGGGCAAGCCCTCCGCACATCAGGGTAGAGAAGGCCGGGTGATCAATGTCCTTTGATATGTCCAAGCGGCTACACAAAGGGCAGGCGGTCCAACGCCAGACCCTGTTGTTCTAGGCGCAGCCAGGCCTATGGGGCCAGTAGACTGGCCCGAAGGGGATGCATGACTGACTCCTTTATGATTAAGACGATGCCCAGGGAAACAGCTGGAGGGGATTTCCTGGATCATGAGGTGCTGATGAAAGGTCACCAAAAGGTCTTGAACGAGTGGCATACTCCTTCAAATATGTTTTTACACAGAGAAATATAATATACTAGCTTGGGGACCCGGCCCTGCCCGGGTTAATTGAGGAAGGCATTGTGTGCCAAGGTTGGTCCTTATCAGTTGTTTATTTGGCTCGCAGTGGTCTCAGGAAGTGATTGGAGGTACTTCAAGTCCCATCATCTGTGGCCCAATGTCTTCCAAACTGGAGCAGGATGTGGTGTGGGTCATGGGGGCTCTGTGTGCCAAGTTTGGTCTCAATCAGTCAGTGGATGAGGGTTGCAGCGGTCTCGGGAAGTGATTGGAGGTACTTCAAGTCCCATCATCCATGGTCTGCCCTTCTCCAAACTGCAGCAGGATGTAGAGTGGGTCATGGGTACTCTGTGTGCCAAGTTTGGGCCTGGTCTGTGATTTGTAGGGGCTTCAGTGTTCTGTGGGAAATGAATCGGGTGAAGGTACTGCAAATCCCATCATTTGTGGTCCATCCTGCCCTACACCGCACCAGGTTGTAAAGTGGGCCAGTGGGCATCTGTGTGCCAAGTGTGGTCCTGATCCTTCTATGGTGTGGGCCACAGTGCTCTAAGCAAGTGAGTTAAAGTGTTGCGAGTCCCGTCATCCATGGTCCATCCTCCCTCAAACTGCACCAGGATGTAGAGTGGGTCTTGAGGGTTCTGTGTGCCAAGTTTGGTCTTGTTCTCATTGTTTAGGGTCGCAAAGTGTTTTGGCCTGAAACTCCCACCATGCCTGACTGCCTCAGGCCTTTTCCTGACCCCCTCTGCCACTTGAGAGTGTCGGAATGTTCGTGTTGGCGACTGCCTCAGGCCTTTGCCTTCTCCTCCGCTGCCGGATTAGAGGGTCGGAATGTTCGTGTTGGCTGGCCAATAGAGGCGTTATGCAAATGCTCCCTCACTGGCAACCAATCATGTTGTCAGAATGTAGAGGCCGGGAGCCAATCAGAACGCTGCCACATACTGTACGTACCCACACACATACAAACATTCCGCTTCATAAATAGGCATTGTGGTCCAAGATAGAGATACACATTAAAAAGGAAAGCTAGGGATATTTATGGTGGTCTTAGGAACCCCTTTGGCAGAGAAGGGTGAAGGTCTCTCTGCCTGGCCTTCTCTTCCATTTTGGAAACGGGGGGCGAATCCTCCCACCAAAAGCTCTCCTCCGCTGTGATTGGCCAGCCCTATCAGCCAAGGGGAGGGTGGGGAAGGGAGAGCAGGCATCCTTGGGAGAGTGTGCGGCTGGAGGGAGGCTCATGCCAGTAAGTCCCTTCACGGCATTGGGGGTTCGGTGTGGGAAGCTTGGCCCAATTCTATCGTTGGTAGGGTTCAGAATGCTCTTTGATTGTCCCTTACAGTGCGTGAACTATAAATCCCAGCAACTACAACTCCCAAGTGACAAAATCAATGTAGGTGAACTACAACTCCCGAACTCTAGGTCAATGCCCACCAAACCCTTCTAATATATTTTATTGGTCATGGGAGTTCTGTGTGTCAAGTTTGGTTTAAATTCCATCATTGTGTTACTGAACAATTTAGGACAGCCTGGCCCACAGGGGGCAGCGGCCCAGAAGTACCCCTAAAAATCCCTTTTCCCAAATGATCTCACCAAAGAAGTCTGGGAGAAGGTGCCACTGAGGTTTTCATTCTCCTCGGTTGAGAAGGCTGACCACTGCAGATTCCTTGTCGCAAAGCAGTCATAAAGTTACATTCAAAAGATATGCCATTTTTATAAGGTCACAGATTCAAATTTCCCACTTCCCGCCCCCAGACCAGCTTTGTGTTGATTGGATGGAATCGCCGGGGCAGCTGGAGTTTGGTCCAATAGTGAAACAGTGCCACTTCTTGTTCTGGCGAATGGGGAGCGAGGAGCAGGAATGTGTTCAAAACAAAGCAGCTGGAGTTTCCTTGAGTAGATTTGTCCTTATGTTAATGAATCCAAGGCCCTGACCTTTCGAGTCAAGGCAATTCTTTTGTTCTTTGTGAGAAACAGGAATTCTCCTTAATGACCCTTCCTTGTTGACAAAGGGCCGTATGCAGATTTTATCCATGAGAATTTCAGGCTTCTGGATGGTAAACAAATCAAATAATTGCAGCCATGTGTTGGTTTCTGAGGCCAACAGTGACGGCCGGTTATGAAATGTGAAATATAGTTATGCCATAGGTTCTATAAATGCGGGACGAGGCTAATCTCAGAGGGTCCGGCGTTTATGAAAGAAAAGGAGTCTTTCAAAATGGGGAGCGGGGAAAGAAAGAAAAACCTCTCCAAACCAGAAAGAGTCCTCTGTCGTGCAAATTGTTCCAATGATTGGATTAAGGGTGCAGCCAGGAATGTGGTCGCCCTGATCTCAAAACAAACAGCCGGGTCACGTAGCATTCCTTCATATTTTTAAAAACATATGGGAAAGGGGGAAAAACGTGCAGGAAAATGAAGTTTAGGAAGGGGAGGGTTTCAGGGACATGCCACTACCAATGTCTCATAACTATTTCATGTGCAAGGAGTAGAAAGAAAGTCCATATGATCTTGAAAAGCATAAAATCCATATGCTTTGGGGTAAGCCCATCTGTCTCCTTGGGAAAACTGTAAGAGAAAAGTCCTTTTTGCTAATAGCCTGAGGAGAGTCCAAACACACGGAAGTCCTTGGAAAACTATGTCTCCCAGCACAAAGGCTTTTCAAGAACCAGAGTAGAACTCCACGTTTGAAAGAATAGTGGCCATTGGTTTCCATTTGATAGTCATTAAACTATAAAATAAACTCTCTTTGTGTGTGTGTGTGTGTGTGTGTGTGATCCAGAACTTTATCCCCAAAGCTATATATTATATGTCACAGGCAGTTACTTTGGGGGAAAATTGGAGCGGGCGGAAACCAGTCTCTCCGTCTTCCCGCCTCATCCATCAGCATCGAGAGTTCCCTGAACACCAAACCTTTGGCTGTCAAAGCGTGTGGGCTGGTTTTTTCCTTCTCGTTGCGGAAAAAGAGCCCCAAGGCCGTGCAAAACGGAAGAGTCAAAAATAAAATGCTGAGGAGCTGCAAAAGCAGAAAGCAAGCGCGGGGGGGGGGGGGGGAGTGTGGCGATAATGGCGCTTGGTGGAATGAAATGGCATTTCTGGAATTAATAGCGCCGATTAACCCGGAATAACCATAGCAACGCAGCAGTCATCAGGAAGAATAGGTCGGCTTCCCACACAGCCGCAGGTGGTGCCAGCGTTCGGTGGCCCGGAGGTAGGATTTGCACACAGTGCGCAGGAAGAGACACACCTGGACTCAACACAGTTCTGGCAGAGAAAGCTAGTATCGTGCAGATTTGGGTTCAAAAGTACGAGAACAAGCCTTTTTGGCTTGCACTCCCTCGATCTCGCCACTCATCCCATGCAAACATCACCACAACTTCAGGTAGAGTTGTCACCCAACTGCATCAGCTGTTGCGGAAGAAAGATAGCGACGAGGCTGCCTCTCTGTCCCATCTCGCAGCCTAAGGTCATCTGGGGAGGCCCTGCTCTCGCTCCCGCCAGCATCGCAAATGCGGTCGGTGGGGACGGGAGAGAGGGCCTTCTCGGCGGTGGCCCCTCGCCTATGGCAGTGTTTTTCAACCTTTTTTGAGCCGCGGCACAAACTTCCCAAACTTCCCAAACTTCCTTCAATTTTCCCGCCATACAATTGACCGGCCTTCTCCGTAAAGCTCCCCCCTCCTTTTGGAATCTGCCCAGAAAATGGAACAGTGCCCCATTTCCCATGTTTTTATGATAGAACCAATTAGGAAATGACATTTATGGACCAGGAACGAAAATAGTGTTACGTAGTGTTTTCATGCCTATGAGTTGATCTCCAATTAGTTGCTTATAAGCTTATAAGTCAGCTACAGAAAAGGGACTCTGCCCCCCCCCCCTTGCCCCTAATAAATGCCTTGCAGGCCCCACGGAAGTGCCGTGGCACCTTGAATGGGGAAGGAGGGGACGCATTCCAATTTTAGCCACATTCCCCAGCGGGCTTTGAGAACAAAGGGCACCGTGCCCTCCCCTATAATCTCAACCCTCGTTGTGTCGGAGGCGCATTGTGAATGAGTAAACCCTTTGCTAGAACTTTCCTACCCAGGACGGGCATGCCATGGACATTTTTTCCTCTGGCCAGCTCTGAGTTGCTCAGCTGGAGAGGAAAAAAGGGAAGAAGGGAAGGAAACTAATCACAGCTTAGTCACCCGGCTCTGAAGTGACCTTCATCGACTGACTCTGAAGGGCAAGGAGGAATGGCCATCACGCCTGTCGGGGAATGCTCCATCTAAAGTTTTTTTCTAAAAACCCAAAAACACAAGGATGTATCAGGCAACTGACGGTCAGGCTTCTCCTGCTGCCCCTCCATGACCTCTAATTGTTAGACCTCGGGTGTAGAGGCATGCTCTAAGACCAAGGAGGCATTTACACTGTGTAATTAATGCAGTTTGAAGCCACTTTAACTGCCATGGTGTTATTGTAGGCCCCCAACCCCACCCCTAATAAAAAGGAAACATGAATTGAACCTAGTGATTTGTAGTTTTCCAAGGACAGAAAATGTGAGATTTTATTCAGCTGTGTAGACCAGGCCAAAGACAGGCTCACTTTTCTTTGTTTAGAAAACCACTTAAAAGGCCTCAGTCCTTCCCATGACATCATTCCGCATACACCTGCTTTTCCTCTCCTTATCTCTAAGCCGCTGGGAAAAGCAAGTCTGTCTCTGTTGTATGCTCTGCTCCAAGTTCCAAGTGCCTTGATTTGGACAAACATTAGTATCCCACATTCTGGTAGATTCTCACGGCAACTGATTTTGCTTTCTCCAGTCTCATGGGAACTGCCAGAAGCTTGCAACACTGTCGAAGCAAAGCACCAGTGCCCCCAAGTGTTCACCACCAGAACTTTAGCAACACTGTAGAAGCAAAGCACCAGCGCCACCTAGTGTTCACCACCAGAACTTTAGCAACACTGTAGAAGCAAAGCACCAGCGCCACCTAGTGTTCACCACCAGAACTTTAGCAACACTGTAGAAGCAAAGCACCAGCGCCACCTAGTGTTCACCACCAGAAACTTTAGCAACACTGTAGAAGCAAAGCACCAGCGCCACCTAGTGTTCACCACCAGAACTTTAGCAACACTGTAGAAGCAAAGCACCAGGGCCACCTAGTGTTCACCACCAGAACTTTAGCAACACTGTAGAAGCAAAGCACCAGCGCCACCTAGTGTTCACCACCAGAACTTTAGCCACACCGTAGAAGCAAAGCACCAGCGCCACCTAGTGTTCACCACCAGAACTTTAGCAACACTGTAGAAGCAAAGCACCAGCGCCACCTAGTGTTCACCACCAGAACTTTAGCAACACTGTAGAAGCAAAGCACCAGTGCCACCTAGTGTTCACCACCAGAACTTTAGCAACACTGTAGAAGCAAAGCATCAGCGCCACCTAGTGTCCACCACCAGAACTTTAGCAACACTGTAGAAGCAAGGCACCAGCGCCACCTAGTGTTCACCACCAGAACTTTAGCAACACTGTAGAAGCAAAGCACCAGGGCCACCTAGTTTTCACCACCAGAACTTTAGCAACACTGTAGAAGCAAAGCACCAGCGCCACCTGGTGTTCACCACCAGAACTTTAGTAACACTGTAGAAGCAAAGCACCAGCGCCACCTAGAGTTCACCTCCAGAACTTTAGTAACACTGTAGAAGCAAAGCACCAGCGCCACCTGGTGTTCACCACCAGAACTTTAGCAACACTGTAGAAGCAAAGCACCAGCACCACCTAGTGTTCACCACCAGAACTTTAGCAACACTGTAGAAGCAAAGCACCAGCGCCACCTTGTGTTCACCCCCAGAACTTTAGCAACACTGTAGAAGCAAAGCACCAGCGCCACCTAGTGTTCACCACCAGAACTTTAGCAACACTGTAGAAGCAAAGCACCAGCGCCACCTAGTGTTCACCCCCAGAACTTTAGCAACACTGTAGAAGCAAAGCACCAGCGCCACCTAGTGTTCACCACCAGAACTTTAGCAACACTGTAGAAGCAAAGCACCAGCGCCACCTAGTGTTCACCACCAGAACTTTAGCAACACTGTAGAAGCAAAGCACCAGCACCACCTAGTGTTCACCACCAGAACTTTAGCAACACTGTAGAAGCAAAGCACCAGCGCCACCTAGTGTTCACCCCCAGAACTTTAGCAACACTGTAGAAGCAAAGCACCAGCGCCACCTAGTGTTCACCACCAGAACTTTAGCAACACTGTAGAAGCAAAGCACCAGCACCACCTAGTGTTCACCACCAGAACTCTAGCAACACTGTAGAAACAAAGCACCAGCACCACCTAGTGTTCACCACCAGAACTCTAGCAACACTGTAGAAACAAAGCACCAGCGCCACCTAGTGTTCACCACCAGAACTTTAGCAACACTGTAGAAACAAAGCACCAGCGCCACCTAGTGTTCACCACCAGAACTTTAGCAACACTGTAGAAGCAAAGCACCAGCACCACCTAGTGTTCACCACCAGAACTTTAGCAACACTGTAGAAACAAAGCACCAGCACCACCTAGTGTTCACCACCAGAACTTTAGCAACACTGTAGAAACAAAGCACCAGCACCACCTAGTGTTCACCACCAGAACTTTAGCAACACTGTAGAAACAAAGCACCAGCACCACCTAGTGTTCACCACCAGAACTCTAGCAACACTGTAGAAGCAAAGCACCAGCGCCACCTAGTGTTCACCCCCAGAACTTTAGCAACACTGTAGAAGCAAAGCACCAGCGCCACCTAGCGTTCACCACCAGAACTTTAGCAACACTGTAGAAGCAAAGCACCAGTGCCACCTAGTGTTCACCACCAGAACTTTAGTTTTGTAAGTACTTTAGAACCATGGATTGCCGAGGCCTAGTGTATATATGTGGCTTTGCGCATGCGTTGTAATGTATTTTTTATTTTTTGGCTTTTAAAGTCTCTTCCACTGTGTCTTCAGTGTTTTTATGAGTGATGGTCACTCATTGGCCTGATCGGTGTATTGTGTCCAGATTTGGTGTCAATTCATCCAGTGGTTTTTGAGTTATAACTAACATTATATATTATTTATTTATATAGATAACCCAGAAAAGAAAAATGTAATCCAAAAGGGTAGCACAGAATTTTTTAAAAACAAAAATTAATACCATCTAGAACAGCGTTTCTCAACCTGGGGGTCGGGACCCCTGGGAGGGTTCACGAGGGGGTTTCAGAGGGGTCACTTTGGTGAATACATAGTTGATTGGCCAGCCTGTCAGCCAAGGGGAGGGCTGTTTCTGGGACCCCAAAAGGGGAGGGGAGAGCAGGCGTGCTGGGTGCATGGCAGCGTGGTCAGGCCCGGATTAATGTTTTGTGGCGCCCTAGGCCACACTCTGTAAGTGCCGCCCGGGGGGGCTTGAGGGGGGCTTGAGGGGGGCGGGGCCAGCGCAAGCGAGAAGGAGCCGGGGGGAAGTCCTGTCCCTAGGGCGTCTGACGTGGCTTCCACCCGCCGCCTCCTCGCTCGCATGGGCTCACTGAAGGAAGGAGTGGCGCCTGCCCGTGCGAGCGAAAAGGCGGCACGGGGAGGCCACATCAGATAGGCCAGTTAGTCTAACCTCAGTTCCAGGCAAAGTGATGGAAACCATTATTAAAGAAAAAATTACTAAGCACATAGAAGAACAGGCATTGCTGAAGGAAAATCAACATGGTTTCTGCAAAGGCAAATCATGTCTTACTAACTTGTTAGAATTCTTTGAGGGTGTAAATAAACACATAGATAAAGGGGACCCAGTCGATATTGTTTACCTTGACTTTCAAAAGGCTTTTGACAAAGTCCCTCACCAAAGGCTCCTAAATAAGCTCTTCAGCCATGGAATCAGGGGACAGGTCTTGTCCTGGATTGGAACCTGGCTAAACTGTAGGAAACAAAGGGTGGTAATAAATGGACACTTCTCTGGGTGGAAAGAGGTGAGAAGTGGCGTACCCCAAGGTTCAGTTTTGGGTCCGTTACTTTTTAATTTATTCATAAACGATCTGGATGTAGGAGTGAATTGTGAGGTAGCAAAGTTTGCAGATGACACTAAACTGTTCAGGGTAGTTAAAAATGAAACTGACTGTAAAGAGCTCCAGAAAGATCTCTCGAAATTGAGTGAATGGGCAACAAAGTGGCAAAATGCATTTTAACCTAAACAAGTGTAAAGTCATGCACATCGGGGCAAAGAACCCCAAATACACTTATCAACTGATGGGATCAAAGCTTTCTGAGACAAACCAGGAAAGGGATCTTGGGGTCTTGGTGGACAGCTCAATGAAGATGTCAACCCAGTGCGCTGCAGCAGTGAAAAAGCAAATTCTATGCTTGGCATGATCAGGAAGGGAATCGAAAATAGGTCGGCAAATGTTGTATTGCCTCTCTACAAATCTATGGTGAGGCCACATCTGGAGTACTGTGTACAATTCTGGTCTCCGCACCTCAAGAAGGATATAACGGAACTGGAAAAGGTACAAAGAAGGGCAACAAATATGATCCAAGGGATGGAGCAGCTCCCTTATGAAACCAGGTTGCAACGCCTTGGTCTTTTCAGCCTTGAAAGACGGCGTTTAAGAGGTGACTTGATCGAAGTGTATAAAATCATGCATGGGATAGAAAAGGTGAATAAAGAAAAACTATTTTCTTCGTCACAAAACACTAGGACTAGGGGCACTCCTGAAGCCCAAGGTAGGAAAGTTAGGACTAATAAAGGGAAATATTTCTTCACCCAGAGGGTCATTGGGTTATGGAACTCACTTCCAGAGGAGGTTGTGACAGCTGTCAGCCTGGACAGCTTCAAGGCAGGATTAGACAGATTCATGGATACCAAGGAATCAGTAGCTACTGAAATGGACATCCAAGTGCCACCTCTGTGTTGATGGAGGCAGGCAGGATTTCCCCGGGTACTGGTTGTGGGGGGTCGGGAGCAGGTGAGGGTTTTGCCCTCCTTTCTGCTAGAGATCCCTGTGTACAACTAGTGGGCCACTGTGTGACACAGAATGCTGGACTAGATGGGCCGAGGCCCGATTCAGCATGGCTCTTCTTATGTTCTTATGTTCTTAGATGCCCTAGGGGCGGCGGGACTTCCCCCCGGCTCCTTTTTGCTCGGGCGGGCGGGCACCGCTCTTTCCTTCAGTGAAGGAAGGAGGGAGCGGAGCCGGTGCAATGGAGAAGGAGCCGGGGGGAAGTCCCGCCCCTAGGGCATCTGACGTGGCTTCCCCGTGCCTTCTCCTCGCTCGCGCCAGCTCCGCCCCTCTTTCCTTCACTGCGCAGGCGCAGAAGCAAGCGCCCGAAGATCGGATTAAAAAATATATATTTTTTTCGATTTTGGGGGGTCCGGATCTGCTGCTCCCCCATGGCTGCCGCCCTAGGCCATGGCCTAGGGTGGCCTTATGGGTAATCCGGGCCTGAGCGTGGTGCGCATGTGTGGGTGAAGGAGAATGAGTGAGGCTGGAGGGAGGCTCGTGCCAGTGGGTCCCTTCAAGGTGTGGGGGTCCTGTGTGCCAGATGGGGTTCAGAATGCTCTCTGATTGTAGGTGAACTATACATCCCAGCAACTACAACTCCCAAATATGAAGGTCTATTTCCCTCAAACTCCACCAGTGTTCACATTTGGGCATATTGAGGATTCGTGCCAAGTTGTGTCCAGATCCATCATTGTTTGAGTCCACAGTGGTCTCTGGATGTAGGCGAACTACAACTCCAGAACTCAAGGTCAATGCCCATCGAACCCTTCCAGTATTTTCTGTTGGTCTTGGGAGTTCTGTGTGCCAAGTTTGGTTCAATTCCATCATTGGCAGAGTTCAGAATGCTCTTTGATTCTAGGCAAACTATAAATCCCCCAGCTCCTCCCCCCAATATTCAAATTTGGGCGTATTGGGTATTTGTGCCCAATTTGGTCCAGCGAATGAAATTACATCCTGCATATCAGATGTTTACATTACGAGTAATAACAGGAGCCAAATGACAGTTAGGAAGTCGCAATGAAAACAATGTTATGGTTGGGGGTCACCACAATATGGGGAACTGCATTAAGGGGTCACGGCATTGGGAAGGTAGAGAAACACTGTCCTAAAGGGGAGCACAGATTTATTTTTGGGAAAAATTAAAAATTAATACCACTCTGAAGGAACATTTTTCAAAAAGGAACATCGTCCCCGTGTCACATTTGCCTTCATTTCCTCCAGCAGAGGACAAGATCTATTCATTTGCTCAGAGGAACAGGTCGTTGTCCCTGGTCTCACGGGTGCGCTTACACTGTTTTTGCCGGCAAGGGCAACCAACATGTTTTGTGCCCGTGAATTCTGCAGGTGAGGTTTGCCTGTGCTCTTCTCATGCTATTGGACGTCAACTCCCAGCAGCTGGAACCAGTATAATAGTGATGATACTGAATGCTGGCAGTAGCCAGTATCACTGTTGGTGTTGAACGGTAGCAGTAGCCAGTATAACCAGTGACCTTGAATGCTGGTAGTAACCAGTATAACCAGTAATCTTGAATGCTGTTAGTAACCAGTATAACCAGTGACCTTGAATGCTGGTAGTAACCAGTATAACCAGTAAACTTGAATGCTGGTAATAACCAGTATAACCAGTGACCTTGAATGCTGGTAGTAACCAGTATAACCAGTAATCTTGAATGCTGGTAGTAACCAGTATAACCAGTAATCTTGAATGCTGGTAGTAACCAGTATAACCAGTAATCTTGAATGCTGGTAATAACCAGTATAACCAGTGACCTTGAATGCTGGTAGTAACCAGTATAACCAGTAATCTTGAATGCTGGTAGTAACCAGTATAACCAGTAATCTTGAATTCTGGTAATAACCAGTATTACTAGTGATCTTGAATGCTGGAAGTAACCAGTATAACCAGTAATATGGATTGCAGGTAGTAACAAGCGAAACCAGTGATCTTGAATGCTGGTAGTAACCAGTATAACCAGTGACCTTGAATGCTGTTAGTAACCAGTATAACCAGTGACCTTGAATGCTGTTAGTAACCAGTATAACCAGTAATCTTGAATGCTGGTAGGGACCAGTATAACCAGTAATCTTGAATGCTGGTAATAACCAGTATAACCAGTGATCTTGAATGCTGGAAGTAACCAGTATAACCAATAATATGGATTGCAGGTAGTAACAAGCAAAACCAGTGACCTTGAATGCTGGTAGTAACCAGTATAACCAGTAATCTTGAATGCTGTTAGTAACCAGTATAACCAGTGACCTTGAATGCTGGTAGTAACCAGTATAACCAGTAATCTTGAATGCTGTTAGTAACCAGTATAACCAGTGACCTTGAATGCTGTTAGTAACCAGTATAACCAGTAATCTTGAATGCTGGTAGTAACCAGTATAACCAGTGACCTTGAATGCTGGTAGTAACCAGTATAACCAGTAATCTTGAATGCTGGTAATAACCAGTATAACCAGTGACCTTGAATGCTGGTAGTAACCAGTATAACCAGTAATCTTGAATGCTGGTAGTAACCAGTATAACCAGTGATCTTGAATGCTGGTAATAACCAGTATTACTAGTGATCTTGAATGCTGGAAGTAACCAGTATAACCAGTAATATGGATTGCAGGTAGTAACAAGCAAAACCAGTGATCTTGAATGCTGGTAGTAACCAGTATAACCAGTAATCTTGAATGCTGGTAGTAACCAGTATAACCAGTAATCTTGAATGCTGGTAGTAACCAGTATAACCAGTAATCTTGAATGCTGGTAATAACCAGTATAACTAGTGATCTTGAATGCTGGAAGTAACCAGTATAACCAATAATATGGATTGCAGGTAGTGACAAGCGAAACCAGTGATCTTGAACGCTGTTAGTAACCATTATAACCAGTAATCTTGAATGCTGTTAGTAACCAGTATAACCAGTAATCTTGAATGCTGTTAGTAACCAGTATAACCAGTGACCTTGAATGCTGTTAGTAACCAGTATAACCAGTAATCTTGAATGCTGGTAGTAACCAGTATAACCAGTAATCTTGAATGCTGGTAATAACCAGTATAACCAGTGATCTTGAATGCTGGAAGTAACCAGTATAACCAGTAATATGGATTGCAGGTAGTAACAAGCAAAACCAGTGATCTTGAATGCTGGTAGTAACCAGTATAACCAGTAATCTTGAATGCTGTTAGTAACCAGTATAACCAGTAATCTTGAATGCTGTTAGTAACCAGTATAACCAGTAATCTTGAATGCTGGTAGTAACCAGTATAACCAGTAATCTTGAATGCTGGTAGTAACCAGTATAACCAGTGATGTTGAATGCTGACAAGAACCAGTATAACCAGTAATATGGATTGCAGATAGTAACAAGCAAAACCAGTGATCTTGAATGCTGGTAGTAACCAGTATAACCAGTAATCTTGAATGCTGTTAGTAACCAGTATAACCAGTAACCTTGAATGCTGTTAGTAACCAGTATAACCAGTGACCTTGAATGCTGTTAGTAACCAGTATAACCAGTAATCTTGAATGCTGGTAGTAACCAGTATAACCAGTAATCTTGAATGCTGGGTAGTAACCAGTATAACCAGTAATCTTGAATGCTGGTAACCAGTATAACCAGTATAACCAGTATAATCTTGAATGCTGGTTAGTAACCAGTATAACCAGTAATCTTGAATGCTGTTAGTAACCAGTATAACCAGTAATCTTGAATGCTGGTAGTAGTAACCAGTATAACCAGTAGTGATCTTGAATGCTGACAAGTAACCAGTATAACCAGTAATCTTGAATGCTGGTAGTAACCAGTATAACCAGTAATCTTGAATGCTGTTAGTAACCAGAGTGTAATCTTGAATCTAGTAACAATAACCAGTAATAATCAGTGTATAACCAGTTGCTGGTAGTAACCAGTATCAGTGATCTTGAATGCTGTTTGACAAGAACCAGTTAACCAGTGATTTGTAGCTGTCCAATGTGCTGAATGAAGCCTGCCACCAACAGAGATTCAGCACCATGGGCAGCTCTATTACATGCATGGCACCCACTCTATCCGGCGCTGCTTTTCCCTCTCTTGCTTTTGGCTTTGAAAGACGATATTTGGAAGACATCCCCTTCCACCTGGAGGCATTTGGTTCCACGGGTCCCGAATGCGCGGCCAGCGGGAGAGCATGCTCTCCCTCTCCTAGGGATGCCACCCTTCTCTGAAAGAGGCCAGGTTGTAAGCCAATCAGCTGAAATCCTTGGAGGCAGCTGGTAGGCCCTTAATGCCCCGGTTAAGAGGGCTTGGAAGGCAGGCCGGCTGCCGCTCCCCCTTGGGCTCCTCACTGAGCTCCTCTGCACCGCTTCCAGCACTTGGAGGGAGTAAACTAGTTGCTGGTTGCTGCTTGGGGGGAAATCCTTTGTTGGGAGGTGTTAGCTGGCCCTGATTGCTTCCTGTCTGGAATTCCCGTTTTCACGTACTCCGTGTTTTCCGAGTGTTGCTCTTTATTTACCATCCTGATTTTGATGTTTTTAATACTGGTTGCCATATTGTGTTCACTTTCTGTGGAAATTGTCCACGTGCTTCTTGTGGGTTTCAATGGCCTCTCTGTCTAGTCCGACACGGTGGTTGTGAGAGCGGTCCAGCATTTCTGTGTTCCCCAATAATAGGCTGTGACCAGGTCAGCATATTATCAGGCCCGGATCACGGCCTTTTGGCACCCTAGGCCAAAGGCTCTGCCCCCGCCCCCGGCTCCGCCCCAGCCCCGCCCCCGGCTCTGCCCCCACCTCCTCGCCGGCGCGAGGAGGAGGAGGAAGGAAAGCCCCACCCCCGGAGCCCAAGGGTGGGGACTCCCCACGGCTCCTCCCTCCTAAAGCCGTCACGCCGGCCTCAGAAGCGGCTGAAATCGCCCTTTTCAGGCCAGCATGGTGGCTTTAGGAGGGAGGGAGGAGCCGCGGGGATTTCGGCCGCTTCTGATTTCGGCGAGGAGGCGGGGGCGGAGCTGGGGGCGGAGCTGGGGGTGGGGGCAAAGCCTTTGGAGCCGAGGGGAGCAGAGCAAGGGGGGGGGGCGACCGTGGATGGCGCTTCCGCCCGCACGCATGCGCAATTTTAAAAAACTTTTAAAAATGTTGATTTATTTATTTATTTATTTTAACTTGGGGGGGGGGTCTGGACCTGCTGCCCTCCGCCCTGGCTGCCGCCCCAGGCCATGGCCTAGGGTGGCCTTATGGATAATCCGGGCCTGCATATTATTCTTCAAGTGTTCTGCTATGGCCAACTTCTCTGGTTGGGTTAGCCTGCCGTGCCTTTCCTGTTCCTTGATTCACGCCTGGGCGATGCTGCTGCATGTGGGGGTCCCTATGTAGACTTGTGCACAGCTGCATGGTACATGGGGGACTGCTGCAGAGGTGACCGGATCTCTCTTGTCCTTTGCTGAACGTAGTGTTGGTTGGATTTCCTTAGTGGGTCGGTAGATAGTTTGTAGGTTGTGTTTCTTCCTAAGCTTCCCTATGCTTCCCTATGCTTCCCTAGTGTGTGGTAAGGAAACCCTTAGTGTGTGGTAAGGACACTTGCCCTTTGGGTGGATTTTTGCCTTGACTCCTGTGGCCTGTTCTTGGTCTTGCAGCTCTTCTGATGCCTGTGGTGGAGCAGGCCCGGATTTATGCTTTTTTGCGCCCTAGGCCACACTTTGGAATTACGCCCCCTTTAAGCCAACCTCTACCGCAACCCCCCCCCCCCATCCTTTCATCTGCTCATCCCCCTTAGGGCCCCGCATCCCGCTCTCCCGGTGTGGCCCTACGAGGTCCGCCACAGGAGTTTCCGTCTCGGCAGGCACTATGGGTGCAGGCATGGCGGGAGGAGCTTGAGGCACTTGGCTCCTACCCGGTATCGGGGATTGCGCATGCGTTGTAGTCAGCAGCTGTATTGATGCCGCGCTTATCCCTGATACCGGGGCTTGTGGCGTTGGGCTTCTCTCCTGTACTGGGGTTTGCGCATGTGCCGTAGCCGGCAGTTGCGCTTCTCTCTCCAGTCAGGAGGAGTCTCCTTCTTGTGTTGCGGGAGGAATACCAGCTTCCATGGTGTTAGGGCATGCGCAGGCTGCGCAATGGAGTGTCCTGTACTTGCACTGAAAGAGCCAGCAAGTGGGTGCTGTCGGCATCGAGGGAGTTGATTGTTCCTCCTGTCAACATCGCCGCCAGTGTCGAGAGCCCCTGCGCATACGCCGTTTGAGCAACAATAGCAGAGGCAGGAGCTGGCATTCAGGGAGGGGCAGGGGCGGCGCCGAAAAGGAGGACCTCTGGTATCCTTCCTTCCTCATCTCCAAGCGCGTTGTGTTTCTATTTGTTTCAACATTATAATTTTATTTTTTTGGTCCGTGACCTGCGCCCCCCCCCCCCCGGGGCTTGCACCCCTAGGTTGGCCTTATGGGTAATCCTGGCCTGGGGACGCCTGTATTGCTTCAGACATCGGTGAGAAATGTCTGCACCCTTGGCCACTAAGTGTGAGGAGAGACGAGGAATTGCAAAGCTGAACAGAAGGGAGAGCTTCCTCCCTGTGAGATGGAGCTGTTCAGCAGTGGAACTCTCTGCCCCAGGGCGTGGTGGAGACTCCTCCTCTGGAGGTTTTCCAACAGAGGCTGAATGGTCATCTGTGGGGAGGGCTTTGATTGTGCCTGGCAGAAAGGGTTGGACTGGGTGGGCCCCGGAGTCTCTTCCGATACTCTGAGCCTATCATTCCTTGTGGGGATCTGGTTTGCCCGATCTCTGGCACTAGGCATGCCGCCTTCCCTACCTTGCCAAGGTCAATGTGGCACACACGTCCTGCTTCGAAGGAAGGAAGGGGGTTTGCGGGGGGTTCTCTCGCGTGCGCCCCACTTTACGCTCCTGTAGGCCCAGCCTTTCCTCTGCCTTAAATACAGCAGGCCTTGCCCATGCTTGCTTCACCAGGGGGAAGGAGAGCGGGGGCATTCCCAACACTTCCAGGCCTGGATTCAATTTAGAGGCCCCATAGCTGTGACCCCCTCTTCTGAATCCCCAAAACAATAGGAAGACATGCTCTGGAGCAGGGGTGAGCCATTGTTTTTTTCCCAAAGGGCCACATGAGAGCCAAAAAAGATGACGGAGGGCCGCACCTCAAGGCTGAACTGCATTCTGATCTACATTATTTATTTACTATATTTACTATATATTAAACATCATTAATATTAACATATTAATATATCAAGAAATATTCATATATTATTAGTATTAATATAACTATTATAGTATATATATATAGACATTATAATATAACATTTTATTATATTATTTATTATTATAAAATTATTATAAAATAATAATAAAAAACCACTAAAATAAAATTAAATTAAATTCAAGAAGACAAGGTGCGAACCAAGATGGAGGCTGACACCCTCAAGAGAGGAAGGATCCCAAGATGCAATGGCCCAATGGACCCAGCCCAGAGGATGGCCAAGCGGACCCAGCCGCCGCCGCAGCAGAGCAGAGCAGAGCAGCAGGCGATCGGAGGCTGCAGGCCTCCGCCCGCTCTCGCCCCCAGCCGTTCCCCAGCTGATCGCCCTGCTATGGAGTGCCTGCATCCGGTGATCCAGGCCTGCAGGGGGAGCAGTCGGCGATCTGAGGTGGCTGATCCCCCTGGCGACCCGGAAGACGATCAGGTCTTCCAGGTGCCAGGGCGATCAGCCACCTCAGGTCGCCGACTGCTCCCCCTGCAGGCCCGGATTGCCTCCAGGGATGGCAGGCACTCCAAAGCCACCGCTCCTCCGGCCTGTCTGCCGACACAGGCCCCACAGAGCCCGCGATGGGATGGCAGCATCGGCACCCCTTCCTCTTGGCCCCGCCCCCGACACCCTTCTCCCCGGGCCGGACAGAATCTGCTGTCGGGCCACATCCGGCCCGCGGGCCGTAGGTTGCCCGCCCCTGCTCTGGAGGGTAGGCAAAGGGTGCATCAATGCTTTGGCATCCTAGGTGGGATTCAACCCAGGACAGTCTACATGGGATGAATGGAAAGGAGGAAGGAAAGAACCAAGGGAGGATGAATGGAGGGAAGGAAGGAAGAACAGAAGGAAAGAATGGAGGAAGGAAGAGTGGAGGGAAGGAACGAAGGAAGGAAGGACAAAAGGAAGGAAGGATGAACAGAAGATATTATAATGATAGGCAGATAGAGATATAAGTAGCTATGATTGGGAAGGGCCTCAAAGTCCACCCAGGGCAACCTCCTTCTTTCTGCCAGGCAGGGAGAGGAGATGCACCATGCGACCCCTCCTGGCAGGTGGCCATCCAGCCAGAGATGGTACTAGAATGATGGGCAGAGAGAGAGAGAGAGAGAGAGAGAGATGATGGAGAAGCGCCCCAGGGTCCGCCCAGTCCAGCCCCCTCCTCTTTCCCAGGCAAGGAGGAGAGCCCGGGCAAGCCTTCCCGGCAGGTGGCCACCCAGCCTCTGCTCGGAAACCTGCGGGGAAGGCGGCAGCTGGCTTGCTCCCTTCTCCCTCCCGCCCTCCCTCCCTTCTTTCCAGCCCCCAGGGCCCGGCTGGGATCCTGAGCCTGCCGTCGCCCGGTAACGAGAGAAGAAGAAGAAGAAGAAGAGCGTCACTTCCTGAGCGGAGAAGAGCCCCGGCAAGCAGGCAGGCAGGGGCGCCGGAGCCGCTCAACAGTTGGGCCAACTCTCCTCCTGCCCGCCTCCTCTCCCCCCTCGCCCTGGAGGAGGAGCCGCGGGTGCCGGGGGAGCCTTGGCCGAGCCAAGCAGGAACCCGTCCTTGTGGCTGAGCCTTCTCACTTCAGGGGAAGGAGCGCGCCTGGGCACCTTCCCTCGCTCTCCTTGGCGGAGAAGCGCGCCTCTTCTTCTCCTTCTTCGCGCGGGGCTCCTTCCTTCTTCGGGATCGACCCCTTTGGCCCAGGCAACGGGCGGAGGAGCTTCTGCCAGGAGGGCTGCTGCTTCCCTGCCTGGCTGGCCGGGATCCAGAGGAAGGAAGGAAGGAAGGAAGGAAGGAAGGAAGGAAGGAAGGAAGGAAGGAAGGAAGGAAGGAAGGAAGGACGGAAGGAAGGAAGGAAGGAAGGAAGGAAGGAAGGAAGGAAGGAAGGAAGCAAGCCACCCGGGGAAGGAGAAGAAGGAGAAGGAGAGAGCTCCCGGCCGGAGGAGGAGGGTCGGCTGCGCCTCTCGGCCTCCTCTCCTGGAAACATCCCCAGAGGGGAAGGAAGGAAGGAAGGAAGAAGACACCCTTCTCTCTCCCAGGAAGGAAGGAGAGGAAGGAAGGAAGAAGCCAAGGAGGAAGGGGGGGGGGGGACAAGGTGAACAATTGGGAGTGGGAGGAAAAAACTAGGGAAGGGAAGTAGAAAGGGAAGGGAGGAGAGAGGGAAGGAAGGAAAAACCAGGAGAGAGAAAAGCAGGGAAAGGAAGGAGGGAAGGAAAGAAGGAAGGAAAACTAGGAGAGAGAAAAGCCAGGAAGGGAAGGAGAGAGAAGGAGTGGGAGCGAAGAAGGAAGGACAGAGAAAAGCAGGGAAGGGAAGAAGGAAGAAAGGAGAGGGGAGGGAAGAAAGGAAGGAAAGAAGAGAGGAAGGAAAAACTAGGAGAGAGAAAAGTAAGGAAGGGAAGGAAGGAGAAAAAAGGAGAGAGAAGGAGGGGGAGTGAAGAAGGAAGGAAAGAAGGAAGGAAAACCTAGGAGAGAGAAAAACAAGGAAAGGAAGAAGGAGAGAGAAGAAGTGAGAGTGAAGAAGGAAGGAAGAAAAGAAGGAACAACTAAAAGAGAGAAAAGGAAGGAAGGAGAAGGAGTGAGGGAGGAAGAAAAAACTCAGAGAAAAGCAAGACAGGAAGGAAGAAAAGAGAGAGAGAGTCCCTTTGGGAAAAGAGGGTGGGTTATAAAATTATAAAATTATTATTATTATTATTATTATTTAAGGAAGGAGAGAAAGAAGGAAGCCAGGTAGTAAAGAAGGAAAGAGGGAAGAATACAGAGATAAAAGGAGGAGGAGTGAGAGGAAGAGAGAAAAAAATAGGGAAGGAAAGTAGCAAGGAAGGAAGGAAGGAAGGAGAGAGCGCACGCAAGGAAGAAGGTCAGGCAGGTAGGAAAACTAGGGAAGGGAGGGAAGAAGGAGGACGGGGAAGAAAGAAGGGAGGAAGAAGAAGAGGAAGGGAGTGAGGAGAAGGAGCAAGGGAAGAAGGAAGGAAGGAAGGAAGGAAGGGAGGAGCATGGCCTCTCCCCCTTCCTCTCGGGCTCCCGGGATCAAGAGAAGCGAGGGGAGCCGGTAGTGGCCCCCGCTCCATCTCCAACCCACTGGACCGATGATGTCCTGACACCCCCCCCCCCGAAGCCGTTGGAGGTGAGCGCGAGGGGGCGGAAGTGGGGGGCGATGAGCACGGGGGACCTGGACCGCCTCTCGCTGGAGTCCTGCTCGTCCTCCGGGTCCGGCCCGGGCCCCTCGAGCGGCCCCTCGGGCCCCGGCCTGCGCCTGCTCTCGGCCAACGTGAGGAAGCTCCACGGGGCCCTGAACCTGCTGCTGAGCGAGGCCGAGCGCGAGCGGTTCATCCACTGCCTCAACGTCTACCATTGCCGCCGGAACGTCTACGACTTGGTGCGGACCCTCAGGGTCCTCCTGGACAGGCCAGAGAAGCGGCGGCTCCTGCCCATGCTGCGCCTGGTCATCCCGCGCTCGGACCAGCTCCTCTTCGACCAGTACACCTCGGAGGGGCTCTACCTGAAGGCCGACTTCTTGCCCGGCCTCGATGCCGCCTCCACTCCACCTTCTCAGCCTGAGCCCTCGTTGGAAATCGTGGCCCCCTTCGAAGGGCCGGCGGCCCCGTTAGGCCCCGGGGCCCTTCACGGAGAGCTCCGCCCGGTGGCCCTCAAGCGGCACAAGGCCCACGAAGGGCTGGGCTTCAGCATCCGTGGCGGTTCGGAGCACGGCGTGGGCATCTATGTCTCTTTGGTGGAGCCGGGCTCCTTGGCCGAGAAGGAAGGGCTGCGGGTGGGTGACCAGATCCTGAAGGTCAACGGCAAGGCCTTGGACAAAGTGACCCATGCCGAAGCTGTCAAGGTAAGCCTGCTCCTCTTCTCTGGCTTTGGTAGAGCGCCTGCAACTCCCATCATCCTGTATCTTGGGAGCTGGTGGCTTTCTTTAGATCAGTGTTTCCCAACCAGTGTGCGGGGCACACTAGTGTGCCGTGAGCGAGCCTCAGGTGTGCCGTGGGAAATTGGAACCTCCTGGAGGGGAGGGGGGAGAGTCTAGTGTGTTGAAGTATAAAAACCTTAAGAAACGTACCTCGCTAAAGGCACAAAATTACAACCACCCCCTCCCCACCCATTGTCTACTTGGTCTCTCCCTCTCCATGCATTGGGAAGGCCCGCCTCCCTTTCCCCAAGTAGAGACCTCCTCTTGCCTCCCCCCCACCCAGGCCGCCCCGCTGACCCCCGAGGAGCTGCACAGGTGGTGAGTGAGGCTCCTGCTCCCCACGACCGCAATTCAAGCCTGGCGGAGAGGGAGGGGGCAACCTAAGTGAGAGGGAGACTGCTGGTCTTTCGAGGCCACCCTCCAGAAACTGTAACTCCCAAATGTCAAGGTCTATTTCCCTTGAACTCCATCTGTGTTCACATTTGGGCATATTGAGTATTCATGCCAAGTTTGGTCCTGATCCAACATTGTTTTAGTCCACAGTGCTCTCTGGATGTTGGTGAACTACAACTCCAAAACCCAAGGTCCATGCCCACCAAACTCTTATAGCATTTTCTCTTGGTTATGGGAGTTCTGTGTGGGAAGTTTGTGTCTTTCTGCCATTCCTGCCAGGATATCTATGTTGAGTTCATCGAAACAGGCCCAGGTTTCACACTGAGTGCATAAATACATTTAAACACATATTAACTGTATGTATGACTGTGATAGAGTGTCGTTTTGTGTCATTTCGGTTGGTGGTGTGCCCCAGGGTTTTGCAAATGTAAAAAATGTGCCGTGGCCCAAAAAAGGTTGGGAAACACTGCTTTAGGTCATACCTGCATTGACCCGAGTCTTGTGCGCCATCAAATCTAATGCGCTCCTCAATGATCGAAACCCTGAAACCAAAACAGGCACTTTCTGGCGAATGTCATGCACCCTTTGTCGTTTGGCCGAAAAAGATGGAGATGACCGTGGCCGCGTGCCTATCGTTCCCTTTTCCAAAACAAATGTGTTGAACGGCAACACTTCCAGCAACGGAAAAGGAAGCCTTGGAGGGAAATTTCCAATTTGGGGGCCGCGTGTGAGCACTCCCTGCAAGGAGGACTGGCTGCCCAGGGATGGAAGGAAGGAAGGAAGGAAGGAAGGAAGGAAGGAAGGAAGGAAGGAAGGAAGGAAGGAAGGAAAGGCAGGGAAAAGAGAAGGTAGGAAGGACGAAAGGCTGGAAGGGAAGAATGGAAGGAGAGAGAGGGAGAGAGGGAAGGAAGGGAAGACAACAGGGGAGGAAGGAAGGAAGGATGAACGGGTGGAAAATATTTATTTATTTCCCGCATTTCTCTCCTGTCACTATCCCGGATGGCAAGAAGGATGGAAGGAGGAAGGAAAAAAAGAAGGGAGGGAGGAAGGAAGGAAGAGAAGGGTAAAGGAAACAGAAAACGAAGGAAAGACAAAAGAGAAGGAAGGATGAAAGGGAAGGGAAAGAAGGGAGGGAGGAAGAGAAGAAAGGAAGGAAAGAGGGAAGGAGGAAAGAAAGAGGGAAGGAAGGATGAAAGGGTGGAAGGAGGAAAGTGAAGAAGGAAGGAAAAAGAAGAAAGGAAGGAAAGGATGGGAGGAGAGAGGAAAGGAGGGAGAAAAAAGGGAAACAAGGGAGGGAGGGAAGGAGGAAGATAAGAAAGGAAGGAAATAGAAAGATAGGGAAGGAGGAAAGGAAGAGGGAAGGAAGGATGAAAGGGTGGAAGGAGGAAAGTGAAGGAGAAAGGAAAAAGAAGGAAGGAAGGAAAGGATGGGAGGAGAGAGGGAGGAGAGGAAAGAAAGGAAAGACAATGGGGAAGGAGGGAGGGAGGGAGAAAGAGGGAGGAAAGAGGAAAGGAAGGAAGGAAGGATGAAAGGGTGGAAAAGAAGGATGGAAGGAGGAAGGAAACAAAGAAGGGAGGGGAAATGTAAGGAAGGAAGAGAAGGCTAAAGGAAAGAGAGAAAGAAGGAAAGAAAGGAGAAGGAAGGATGAAAGGGAAGGAGAAAGGGAAAGGGAAAAGAAGGGAGGGAGGAAGAGAAGAAAGGAAGGAAAGAGAAAGATAGGGAAGGAGGAAAGAAAGAGTGAAGGGAGGAAGGATGAAAGGGTGGAAGGAGGAAAGTGAAGGGGGAAGGAAGAAGAAGAAAGGAAGGAAAGCATGGAAGGGGAGAGGAAAGGCGGGAGGAAAGGAAAGGAGCAACCAAAGGAAGGAAGGAAGGAAGGAGAAGGAGGGGGAAAGAGGAAGGAAGGAAGGGTGGAAGGGAAGGAGTAGGAATGGGGAATGAAAGAGAGAAGAAAGGAAGGATAGTTTGGTGAAAGAGAAGAGGGCCTCACCCAGCCCCCTGGCCCTGGGTTGACCCATACCTGTCCTAACCAATAGCCCCGTGGTGTCAGTGCAGCTTTGGATCTACGCTGGACTTTAGTCCGACTTCGGCCCCTTGGGGATGTCTTTCAAAGCGCCACACGGCTGGAGAGCTTGCCCTGCAGCCACTTCCATGCTTACATCATGCCGGCAGGAGCCAGGCAGCCTCTTCCTTCCTCAAAGTACTTCCACCCTGGCACAGAAAGGCCTTGCGGAAGCCGTGGGGCAAGCAAGGCCTTTCTGCCGCGAAATCCCAGGCCGGAGGCGGTGCAAATGGAGAAACCAAACCCTCTTTGAGAAACCTAATCTCCTTACCGGCCTGTTGTGATCCACCGAGGCATTAATAAAGGTTCTGCCTAAGGCAAGTCTCCGTGGACACAGTCCTATGTAGGTCAGTAGTTCCCAACCTTCCTAATGCCGCGACCCCCTAATACAGTTCCTCGTGTTGTGGTGACCCCCAACCATTACGTCATTTTCGCTGCTACTTCAGAACTGTCATTTTGCTCCTGTTATGAATTGTCACGTTAATATCTGATATATTTATTTATTTATTTATTATTTCGATTTGTATGCCGTCCTTTCCGGATGGCTCAGGGCGGTTTACAATATATCGAACTACTAACAAGCATAAAACATAACAATTTAAAACAGTACCAAATAACAGTGTAAGAACAGACATGGGGATGATGGTGTTCTTCCTGTGGTGCGGGCTGGTAGAGGACTTCCCTTTCCTTCAGGCGGACTTCCAGCCCAAACGGCTCTGCAGCTGCTGCAAAGCAGGACGTGAGGCGCTGCAGGGCTGCTTCTGAATGGGCGGCAAGGGCGGCATGGTCCGCAAAAAGCAGCTCACGGACTAGAGAGTTTAGAGTCTTAGTGCGAGCCCTCAGGCGGCTTAAGTTGGACAAGCGGCCATCAGTACGATATAACAGACAAGACTGGAACAATTCCAGATTGGACGATTCCACCCTCCCAGGGAAGTTATAAGCTAAAGGCTTGCCGGATGGAAGGGTTTTGTGGGCATTGACCTTGAGTTTTGGAGTTGTAGTTCACCTACATCCAGAGAGCATTGTGGACACAAACAATGATGGACTCGAACCAAACTTAGCACGAATCCTCAATATGCCCAAGTGTGAACAGTGGTGGAGTTTGTGGAAAATAGACCTTGACATTTGGGAGTTGTCGTTGCTGGGATTTATAGTTCACCTACAATCAAAGAGCATTCCGAACCCCACCAACGATAGAATTGGGCCACACTTCCCACACAGAACCCCCATACCTTGAAGGGACTCCCTGGCCTGAGCTTCCCTCCAGCCTTGCATGCTCGCTTTCACCAGCACATGCGCACCATGCTGCCATGCATCGAGCACACCTGCTCTCCCCTCCCCTTGGCTGAGAGGCCAGCCAATCACAGCAGAGGGGGGCTTTTGGCGGGATGGGTTGCTCAAGCAAGTGAGCCGAGGTGATGAATGAGAAGGGCAGGCGGAAAGCTCTTCTCTGCCAAAGGGGTTCCTGAGGAGGCCATTAGGAATACATATATTTTCTTGTGGTCTTTGGCGACCTCTCTGAAGCCCCCTCAGGGGTCCCGACCCCCAGGTTGAGAAACACTGGTGTAGGTTGAACAGTCCTAAGAGGAATGCAAGGATATTGAGCCTGAGATTTCGAATGAGGGATACAAGCGGAGGAGAGTGGCTAAAAATACTCCTGCTTGAGTCCTGCTAAAAATACCCCGGCTATTCACGGCTCAAGTCGGACCGACCTGGTCAGTTTCACTCGCGGCCTTTCCGACTTCAGGAGGGAGGGGGGCAGGACGCACGGGCAGGTGAAGAGCAAGGGCACCGGGACTCCGCATTAATGCATTTAGCATCCCTGCCCTTCGGTTTGGCTGATTCTATCAAGGTGGTAATTATATTTGCGCTCTCGCTGGCTCGCCACGCGTGGTGTTATGCATTACTGATTAGCATTTATGCAAATGACTTGGGGAGATAGATGGGAACATTCCTGAGCATATGATCCTAATTAGTACTCTTACTTTCCAATCAGGCCTGCTTTGGGCAGAGATTGGCTATCCAACCGCCGTCCAAATGTCCCCGGAGCAGTCAGCAGATTTCTTCTGCAGTTGTTGACGATTTTTGTGGCCATTTCCTTGGGCCCCATGAGAAGCCAGCTCTTCATTTTTCACTAGCTTGGGGACCCGGCCCTGCCCGGGTTATTTGAGAAAGGCATTGTGTGGCAAGGTTGTCCTTTGTCAGTTGGTTATGTGGCTTGCAGTGGTCTCTGGAAGTTAGTGAGGGTGCTGCGAGTCCCATCGTCCATGGTCCATTCTTCTCCAAAGTGCACCAGGATGTAGAGTGGGTTTGGGGGGTTTTGTGTGCCAAGTTTGGTCTGTATTGGTCATTGGATGAGGGTCACAGTGCTCTCAGGAAGTGAGTGAAGATACTTCAAGTCCCATCATCCGTGGTTCATCCCACACAAAACTGCACCAGGATGTAGAGTGGGTCTGTGTGCCAAGTTTGGTCTTGATCAGTCAGTGGATGAGGGTGGCAGCCGTCTGGGGAAGTGATTGGAGGTACTTAAAGTCTGCCCTCCTTCAAACTGCACCAGGATGTAGAGTGGGTCTTGGGGGCTCTGTCTGCCAAGTTTGGTCTTGTTCTGTCATTGTTGGGAGCCGCAAAGTGTTTTGGTCTGAAACTCTCACCTCAGGCCTTTGCCTTCTCCCCCTCTGGTAGTTTAGAGTGTCGGAATGTTCGTGTTGGCTGGCCAATCTGACTGCCTCAGGCCTTTGCCTTCTCCCCCTCTGGCAGTTTAGAGTGTCGGAATGTTCGTGTTGGCTGGCCAATCTGACTGCCTCAGGCCTTTGCCTTATCCCCCTCTGGCAGTTTAGAGTGTCGGAATGTTTGTGTTGGCTGGCCAATCTGACTGCCTCAGGCCTTTGCCTTCTCCCCCTCTGGCAGTTTAGAGTGTCGGAATGTTTGTGTTTTCAGAATGTAGAGGCCGGGAGCCAATCAGAACGCTGCCACATACATACATACAAACATACAAACACACATACAAACATTCCGCTTTATTATATATAGAGATGTACTGTTCACTAATACCCTTGGCACTATCTGTTCCTCCTTTTCAAGACTTCAAAGCCAAGGAAAAATATTCCGTTGCTGGCAAGGAACTTTATGCCTAACATAAGAAGGAAGAGAAGAGCCGTCAGTGTTTACTTCTTGTCCCGGCTTCCAGGAGTGAAGAGTGGCCTCGTTGTTTACCAAAATAGCCCAACGGCCTTTCCGTCCTAGATTCCTTGGCAAGTGTATGGCCCAACCAACACATAGCAAAACATGTGTGCATCATTTGGCAAAAGATCTTGGGCAATACTATTCATCTCATCTGGTTGGTAGATGCTCATGAGACCCTTTTCATCTCATTTTTCTTTGGGCTTAAGGTTGTGGGTGAACTACAACTCACACCATGCCAGGTTAACCCCAAGAAACTCCATCAGTACTCAAAGTTTGTCATGTTAGGCAAGTTTGCTCTAGGTCAGGGGTCGGGAACCTATGGCTCACGAGCCAGGTGTGGCTCTTTTGGTGATTGCATCTGGCTCGCAGGCACGGCAGGCCCCAACAGGAGCAAAAACACCCAAACAAAAAGGCCGGGTGCCGGGCCACAAGCCCTGCCCCGCACAAGGAGTTACCGGAAAGCGGCCCTGGGCCACGGAAAATGCTGCGTGGTGGGCCCCACTGGGCCCAAAACCCGCAGCTAGGGAGGCGGGGAGGACCGGGGCAGGCCGGACCCATGTGGGCAGGCTGGGCCCGTGTGAAAGGCGGGCCGAGACCCTCCCCCACCCGACCAGAAGCTCCGGAAAGGAGACCCGGACCGGGCCAAGGGAACGCTGCATGGCGAGCCAAGCCAGGGCCAGTGGCGAGAAAGGGGGGGAGGGGGCAGGCGCAGGCCCCCGCCGCGAGCTCTCCCCTCTAAAACAGAGAAAAATGGCCAAAAACCAGGAGCCGGACCCTGCAGGGACCAAGGCAACGACCTAAAACAGAGAGGCTGGATGTAGGGCAGGCCCCCGCCGAACCTGCGCAACGGTGGGGGAGGAGGGAAGAGTGCGGGAGGAGAGCTTCCCCAAACAAAGGAAGGAGCGGAAACCATGCCGGTAAAGGTCTCTGCCGATGGCACAGCTGGGTACGGGGGAATCCTTTTCCCATTGTATGTACTCTCATTTAGTTGAATTCAGTCTTAAAATATATTATATATATTACTAGCTGACCCGTGCACGCATTGCTGTGCCATAGTCTGTGGCTAACCCCTTCTTCCCACATGGTGGGAAAGCACAATCAAAGGACACTTGACAGGTGGCCATTTTGCCTCCTGTTGATAACATTAAGAGACCTTTATTTATTTATTTATTTATTATTTCGGCTTCTATGCCGCCGACTCCCGGAGGCTCGCGGTGGCTCACAGTAGCCACAAGACACAGCAAAATACATACAGTTAAATACATACAGTTAAAAACAGTAAAAAAAACAGCAAAAATTAAAACAGAAGCAATTAAAACAGTAATCCGACATATCGTCTGACAAGACGAATGAACAGATGGCGGCATATGGACAGGACCTACCCATCGAAGGCCTGCTTTAGCAGTTTGCGCAGGATGAGTTGGGATTTGTATCTTCCTTTTGTTGCATTGTAGTCCTGTCCCACTGTACTCCCAGGCCTGGGACAACAAAGTGAATGTTTGTATGTATGTGGATATGTTACAGCTTTCTGATTGGTTGCCACTGTGGGATTATTTGCATAACGCCTCTGATTGGCCAGCACCACCAACATCCCAACACTCAGAACTGCCAGAGGGGGGTGGCTCCCAGCCTCTACGTTCAAACTGAGGGAGTATTTGCATAATGCCTCTAATTGGCCAGCACCACCAACATTCCGACACTCTAAACTGCCAGAGGGGGGTGGCTCCCAGCCTTTACATTCTAACTGATGAAGTATTTGCATAATGCCTCTAATTGGCCAGCACCACCAACATTCCGACACTAAACTGCCAGAGGGGGGTGGCGTTGGGGATCATGGGAGTTGTAGTCCAATTGTTTTTTTGGTTTTTTGATCGTGTTTAATTTTTATTTTATTTTTTTGGGGTGGTAAACATACCTAGTGGTGTTTTGTGTGTATGTGGGCTGATTTGGTGTGTCTGCCTTGTGTGGTTTTGCTGTCTATAGGCTACTTAGGATGACAGCTCTCTCTCTTTTTATATATAGATAGATGTTGAACTTTGAACAGACAGTGGCTCTATGCTTCCCAATAAACACTTGAATCGATCAATCCAATTTCATCGGCTAGGCATACTATATTTCCAACTGAGACAAGGTTCATGTACCGTTCAGCCGGCGCTTTGTGACTCCTCTATTTGACTCCTACCTTCTTTTCTGTCCTCTACTGAAAATGCAGGTTTCGTAGCTGGGGGGCTCCACTTTTGTCACCTGTCTAAGTGAGTGCTAGGTGACAAATGCCGCTATTAACGTGAACGTTGCTGCAGGCGCCTCTGGGGCCCTTATGGTAGAGGTGACCGCCTTCACGTCCTTGCCCCTTTTCACATTCCCAGCATGAGAGAAATGCAGAAGGTTCTCTGGAGATGCCTGAGACGTCCGCTCTGACTCCGGACATCGTCTTGGGAAGTGGCAGCAACTTCAGGCTGGAAAGCCTCCTGGAGAGATAATATAACTGGAAGGGAACTTGTCCGGTAGAGACAAGGTCGAAAGCATTTTCTCGAGAGGATAATATGCAGCTTTGTATTGCGGTAATCTTTTCTCCAGGCAAAGCCAAGTCAAATGCAAGGGCATGCCTTCTCTCTTAAGGCCCAACGGGCCATTTTTAAAGAAGGAGGAAAATTGAGAGGAGCGGTGCTCAGGGTTGCCACTTCTTGATATAAGAAACTAGCCGAGGACCCGGCGGTGCCCGTGTTATTTGAGGAAGGCATTGTGTGCCAAGGTTGGTTCCTATGAGATGTTTATGTGGCTTGCAGTGGTCTCAGGAACTTAGTGAAGGTACTGCAAGTCCCATTGGCCATGGCCCACCCCCCTCCAAACAGCACCAGGATGTAGAGTGGGTCACGGGGGCTCTGTGTGTCACATTTGGTCTTGATCATTCTCTGGGTGAGGGTGGCAGTGGTGTCTAAGAGTGAGGGAAGGTACTGGAAGTCTCCGGATGAGTGTTGCAGCGGTCTCAGAAAGTGAGTGAAGGTACTTCAAATCCCATCATCCGTGGTCTGTCCCACTCAAAACTGCACCAGGATGTAGAGTGGGTCAGGGGTACTCTGCGTGCCAAGTTTGGGCCTGGTCTGCGATGTATAGGGGCTGCAGTGTTGTTTGGGAAGTGAATGAGGTGAAGGTACTGCAAATCCCATCATTCGTGGCCCATCCTGCCCTAAACCACACCAGGTTGTGTAGTGGGCCTGTGGGCCCCTGTTTGCTATGTTTGGTCCTGATCTGTCATTGCTGTGTGCCGCAGTGGCTGAGTGCCTGAGGCCTTTTACTTTCCCTCTGAGTCACCTGAGAAGTGTCTTGGGTGAAGGTCCTGAACATTCCATTTCCAACAGAAAAAACTGTCCACTGGCTAACTGCAACTCCGGCCATGGATGCCTACCTCAGGCCCTTCCCTTTCCTCTCTGTGCTGTGTTGGAATGTTGGGAGGCTGGCCAGTCACAGCCATTTATGCAAATAATCCCAGAGTGGCAGCCAATCAAAACGCCGGCACATATTCACTCGGTCGCACCACCCAGCCACCGCCCACAAACACTGACTTTTCTTATATACATAGATAGATAGATAGATATTGTGTATTTGGCATCGAATTGCTGCCTTTGTCAAGCTGCTCTGAGTCCCCGCCCCCCCCTCAGGGGTTGAGAAGGACGGGGTAGAAACATTGTAAGTAAGTAAATACATAAATAAATAAATAAATAAATAAATAAACATTCCTGCCTGGCCGAAGGCTGTTTAACTGGGTGGTCCTCGGGGTCTCTTCCAACTCTTCTATGATTGGCTCCTGCTTGCTTTTGTGCTGAACTGATTTTCGTACCGGAAGGGGACTCCCTGTTTTGTGCCCCCAAAGGTAACAAAAGTAACACAAGAACAGATGTAACGAAGGAAAATGGATCCCCTTTACTATTCAACATCTACACGCGACCCCTTGTTACGCTGGTGTGGAGTTTTGGTCTGGAGTGTCACCAGTACGCGGATGACACCCTGCTGGTGCTGAGGATGGCCGGCCGGCCGGACTCTGTGCCCAAGTGTTTCCAGCTATGCCTTGGAGCCGTGACTGGTTGGCTACGGGCCAGTCGGCTGAGAGTGAACCCTTCGAAGACGGAGATCCTCTGGCGGGGTCACCCGGGTGGGTGTGAGCTCCGGCTGCCTGTGCTGGACGGTGAGGCACTACGCCCGTCGTCCCTAGTAAAGAGCTTGGGGGTCCAGTTGGACCCGCTGCGGACGATGGAGGCTCAGGTCTCCACCGTCAGCAGATCTGCCTTTTACCATCTGCGGCAATTGAGGCGGCTGGCGCCCTACCTCTCCGGTAATGACCTAGCCACGGTAATCCAGGCAACAGTCATCTCGAGGCTAGACTACTGTAACGCCCTTTACATTGGTCTTCCTTTGTCGGTTATCCGATTCGATGCCACATAGTATACATAGTAAACAACAGTTAAGATTAAAATACATTAAAATACAGCTAGAATTAAATACATTAAAATACAGTTAACATTAAAACACCATGTACATTCATCACAGTTAAAAACAATATCCCATCCGTAAGCCTTAGATCTTATCCACCAATTTGCCGTCTGACCAATCTAGGGTGCCGTGTCGTGCTAAAGTGCCAACGCTTGGTCCCATAACCAGGATTTCACTCCTTTCCTGAATGCCAGGAGGGACGGAGCTGATCGAATATCAATTGGGAGTGCGTTCCATAGACGGGGGGCCACCACCGAGAAGGCCCTCTCCCTCGTCCCCACCAACCGCATCTGCGATGTAGGCGGGAGCGAGAGCAGGGCCTCCCCGGATGACCTTAAGGTACGAGGTGGGGCGTAGGGGCTGATGCGTTCGGACAAGTAGGCTGGGCCAGAACCGTATAGAGCTTTAAAGGTCAAGACCAGCACTTTGAATTGAGCCCGGAAGTGGACAGGCAGCCAGTGGAGCCGACACAACAGGGGGGTGGTATGCTCCCTGTATGTCGCTCCCGTTAGTAGCCTGGCTGCCGCCCGCTGGACTAATTGCAGTTTCCGAACTGTCTTCAAAGGCAGCCCCACGTAGAGTGCGTTGCAGTAGTCTATTCGGGATGTGACCAGAGCGTGGACGACCGTGGCCAGATCAGACTTCCCAAGCTACGGGCGCAGCTGGCGCACGAGTCTTAACTGTGCAAAAGCTCCCCTGGCCACCGCCGAGACCTTCCGAACAGTCTTCAAAGGCAGCCCCACGTAGAGTGTGTTGCAGTAGTCTCCTTTAAATATTTTTATTATTTTGAATAGTAGTGATACATTATATGAAAAGAACACATAGTAAGTGACTAAGCTTCCCAATATTGGTTAATGAAAGAGGGACTTCTCCTTGGTTATAGGGTAGGGTGTGTGGAATAGATAGGGGGGGTATGGAAGGAGAGAAAGAGAAAAGGGGATAGAGAAAAGAAAGGGGGACGTGATAAGTAAAATAAAGAGTATATACATGGTGACTTCCATTCATCATCTTAGTGGTGTTTCCTGTTAGTCTTTCACTTTCTTTATATTCATATATTCTTCAAACAGAGTCCAATCCGTTTGTCTTCTTGGATTCTTCGTATTTTCCCCAAGTAAAAAGTTAATTTGTCCATATCTTTTATGCTGTAAATCTTGTCTATCCATTGGTCCAATTTGGGTATCCGGTCGGCTTTCCATTCTTTAGCATAAACCATTCTAGCTGCTGTTGACATATACGTGAGGAGTATATCTTTATTTTCATCTAATTTTAATTCATTATCACTTAGCCCCAGTAAATAATATTCCGGCTTTAATGGGAATTTTAATTGTAATATAGATTGGGTTTCTTTATGTATCTTTCTCCAAAAATCAGTGGTTTTTGGGGCATGACCACCACATGTGAAAATAGCTTCCCACATGTGACTTACATTTCCAGCACTCCGAATGTCTTTTGTTATACATAATGCCAATTTTTGAGGGGTAATATACCACCTATGAAACATCTTTAACCAATTCTCTTTGAGATCATAGGCATATGTATACTTCAATTTTTTATTCCAAATTTTGTTCCATTCCTGTAATTTAATTTGTCTGCCAATATTTTTAGCCCAATTAACCATACAATTTTTAATTTCTTCTGTTTCTGTTTCCCAATCTAAGAGTTTATTATACAGTTTAGATATATTTTTTTTTCCCGATTTCAACAATTGTTCCCAAAAGTCTTCTTTACCATGAAAGCCGTTTTTTTTATCTTTTTCATACATATTTCTAATCTGGAAATACTGTAGCCAGGTTAAGTTCTCTAGAAGCTCTTTAATCTCCTCGTAGGATTTTAATTCATACTTCTCCTCCCTCCTTTCCAACATTTCCTCATATGTCAACCATCTAGACCAACCTTGCAATCTTCTCTGTTCTGCTTCTATGGGGGATACCCATCTTGGTGTTTCCCTATAGAAGTAGTTCTTATACTTGTTCCATACCTTCAGCAGCGCAGATCTGATGAAGTGGTTTCCAAAGTTTTTTCTCCACCCTGGCCTTGCCATACCAAAGGTAGGCATGCCAACCCAGCCTCAAATTGAAACCCTCCAGAGTTAATAGTTTCTCATTTTTTTAATATCATCCAGTCTTTAATCCATTGTAAAGCGCAGGCCTCAAAATAAAGTTTGAGATCCGAAGGCCGAAGCCTCCTCTATTCTTTTGTCCGTCATTATTTTATAATTAATTCTAGATCTTTTCCCCTTCCAGATAAATTTAGTAATTTCCTTTTTTCCACAATAAGAAGGATTTTTGATTTCTTATCACCGGAATATTTTGAAATAAATATAGCAATTTTGGAAGAACATTCATTTTAATAATTGAAATTCTTCCCAGAAGAGACAGGTTAAGTACTTTCCAGTGCTCTAGATCTTTTTTAATATTGTTCCATGTTTGTTCATAGTTATTTGTTAATAATTGCGAATTTTTTGCTGTAATCCAGATCCCCAGGTATTTCATTTTTGTACAAGTTCTGATGCCGGATATCTTTTCTAATTCTTCCCTTTTCCTTTTGGTTATATTTTTAGTTAAAATTGTTGTTTTTCCCTTATTTATTTTAAGGCCTGCCACTTTCCCATATTCTTCTATTTTATCAAGCCATTTATTTATATTATCATTTGGGTTTTCTATAATGCAGATTATATCATCAGCATATGCTTTAATCTTATATTCTTGTTTAGCAATTTTCATCCCTTTTAAATCCTTATCCTCTCTAATTCCTTTAAGGAGGACTTCCAATGCCATAATATAGATTAATGGGGATAGGGGGCAGCCCTGACGGGTTCCCTTCGCAATAGTAAATTCCTCTGTTAATATGCCATTTACGACCAGTCTCGCTGTTTGTTTTGAATATATAGCATTTATGGCATTTTTAATTTGGTGTCCGATATCCAATTCCGTCATAATCATTTTAAAAAATCCCAATTTAGTCTATCGAACGCCTTCTCTGCATCAAGCGAGAGAAGCGCTAATTCTTTCTGTATGTTGGCTTCATAATATTCGATAGTATTTATTATTGTGCGTAAATTATCCTTAGTAGCCCTATTAGGAAGGAAGCCCGCCTGTTCTTCCCCAATCCATTTTGACAAAAATGTTTTAAATCTTTTTTGCTAATATATTTGTAAATATCTTGTAATCTACATTTAGTAGAGAAATTGGTCGGAAGTCCTGTGTTTCTGGTGCATCTAGAGTGTTTTTTTTAATTAGAGTTATTGTTGCTTTAGACCATGTTTCTGGGATTTCTTCACCTTTAAGAATTAAATTCATAATGTTCTTAAGTTTGGGAATGAGAATATCTTTCATTACCTTATAAAATTCTGCAATGAAGCCGTCTGGCCCAGGTGCTTTGTTAGGCTTTAACTGATCTATGGCCTCTTCAATCTCCTTTCGGAGATTTCCTTGTTTAGGGTTTCCCTTTCTTCCTCACTAATATGTTGTATTTTTTGATTAGATAGATATTGGCTTATAAGATCTTCCGATATTCCATCTTTAGTATATAATTCTTTATAAAAATCTAGAAATTTCTTTTGTATATCTCTCTCTTTATTATACACTATTTCTCCTTCTTTAATCTTACCAATGATCCCATTTTGTTTCTTTTTATTAATTCTCCTTGACATCCATCTACCTGGTTTATTGGCATTTTCAAAGTAATCTTGTTTCAGGTATTTGTATTGTTTCGCAATATTTTCTATTTCCAAATGATGCTTTTCCCCCTTTAGTCTTGTTAGTAGTTTTACAATTTTTAAATTTCGTGGGTATTTTTTCAATTCATTTTCATTCTTCGAGATCTCTACTTCTAAGTCCTTCATCTTTTTATTTCTATTTTTTATTTTAATGCTATTTTGTGACATGAAATTCCCTCGCATTACCGCTTTGAATGCGTCCCATACAACCTGTTGTTTGACTTCCCCTGTATCATTTAATTCGAAATATTCTACTATAAGTTTTTTATTATTATCTATATCTATTCGTGTTTTTATCAGATTTCCGTTTAAGCACCATCTCCTTGTTCTCTTCCTTACGTTCAGATCTAGCGTCATTGGGCTGTGGTCCGAATTATCTCTTGGCAATATGTCCAAATTACTAATTTTTGTGGCCAGGGAGTTTGATAACCATATCATATCTATTCTAGACCACGACTTATGTCGGCTAGAATAGAATGTATAATCTCTTGAGTCTTGATTTATATGTCGCCCACGCGTCTACTAAGTCCAAGTCTTCTTTCAGCTGTACAAAAGACTTTGGGAGTAATCCTAGTTCTTTCCCCTTAGTTCCCTTATTGTTATTAAATTTGTCTAGTTTTGTATTGAGAACCCCATTAAAGTCTCCTGCTATTATTAAATTATCATATTCCAATCCTTGTATATTATCTTTCAAGAATTTTATAAACTTAGTTTTTGGACCGTTTGGCGCATAAATATTACATAACAATGTTTTTTCCTCTTGTATATTAATCATCACTCCCACCACTCTTCCCTCTAAATCCTTGAATTTCAATTCTGATTCTATTTGATCTGACACATACGTTACCACCCCTCTTTTCTTCAAGTTGAAGGAGGAGAAGTATTCTTTCCCCAATTTCAACTGTCTTAAATAGGAGACATGCTTGTGGGAAATATGAGTCTCTTGTATATTTACTATTTGAAATTTGTCTTTAATTATTTTCTGAAAGATTCGTTTTCTCTTATTTGGGCTGTTAAGCCCGTTCGCATTCAGAGAATATATTCGAAGTGGTTGATCCTTCATTATCTACTGGCGTTTCTCCTTCTTCCTCCATCTCTCCTTCTTCTCCAGATGTGGAACTTTCTATAGCTGATCCTTCTGTTCCCGTTGGTCTCGCCGCTGCTTCATCCATCTTGTTTTGTTCCTCCTCCTCGGGGGAGTTGAAACGACGCCTTTTCTTTTTATGCTTTCTTGGCGAGGACCCTGGTTTTTTTGTTGTTGTTGTTGTTCCTGTAGTGGTGAAGTTGTCTCTTTTTCAGTCTCTTGAAAAATTCTTTAGCTTTCTCCTCTGTCGTCAGCCAGTATTTTTGTCCTTTATGGGTAGTCATGATACCCTCTTGCTTTTCCCATCGGAATCTAATATTCATCTTTTAGTTCTTCAGTTAGGAAGAAGTAATTTTCCTCCTGTTTAAAGTTGCTGTCGACACTTCTTTCAAAACAATTACTTTTTTCCCCTTGAAGAAGATTGGTTTTTTGTTAGTCCAATATATTATTTCATCCCTAGTCGATTTTCGAACAAAATTAATTATAATGTCCCGAGGTGTTTTGTGTTCTTTTGCGTAACTGCTTTGTACGCGGTAGATGCGGTCAATTTCTTTGTCTATCTCTTCTTCCTGCTTGTCTAGAACTCCTGTCAGTATGTTGATTATTCTTTTCCTTAAATTTTCCTGATCCTCCTCTGGTAGGTTTCTCAGTCTAATTTGATGTTCCAGCTCTTTTTGCTGTAATCTTTCCAGATTTCTTTCCAGCTTTTCATTTCTGTTGGTCAGTATTTCTACCTCCTTTTGTGTCTTATTTTGGGTTTTCTCCATTTTTTGGATTTATCCTTTATTTCTGCCACGTCTTGATTAACTTTGGTTAAGTCTCTTTTTATATTCCCTATATCTTCTTTAAGCTCCTTTTTCATATCATCTAGCTTGTCTTGTGTCTTTCTTTGTTCTTGGCTTTGGTATTCTAGTAGACTTTTCAATTCATTTTTAGTTTCCAGTTGGCTTTCTGTCAGCTTCTGGATTTCCCTCAATAAATCCTTCATATTTGTCTCTTCCGGTCCTATTCCTGCGCCTGATCCTCTGCGGAAGGCTATTCTAATGTCTTTGGTATCTCTTGTGTCTCTCCCATCTGTCTTTGCCCTGACCGATTGCATCTCTCCTTCAAATCCGTAGTCTCTATATGGCCTGCAATATGAGTTGGTTTGGTTCTGGTTAAATTGAATTGAGTTGCTCTTTGGTCTTCTCCCCACCAGATGTCGCTACTTTCCTTCCGTCGTTTTCGTCGCTATCAGGTTTCTTCTTTCTTTCTGCGCTTCGCTCTGCTAACTTCCGCCCTTAGTTACTGGGCTTCTTGCCCTTCTTAGGTCACTTCCTGTTTCCTTCTTCAGTCTTCCCTTCCGGAGGGGTGGCCTACAAAAGCTGTTACTCTTCCCTTCGTTCTACTGGGGGGAGGTATGCCTACGGCCTCGGCTTCCGCCCACCGCTTGCGTCACCTCCGCCCTCCTCTCTCCACCCGTCCCACGTTTGCCTCCTTGTTTATGAAGAAGGGCCTTGTAGACACAACAGCAATGGCGCCAAGGTCAGTCTTTGTTTACTTTCTTTCTCTTTCTCCTTTCTCCGACCTCCCCTTTGGCCAATCTTGGATAGCGTCCCCTTCGTTCTATGGCTTTATATCCTTAAGACTATAAATTTCCCAGATCCTTAGATCTTTCTTCTTTTCCTTTTTTTTTTTTTATCCCTTTTTTTTCGGGTGTCCTCACAGATGATGAATATTCCCTTTAAGAAGACTTACGCTTCTCTTCCTGGCCGCAGCCTTCGTTCTTCTTTTATTCTTAGTCTTTGTTGAGCGGGGCTTGCGGTAACTACGATCCCATCTGGATCGCTTCCCCCAGAGTCGTCCGTGTACCCTCGGCTCCGGCCTCCCTCCTCGCCTCTCCCCTTGAGGGGGGGAGGGTTTGGGGATTCCAGATGCCTACGGGTCTTACGTTTCCTCCCGGTTTCGATCCACCGGGAGAGGGGAGCTTTCGCTCGACCCAACGACTTCTATGGGGTTGGAACTACGGAGCCCATAGTTTCCCAGCCCGCAGCCATCACCACTCAACCGGAGTGTGTTGCAGTAGTCTATTCGGGATGTGACCAGAGCGTGGACGACCGTGGCCAGATCAGACTTCCCAAGCTACGGGCGCAGCTGGCGCACGAGTCTTAACTGTGCAAAAGCTCCCTGGCCACCGCCGAGACCTTCCGAACAGTCTTCAAAGGCAGCCCCACGTAGAGTGTGTTGCAGTAGTCTTTTCGGGATGTGAACAGAGCGTGGACGACCGTGGCCAGATCAGACTTCCCAAGGTACGGCGCAGCTGGCGCACGAGTCTTAACTGTGCAAAAGCTCCCCTGGCCACCGCCGAGACCTTCCGAACAGTCTTCAAAGGCAGCCCCACGTAGAGTGTGTTGCAGTAGTCTATTCGGGATGTGACCAGAGCGTGGACGACCGTGGCCAGATCAGACTTCCCAAGCTACGGGCGCAGCTGGCGCACGAGTCTTAACTGTGCAAAAGCTCCCTGGCCACCGCCGAGACCTTCCGAACAGTCTTCAAAGGCAGCCCCACGTAGAGTGTGTTGCAGTAGTCTATTCGGGATGTGACCAGAGCGTGGACGACCGTGGCCAGATCAGACTTCCCAAGCTACGGGCGCAGCTGGCGCACGAGTCTTAACTGTGCAAAAGCTCCCCTGGCCACCGCCGAGACCTGGGGTTCCAGGCTCAGCCATGAGTCCAGGGTCACTCCCAAGCTGCGAACCTGCGTCTTCAGGGGGAGTGTCACCCCGTCCAACACAGGCTGTGACCCCATGCCCTGTTCGGCCTTACGACTGACCAGGAGGACCTCTGTCTTGTCTGGATTAAGCTTCAATTTGCTAGCCCTCATCCAGTCCGACACAGCGGCCAAGCACCGGTTCAAGGTCTGGACAGCCTCCTTGGTGACAGGTGGGAAGGAGTGACAGATCTGGGCCTCACCTGCGTACAGGTAACACCTAACTCCGAAACTCCAAATGATCTCTCCCAGCAGCTTCATGTAGGTGTTAAATAACATCGGGGACAGGACTGAACCCTGAGGGACTCCACAAGACAACGGTTGTGGGGTCGAACAGGTGTCACCCAGCAACACCTTCTGGGTACGACCTTCCAGGGAGGATTGGAGCCACTACAAAGCAGGACCCCCAAGCCCCATGTCTGCAAGGTGACCCAGAAGGATACCGTGGTCAACGGCATCGAAAGCCTCTGAGAGGTCCAGCAGAACCAACAGGGACACACTCCCCTGTCAAGTTTTCTTCTCTGTAGAGAAGAATAATGATTTCACAGCTTTAGAGTGCGACACTTGGTCTCTCCTCCACGAAGCAATGGTTTGGCGAACCAGCTGGGACAAGCTTTGCTTCCTTTTAGTGTTTCTCTTTAAGCCAAAGCAGGCTTTGCGCCTCTCGAAAGAACACTCTGCCCCGAAAACTCATCAGTCCAGACAACGGAGATGGATGAGCTCCAGTTTTCGGAACAGCAGCCGCTCTATTCCGAAAGAAGATCCAACAGAGCGATTGCAGAGGGAGAAACCGATCCCTGGCAAACCCAAGAGAAGTCCAACCAAGGGCTCTCTCTCTCTCTCTCTCTCTCCAGAGGTGCCTCTCTTCACAGGGTTTATTGCAGTGTTTCCCAACCAGTGTGCCGGGGCACACTAGTGTGCCGTGAGCGATCATCAGGTGTGCCGTGGGAAATTGGAACCTCCAGGGGGGGGGAGAGTCTAGTGTGTTGAAGTATAAAAACCCTAAGAAACCTACCTCGATAAAGGCACAAAACTACAACCACCCCCCTCCCCACCCGTTGTCTACTTGGTCTCTCCCTCTCCATGCATTGGGAAGGCCCGCCTCCCTTTCCCCAAGTGGAGACCTCCTCTGGCCTCCTGGGGGTTCTGTGTGGGAAGTTTGGCCCAGTTCTATCATTGGTGGGGTTCAGAATGCTCTTTGATTGTAGGGGAACTATAAATCCCAGCAACTACAACTCCCAAATGTCAAGGTCTATTTCTCCTGAACTCCATCTACGTTCATATTTGGGCATATTGAGCATTCATGCCAAGTTTGATCCTGATCCAACATTGTTTGCTCTCTGGATGAAGGTGAACTACAACTCCAAAACTCAAGGTCAATTCCCACCAAACCCTTATAGCATTTTCTCTTGGTTATGGGAGTTCTGTGTGGGAAGTTTGTGTCTTTCTGCCATTCCTGCCAGGATATCTATGTTGTGTTCATCGAAACAGGCCCATGAGTGTATAAATACATTCAAAAACATACTAGCTATATGTATGACTGTGTTAGAGTGTCATTCTGTGTCATTTTGGTTGGTGGTGTGCCCCAGGATTTTGCAAATGTAAAAAGTGTGCCGCAGCTCAAAAAAGGTTGGGAAACACTGGTTTATTGTATCGTTTTGCAGCGTTGGTCAGGGGCTCGGCCATGCTCAAGTTGCTGAATGGCTGGTGTAGGTTCTTTGTGCACTTTTCCCATGCTTCCTGGCGTATGGGTGCAATTCAGTAATGCTCTTTGGGAACATTCATTTCGCACAGCGATTGTGCCAAATCCATCTGCTATAGTTTTCTTCCCCCCCGTAGCCCAGCCAAATCTTTTAGTAATAATTGCAATGTGCCCATTGCTTGCCTGATACCGGACAGAGTGTGCTTTTAGAAAAGGGAAAAACCAGTCATGGGCTGTGGTCTGTTAGAAGGAGCTGAGACCGAGAGAAATCAACCAGTGGGCATGTGTGGATCTCTCTCGGCATGACTTCGTGAACGAAGATTCAGGAGGACTCATCCCACGCTTTTTACAAGCACATTGATGACTAAAAAGGCCAACCTGAGAAAGGCAAGTCCGGTTGGAGAAAGCACAACAGAAAGTCTCCTTGGGGGATGTTGTTTCCAAGTTGCGGTTCTTTCTGCGTTGTCGAGACCCGTTCGGCGTGTCTACTCGAAAGAGGCCGCAGCATTGTGGGTAGAGCGCCTCCACGCCTCCTGATGTGAGGCCAGGGTGGACCATTGTAGGTGATCAATCTGGCCGAGCCTGAGATGTTGTTTCAGGGAGTCCTTATCTCTCTTCTTGGGGGCGCCTCTCTTGCGCTGACCCGTGGCGAGTTCACCGTAGAGTAGTATCTTTGGGAGGCGGTGGTCCTCCATCCTAGAGACGTGCCCTGCCCAGTGCAGCTGTGTTCTCGATAGCATGGCCTCAATGCTGGTGACCCCTGCTTGCTCAAGGACAGCAACATTCGCCACATAGTTGGTCCAGTGTATGTATAGGATTGTGCCAAGACAGCGCTGATGAAAGCGTTCGAGGAGTCGCAGGTGTTGGCGATAGGTGACCCATGTTTCAGACCCATAGAGGAGAATAGACAGTACGATAGCTCTGTACACACTGATTTTGGTGCTTTGCCTCAGGTGCTTGTTGCTCCAGACTCTTTTGTGAAGCCTTCCGAATGCACTCTATGCCTTTGCTAATCTGTGATCTATCTCTTTGTCAATCTTGGCATCTGAAGAGATGACGCTTCCCAGGGAGGTGAACTGCTGGACGGACTTAAGCCCAGATGTGCCTATGCTGACGTTGATGGTGTTCTTCCTGTGGCGCGGGCTGGTAGAGGAATTCCCTTTTCCTTCAGGCCGACTTCCAGCCCAAACGGCTCTGTAGCTGCTGCAAAGCAGGATGTGAGGGGCTGCAGGGCTGCTTCTGAATGGGCGACAAGGGTGGCATCGTCCGCAAAAAGCGGCTCACGGACTAGATAGTTTAGAGTCTTAGTGCGAGCCCTCAGGCGGCTTAAGTTGAACAAGCTACCATCAGTACGATAGCGCATATATATGCCGTCTTCTTCTTCTTCTTCGAGGTCTGCATCTCGCTGAAGGAGATTGTAAATAGGGTTGGTGCAAGAACACAACCTTGTTTCACTCCATTGGTTATGAGAAAGGGCTCCGAGAGAGCATGGCCGTACCTGACTTGACCGCGCTGGCCCTCGTGTAACAGGGTAATCATTTTGAGGAATTTGGGGAGACACCCTAGACGTTCCAGGATCCAGGATTTAGATCTGTGCGGATCTAAATAGCTGAGAACTATGGCGCACACCCAAAGCTTTGCAGTGGCTTTGCTCCGTTGCGCCGTGAATTGATTGGGAGCCAGCCAGTTGTTTTGAGCTTGAAAATGGCTTCCGTTCTAGGCCTCTCCGAACCAAAGAGGATCAAGAGCGTCTGTGATGCCATCCCCATAGCTGTAGCCTAGGCTAGCGATGCCTCCGCTTAATTGGGCCCACTGGGCCGAGTGCCACAATAAGTAGTTCAACCTATTCTGATCCACCTGTTCCTATTATTAGCAGAAATGCACCTCAAGGCATGTTCTGGGGTTGCTGCGTGTGTGCTTGGGTGCCTCCACACACACCATTCCCTCCTGCCCCGCCCCCTTGCAGCGCTCTCCCCGAGAGAGAGAGAGAGAGAGAGAGAGAGAGAGAGAGAGAGAGAGTCATCAGGCCGCACGTTGTGGTTTTGTTTGAACTTTTTTTTTTGGTCCTTGATGTGGCGCCCCCCTAGGGCTGCGCCCATAGGCCATGGCCTAGTGTGGCCGTATGGGTAGTCCGGGCCTGCTGAGGCAACTGCATTCTTTTGGTCCGTGTCACTATCTGAAACCATTTCATGCCCTTGGCCTGTGTCCCTTTGAATCCCAGGAAAGCCCACAATGCCTTCCAAACCCAATCCCTCAGAAAGCCCTTCGGATTTATTCGGCCAAATCAACCAGCTCATCTCCTAACTATGGTCTCCCATCATCCCTGCCCAAGGCTTTACCTCTTTGACTTCCCCATCATTCATTGGATTGCACTTTTTTCTAGCAAGAATAATAATAATAATATATTTGTTATTCTTATATGAATATATTTTGGATAAGCCAAACGCTGTTGTTCCTTGCTTGAGGCAGGGTACAACATAGTCAAAGCACATCAACATTAAATACATGCAAAAAAGTACACATATCGAAAAAATATGTCACAGTCAGGCAACAATAGGCAATGCATCAAAAAACTATTTTTCAAGTCCAGCCAGGCCCGGATCATCCATAAGGCCACCCTAGGCCGTGGCCTAGGGCGGCAGCCATGGGGGTGGCAAACCGACCCCCAATTAAAAACAAAAATTATTTTTAATTTTTTTTGTAAAAATATTTTTTAAAAAATGGCGACCTTCAGGTGCTTGCGCTTTTGTGCATGCGTGTGGAGCACCATAAAATCTAGAGCGCAGCGCTGTGCGTGCCCGGGCCACCACAACACCTTCCTTTCGCCTCCGTGCGTGTGGCGGCTTGAAGTTGAGGAGGGAGGGAGCGGGAGGAGCCGATTGGGGGCACCGCCTCAGGTGCCCCCAATTGGCTGCCGCCGCGGCGCTACCTTTTCCTGCTTCTGCTATGCCTTAGCAGAAGTAGGAGGACTGGAGCGGCGCGGCGGCAGTCAATTGGGGGGGGGGGGGGCGTAATTCCGAACTGTGGCCTAGGGCGGCAAAAGGTAATGATCCGGGCCTGAGTCCAGCAGCAGACTTGAAGAACAAGACCTCTTCAAAGATCTCGGGAGAAGAATACGGACTTGACCAGTTGCTGGTCCATTACCCGATTCCCTTGCATTCCCTCCACGGCCCTTGTTTTGCAAACACGGGGTGCAAAGCTATGTTTCCGCAGCCGGTTTTTGGCTCCTCGCTCTACCCAATGGGTCGCGTTCCAGGATCTATTGTCATTCAGGGTTTCCTGCGAAGGAGCCAAGACCGTGGGCCGCGGCTGAGTGGCAGGCACTGCTGCCAAGGGAAATGAATAGGGCTCAATTGCTCTTTTCATTAAGAGCTGGAGGAGCAAGCGAGCAAGCAAGCTGGCTGGCTGGCGTGTTGGACACAAAGGAGGGAGGCCTCGAGAAACCTGGAGCAAGGAGGGAGTCGGTTCACCAGGCCTTCCGGAAAAGAGAGCGGAACATATGGGCATTGACGGGTGGTGTTGCACTCTGGCCTCGATCCACCTTTGCACCACGCAGGAGCCCAATATTACTAAGTACACAGTTTACTGAAGAAAACAAATATTACAGATGGCGGGGGCTGTAGAGCTCCCTTTGGGTGAGCTCCGGCCTTGCCTGCCTGATCCCGGTACCGCAACCATTGACAGGCGCTACCGACACCGCCAATCAGACCCAGGAGAGCCTGCGTTCGATCCCAGATCACAAGGAGAGGTCTTAGGTGATCCGCGGACCCCGAATGGGCTGGTTTGGCTGGGTAAATCAGCATCCCTGTGCCGGAGCCTCTGGAGAAGGACGACTCTGCCGTTCGAACGAGGACCCACCACGGGAGCTGAGGGCGAGGAGGAAGGACTCCCAAACCAGTGGATTATCCGCCCGGTGACGGCCGCTACGGCCTATATACTGAGATCCCATGGCAGAAGATGCCCCTGTGGGATTGATTCCTAGGAGAGGGCCAAACACTACCGAGATGGAATCGTACCCAGTGAAGGCCTCGGAGAGTTAGGGAGCTGGAGGCACCTCATCGGCAAGGCCCTGGGGCGCATACGGTATGCCCGCAGACCGACCCGACTCGACCCCCTACTGATTGAGGAGTTGTTGGGCAAATACCAGAATTTGATGGACCGCTTCAATGAGTTCGGTGAGCTCCTACGCTTCACGGGCATTCTTACAACCCGGGATCCTGTGGCCTTTGCCTTATCTCCCCTCTGGCAGTTTAGAGTGTCGGAATGTTCGTGTCGGCTGGCCAATTAGAAGCGTTATGCAAATACTCCCTCACTGGCAACCAATCATGTTGTCAGAATGTAGAGGCCGGGAGCCAATCAGAATTCTGCCACATACATACATACATACATACGTACAAACATACATACAAACATTCCATAGAGATTGTTGTATTGTTTCCTTTTGTCTGGTTAATGTCAGCTCGTCACAACTTAGTTTGGCATGTGGCACGGGCCCTGGATCTGGCTTCCTTCCCCCTCCCAGAGGTATGGGGGGAGTGTCCGATGGTCCTCACGGGTGCCGGGAAACGCGGGCCGGTATTGTGCCGGTAATACCCTGACGTGTTTGGCGGTATTGGTCAGCAGCGGACTGACCGATTGATCCAGAACCCATGCCTGGCTGCCAACCTCTTCGTTCCTGTAATCAATAAACTAGTTGTGGCCGTTTTTCACTCCAGCCCTGTGTTCATGTTATCTTTGGGGTTTTGTGGGTGGGAGGCCCATCCACATGCAAATAATTTAAAGCAATTCAACCTAGTTTGTGGCAGCCACAAAAATGAAGTTTCTGGAGTATAACAATGACTTTCCAAGTAACTACCGCACAATTAAACAGGAAATAATACTTTCAAACCAGGAACAGATCCCCCCCCCCTCAAATTTTGGTACATGGTGTAATCAGCCCAAGTCAGTCTATCTGATGGTAGAGGACAATAGGGCCAGCAGTCTATAGCAGGGCTGTCCAACAGGCGGCCCTGGGGCCGTACACGGCCCCAGAGCCCCTTCCCTATGGCCCCCTAACTTGTTTTAATAAAATACAAATAAATAATAATAAAAATAATCCGGGTTTAGGCAAGCATCGCAAGACTACGCCAGCCACAGACGGGATTTCAAGGGAGGTCGAAATCCCGTCTGTGGCTGCGTAGTCTCGCAATAGCTGCCGAAATCTCGGGTCCCGCCGCCGGCCTGGGCGCGCGCCACCTCCTCCCTGGCGGCTGCGTCCAGGCCAGCCCCATTCATTCCCTCAGAGAGAGGGAGGAGGGAGTGAGGCAGGAAAGCCCCTCCTGGCTCCGTCCTCTTCCTGAGGGGCCCTCGCGTCCCGCTCCGCGGATGGGAGAGCCGCCGCGCCCGGCCTGAGCTTGGCCTCGGCTCCAGCGGGGGTCTTCGGGGACGGCGTCGTCGTTGGCGCTTCGGCCCTGTAGCAGGGCTCCCGCAGTATGGGTCAGGAAGGGCTTGGCTCGAATCAATCAATCTAAAAACAGTTGGACGTTGGGGGGGGAGGGGTCCCTCAGCGGCGGTTTCCTTGGCGACGCTTCCTTCCCTCCTCCATGCCCCTCCCCCTTGTTGTGCTGCCTTCCCCGTGTGCAGGGCGCAACGTGGCTTCCTTGCGCCTGCCCCGTGGCTTGTTTTCCCTTCAGGGAGGGAGGGAGGAGGGGCTCTTTGGGCCTCCTCCCCCTCTGGGAAAGGGGGCCCATCAGGCCCTGCGACGACGGCATTGAGGGGTTTGGGTTTTTTTTGGTGTGTCCCAATTTGAGTGTGGACTCAAATAACTCAAAGGTATGAGGAAACATTCCCCCAAATCCACCAGTGTTCCCATTTGGGTATATTGAGCATTCATGCCGAGTTTGGTCCAGATCCATCATTATTTGAGTCCACAGTGCTCTCTGGATGGAGGTGAACTACAACTCCACAACTCAAGGTCTATTGTAAGTAAATTGGAGCCGGGAGGGGCGGAGCTGGGGAGGGGTGGGGGCGGAGTCGGGAGGGGGCGGAGCCGGGGGCGGAGGCAGACCCTTCGGCCTCCCCAGGTGATCAGTGACCGGAATTCCGGCCCTTGGGCCCATAGAAGTTGGACAGCCCTGGTCTATAGGACTACAGGTTTCCCATCTTTCCGGCTTCGCAAACGAAAGCCAGCACACCTTGTAATCCTATGTCGCTGACATTAAATGTGAATTGAAACCACCAGTCCAAACCCTGGCTTTGTATTCAGCGCATGTCCCTCAGAACACCAGCTGGCGGGGTGTGTTAGTGTCATAAATGGATCAGCGTGAAGCAATATTCTGGAAAGAAGCAGGCGAGGGAGGAAAAGCACTTCTCTGGATATATATTTCCTTCTTTTAATTAACGAGGCACTTGGCTTGAATCATGGTTGGCGTGGCAGGTAATTAAAAGATTGCAATGGCAAGAGATCAATCGCCTCCTGAAATCTCCCGGGTGCCGATTCCCTTTGGCTCTCATGATCTCTAATCGCGCATGCTGTCCATTACGATCTACTCACAAAATGCCCATCATTGTGAAGGGGAAGCCATAGACGGAGGGAAGCTGTCCCTAGGTATGTTGCTATCTGAAGCAGAGCATGGAAGGGACACCCTTCTCCCGAGTCTATGGCGCTAGTGGCCTTTGCATCTTGCCGTCTTCTGATCAGGACAGGAAGGCCAGCTCCGTCACTCTCTGGGATGTCGTTGTCAATTGCCATTAAATCAGCGCCGGGAAAGAGCGGCAACAAGTAGCTATTTACTGTGTTAAATTATCATCATCATCATCATCAAGTTAAAGCCAAGGAGAGGAGAGACTCTCCCCATGTATTGACTCATGGGGCTGTTTACATTTATACATGTGCTAGCTTGGGGACCCGGCGGTGCCCGGGTTATTTGAGGACGGCATTGTGTGCCATAGTTCGTCATTGGTGTGGGCCACAGTGCTCTAAGGAAGTGAATTAAAGTACTGCAAGTCCCATCATCCATGGTCCATCCTCCCTCAAACTGCACCAGGATGTAGGGTGCACCTTGGGGGGGAGGGGTCTGTGTGCCAAGTTTGGTCTTGTTCTGTCATTGTTGGGGGCCTAGTCAGGAAAATCAGGTTAAGGAAGCTTTGTTGTCAATTTTGGGCCTGGTCTGTGATGTAGAGGGGCTCCAGTGTTGTTTGGGAAGTGAATGATATGAAGGTACTGCAAATCCCATCATTCGTGGCCCCTCCTGCCCTAAACCACACCAGGTTGTGAAGTGGGCCATTGGTCCCTTGTTTGCCAAGTGTGTTCCTGATCCGTCGTTGCTGACTGCCTGAGGCCTTTCCTTTTCCCTCTGAGTCACTTTAGAATGTTGGAATGTGGTTGGCCAATCAGAGTCCATTATGCAAATACCATTTCAGTGGCAACCAATCCCCTCTGTCTGGGGCCGTAGAATGTCGGAGTTCTGAGGCTGGCCAATCAGTGTCCTTTATGCAAATAATCCCACAGTTGCAGCCAATCAAAACGCCGGCACATATTCCCCCCGTCGCACCACCACACCACCGCCCGCAAACACTGACTTTTATTATATACATAGATAATAATAATTGTTATTAATATGTGTTTGTCCTCTTTGTTGACATCTAGGCTCTCAAGGGGTCCAAGAAGCTGAACCTCTTAGTCCACTCTGTGGGACGCATCCCCGGCGGCTACATTACCAACCATATCTACACTTGGGTGGACCCCCAGGGTCGGAGCGTGTCCCCCCCGACAGGCCTCCCCCAGCACCAGAGCAACTCCCTGCGGAAAGACGGCGAGAAAAGGAGCCACCTCCAGCTCCTGCAGGAAGGAGACGAGAAGAAGGTGAGCAGCACCACAAGGCCAGTGGTGGCGGGGCATTGAGTAGGAGCAGCATGGGCAGAGTGGGATAGCCCTATCGCCACGGGACATCGTACAACGCCATTAAATGCCACCCCCAATGGCATTGCTGGAATTCAAGCACCAAATCTCAGAGCCTGACAACAGGGTTAGGGGAGGGGCATTGGGCGGGGTCAGGCAAAGGCCACACCAATGGAGAGAGTCAGGCACCCTGGGGTGTCTGTGGTGGAGGAGACATGGAAAAATCCAGGAAGAGATTGTCCCCGAATGGAAGCACCCCTTGACTGGAGGGCAGTGTGGTGTTTGAGGGGGACATTGCCAGGGCTTGGGAGACATGTTCAGGGTGCTCACTGTAACCTGAAATGTCATTGGAGGGAGGGCTTGTGGTGACTCCTCAGCACTGTGGGTGAAAGCTGTTTGTGGAAGTGGGAGCCTGCCTGTGGAACCCACACACGTCCATACGCATTTTCACTTTTATCATGGACTAGCTTGGGGACCCGGCCCTGCCCGGGTTAATTGAGAAAGGCATTGTGTGCCAAGGTTGGTCCTTATCAGTTGTTTATTTGGCTCGCAGTGGTCTCGGGAAGTGAGTGAAGGTACTTCAAGTCCCATCATCTGTGGTCCAATGTCTTCCAAACTGAAGCAGGATGTGGTGTGGGTCATGAGGGCTCTGTGTGCCAAGTTTGGTCTCGATCAGTCAGTGGATGAGGGTAGCAGCGGTCTCGGGAAGTGGTTGGAGGTACTTCAAGTCCCATCATCCATGGTCTGCCCTTCTCCAAACTGCAGTAGGATGTAGAGTGGGTCATGGGAGCTCTGCCTGTTAAGTTTGGTCCTTATCGGTCTTTGTTGGGGGCCGCAGAGGTCTGTGGGAACCGAAGGGTGTGAAAGTACTACAAATTTCATAATCTGTTGTCTGCCCTCCCCCAAACCTCACCAGGACAGAAAGGGGGTCATAGTGGTTATGTGGGCCAAGTTTAGTCGGGATCAGTCATTGGATGAGGGTTGGAGTGGTCTCGGGAAGTGAGTGGAGGTACTTCAAGGCCCATCATCCATGGTTCATCCTATGCAAAACTGCACCAGGATGTAGAATGTGTCATGTGGGCTCTGTGTGCCTAGTTTGTTCTTTTTTGGTAATTGGATGAGGGTCGCAGTGTTCTCAGAAAGTGAGTGAAGGTACTTCAAGTCCCATCATCCATGGTCCGTCCCACTCAAAACTGCAGCAGGGTGTAGAGTGGGTCATGGGTACTCTGTGTGCCAAGTTTGGTCTTGATCAATCAGTGGATGAGGGTTGCATTGGTCTCGGGAAGTGATTGGAGGTACTTCAAGTCCCATCATCCATGGTCTGCCCTCCTCCAAACTGCAGTAGGATGTAGAGTGGGTCATGAGTAGGCTGTGTGCCAAGTTTGGGCCTGGTCTGTGATTTGTAGGGGCTTCAATGTTCTGTGGGAAGTGAATCGGGTGAAGGTACTGCAAATCCCATCATTTGTGGCCCATCCTGCCCTACACCGCACCAGGTTGTAAAGTGGGCCAGTGGGCATCTGTGTGCCAAGTGTGGTCCTGATCCTTCTATGGTGTGGGCCAGAGTGCTCTAAGCAAGTGAGTTAAAGTACTACAAGTCCCATCATCCATGGTCCATCCTCCCTCAAACTGCACCAGGATGTAGAGTGGGTCTTGAGGGTTCTGTGTGCCAAGTTTGGTCTTCTTCTCTCATTGTTTGGGGTCGCAAAGGGGTCGCAAAGTGTTTTGGTCTGAAACTCCCACCATGCCTGACTGCCTCAGGCCTTTTCTTGACCCCCTCTGCCACTTGAGAGTGTTGGAATGTTCGTGTTGGCTACTGCCTCAGGCCTTTGCCTTCTCCTCCTCTGCCAGTTTAGAGTGTCGGAATGTTCGTGTTGGCGACTGCCTCAGGCCTTTGCCTTATCCTCCTCTGCCAGTTTAGAGTGTCGGAATGTTCGTGTTGGCGACTGCCTCAGGCCTTTGCCTTATCCTCCTCTGCCAGTTTAGAGTGTCGGAATGTTCGTGTTGGCTGGCCAATAGAGGCGTTATGCAAATACTCCCTCACTGGGAGCCAATCATGTTGTCAGAATGTAGAGGGCGGGAGCCAATCAGAACGCTGGCACATACATACATACAAACCCACAAACAAACATACAAACATTCCACTTTATTATATATAGAGATATAGATAGAGATGGATATAGAAGGTATAGATATATATATTAATCTTATAAGTCAGATTTTTATAACTCGGTGACTGCCTGTATATATAAATGTCAGTAATATTTATTTCCGCATCTGAAGACGCTACTGAGCCTTCCGGATCTGCCTTGGGAACAGACCTCTTTGCCTGACTCATGCCTCGCAATAACGCAAGCAAGGCTCAGAGGAAAGGGCAGAAAATATCACGCTTCCGACCTTCCCGGGAAAGGGCTGGTTGTAAAATAGGCACAGACCTACAGCCTTGCATACGGCAGCCCAGGCTGAAGCCATTTAGCCTTGAGGTTGAATTACGGGGTGCGGACACAACGCGTGACCTCAGGCAAAAGCTTCCTGTCGGTGGTCTCATCAAGAAGGCTTGCAAAATACAAGCCGCAACCCAACATTGGCCAGGTCTGAGCCTTTGATGATGACAGAGTGACTCCTTCAGAGGGTCCTTGCCACTCAGTCTCAACTCAACTGCAAATTAACAACAACAAAGCCAAAAATTCTAGATCAGTGTTTCCCAACCAGTGTGCCGTGGCACACTAGTGTGCCGTGAGCGGCCATCAGGTGTGCCGTGAGAAATTGGAGATAGAAGAGAGAGAGAGAGAGAGAGAGAGAGAGAGAGAGAGAGAGAGAGAGCCCTCGTGTCCTACCGGGAAGCCCTAGCCGGGGCTCGATCCCTTGCCTGAGTCCCGCAAGCACAGCCTCTACTCACCACTTGCCTTCTTGCGCTTCCCCCTCCCCTCCGCTCCTTCCTCGGCCTCGGAAGGGGTTGAGCCGCAAGAATAGAAGGGAAGCCGCAGGAGGCCTGTGACATCGCTTAAGTGATGCTCTCAGCGTGCAGCAAACACGGAGATGATTTGTATTTGCCTAATGACAAAGTCACCTTTTCGGGGTGTTATCAAAAGGCTCTATCTAACAAGAGAACGGGAACATGTTTGCCAAAGGTTGTGGTCGGCTCCCCTGCAGTTGTTCTTGGGAGTTGAGAGCAACCCAGCCCTCCCGGTATGGCGCATACCTCATTATTCTGTAATGGAGATCGAACATGTTGTTTCCTGCTTTGGATTGCTTTCCTTTCCTCCCTCTTCTTTCTAACACCGTTTTCACCACCCCATCTTTTTTTCCTTTTAGCATATTATATTGTGACGCCCCCTAAGGCAGTGTTCCCCAACCTTTTCTGAGCCGCGGCACACTTTTTACATTTGCAAAATCCTGGGGCACACCACCAACCGAAATGACACAAAATGACACTCTAACACAGTCATACATCTAGTTAATATGTTTATAAATGTATTTATACGCTCAGTGTGAAACCTGGGCCTGTTTCGACGGACACAACATAGATATCCTGGCAGGAATGGCAGAAAGAGACACACTTCCCACACAGAACTCCCATAACGTACGTGGGGTTGCCGCAGTCAACCACTCGTAAAATCCAGCTGGTGCAGAATGCAGCCGCCAGACTCCTCACCGGGACACCACTGAGATGCCATATCGCGCCATCTCTGCAGCGCCTGCACTGGCTGCCAGTCGAGCTCAGAGCCATCCACAAGATCCTGTCGCTTACCTTTAAGGCCCTCCATGGTGCCGGCCCAGCTTATTTAAAAGACCGCTTGTCCGAACCAGCTCATTTAAGGTTGCCGCGCTCAGGAAACAGGGACCTTCTCCGCATCCCAGGTGTGAGTGAGGCCCGCCTCGACACCACGAGACGGAGAGCTTTTTCCATCGCGGCCCCTGTCCTTTGGAACTTGATGCCGGCGGATCAGAGAGCTATCCGGGACATGCCCCAGTTCCTGACCGCACTGAAGACCTGGCTCTTCCGAAAGGCTTATGGCTAAGGACACCTCCCAGACTTAGCCTGAGCTACTGGAACTATTTTAATTAATCTTTTTATTCTTTTAGCTTTTAACTATTGAATTCTTTTATGTGTTTTTGTGTGTAAGTCGCCCGGAGCACTGACGTGGAGGGCGACTCATAAATAATAAAATCAATCAATCAATCAATCAATCAATAACCAAGAGAAAATGCTAGAAGAGTTTGGTGGGCATTGACCTTGGGTTTTGGAGTTGTAGTTCACCTATATCCAGAGAGCACTGTGGACTCAAACAATGTTGGATCAGGACCAAACTTGGCATGAATACTCAACATGCCCAAATATGAATGCAGATGGAGTTCAAGGGAAATAGACCTTGACATTTGGGAGTTGCAGTTGCTGGGATTTATAGTTCCCCTACAATCAAAGAGCATTCTGAACCCCACCAATGATAGAACTGGGCCAAACTTCCCACACAGAACCCCCAGGAGGCAAGAGGAGGTGTCTACTTGAGGAAAGGGAGGCGAGCCTTCCCAATGCATGGAGAGGAGAGACCACGTAGAGAACGGGTGGGGAGGGGGTGGTTGTAATTTTGTGCCTTTATAGAGGTACGTTTCTTAGGGTTTTTATACTTCAACACACTACTCCCCCTTTCCTGGAGGTTCCAATTTCCCACGGCACACCTGATGATGGCTCACGGCACACTGGTTGGGAAACACTGCCCTAAGGGGCTGTATTTATCTGCATTTATTTATTTATTTATTTATTTAAAACTTTAGTCCCCCGACCTTCTCACCTCCATCGAGGGATTCAGACCAGCACAACAGCAAAACTTCAGTGCTATACAATTTAAAAACAACTACAACCACATATTAAAATACATTAAAACCCAGCATAAAACCACATCGCCATTAAAACAATTCCACTCCGTCTGTAAACGTGGTCAAACATTCAGACAGACAATAGCCAATCTCCGCCTATTCTGGGAAGGCCTGGTTCCACATCCAGGCCTTCACCAGCCTCCTAAAGGGCAACAGAGAGGGGGCAGGCCTAGCATCACTTGGGAGGGAGTTCCACAGCCGAGGGGCCACCACAGAGAAGGCCCCGTCTCTCGTCCCCACCAGCCGCGCTTGCGAAGCCGGCGGGACCGAGAGCAGGGCCTCTCCGGAGGATCTTAATGTCCTTGATGGTTCGTAGGGGAGAATCCGTTCGGACAGGTCAACTGGGCCAGAACCGCATAGGGTTTTGTAGGTTAAAACCAGCACTTTGAATTGTGCCCGGAAGCTAATTGGCAGCCAGTAGAGCTGGCGCAGCAAGGGAGTTGTGCGCTCCCTGTGCCCCGCTCCTGTTAGTAACCTGGCTGTCGAACGTTGGACTGATTGCAGCTTCTGAGCAGTCTTCAGAGGCAACCCCACGTAGAGAGCATTGCAGTAGTCTATTCGGGATGTAACCAGAGCGTGGACCACCGTGGCCAAGTCCGACTTCCCAAGGTACGGGCGCAGCTGGCGCACAAGCTTTAACTGTGCAAAAGCTTACCCGGCCACCACCGAGACCTGGGTTTCCAGGCTCAGCGATGAGTCCAGGGTCACTCCCAGGCTGCGAACCTGCGCCTTTATTCATTTTATTTATTTATCTCTTGGGCTTCTGTGCCGCCACTCCCGGGCAGCTCGGGGCGCTCACAAGCGCCGGGTAAAACGCAGTAGAAATACAGCAAACAATTTAAAAACACGGCAATTAAAATAACGCATAGCACAATAACAGTTTAAACTCAAGTGTGTGGAATACAACACTAGGATAACAAAGCGGGCTGTGTACGAGCAAGACCTACAGGCCAAAAGCCAGCTGAAAGAGGTAGGCCTTGCACGCCCGCCTAAAGGGAAGCAAGTCCTGAATGGCGCACGTTTCTGTGGGGAGGGCGTTCCACAAGGTGGGCGGAATAACGGAGAACGCCCTCCTGCGGGTTGCCGTCAACCTAGCGAACTTCACAGAGGGGACATCCAAGAGGTTGGTATCCTCCGACCGCAGTGATCTCGTGGGACAATATGGGGAGAGACGGTCCCTCAGATGCGCTGGCCCCAGGCCGTGTCAGGCCTTGAAGGTGAGAACCAGCACTTTGAAGGTGATCCGGTGCTCGATTGGCAGCCAGTGCAGGTCCCGCAGGGTAGGTGTTATATGGCTACCCGTTGGTGTCCCAGACAGGAGTCGGGCAGCGGAGTTCTGCACTAGCCTGAGCTTCCGGGTCACCGACAAAGGAAGGCCAACGTAGAGTGCATTGCAGTAGTCTAGTCCCGAGATGACCGTGGCTTGGATCACCGTGGCCAGGTCGTTCCGGGATAGAGAGGGGGCCAGCCACCTCGCCTGTCTAAGGTGGAAAAAAGCAGACTTGCTGACCATGGAGACCTGGGCCTCCATGGTCAGCTGGGAGTCCAAATGGACTCCCAGGCTCTTTACTAAAGGCGATGGGCATAACGCCACACCGTCCAGCGTTGGAAGCTGGACATCCCCACCACCCGGACGACCCAGCCACAAGATCTCCATCTTCGCTGGATTCGCCTTCAGGGGGAGTGTAACCCCGTCCAGCACAGGCTGTGACCCTATGTCCAGTTCGGCCTTGCGACTGACCAGGAGTGCCTCTGTCTTGTCTGGATTCAATTTCAATTGTTTCACCCTTATCCAGTCTGACACAGCGGCCAAGCACCGGTTCAGGACCTGAACAACCTCCTTAGTAGCAGGTGGGAAGGAGTGACAGAGCTGGACATCATCTGCATACAGGTGACACCGCACCCCGAAACTCCGGATGATCTCCCCCAACAGCCATGTGCCTGCATGGACCCTTTGTTCTATATCCTCTTTGTTGGCCATGTGCTTCCCTGTCTGGCCATGTGGTCACTCGGATGGGGCTGCTTCCTGGCTCCATACCTGGTGTCTCCGCCCCCAACTCCACCCTTTTCCAGAGTCTACTTAAAGGGCCGGACGTCCCCTCCTCCTTCTTCCCAAAGATCTCACGGGCGAAGCGAGGCTGGAACCTAAACTTGCTGGGACATAGCATTCTCAGTTCACCTGCGGAGTCTACCTGCGCTCTCAACCAAGCTGCAGTGCATAGGAGGCCCGTCCTCACCAGAGACTGCAGATTTTGGCGGTTTTACAGGACTTCGTGGGCCTACAAAGACCAGAGAGGAACAGGATACCTGGGATCCAAAGAAAGGCACTTTCGCTTTGCATGAGGCACGTGGACGTTTCCCCTATGGCACCCTGGGGCCGCCGAAACTAAGTTCCCCAAAACTGCGGATATGGAATTGTCAGGTTCCGCGTATCCGCAAAATAGCAGATGGCCTCCATTTTGATTTCTGATTGGTCACATTTCTGGTCACATTTCTGGTCACATTTCTCATTGGTCACATTTCCCATCTCATTTGGCCCAAATGGGCATGCAGCAACTGCGGAACTCCCTGCTGCAGGTCAGATTAGCTTGAACACCTGAGATCTGCCCAGGCCACCTATCAATGACTTGCTGGGAAATGAAACAGCGCATGCTTTTATCGGATGTGCAAGAAAACCTGCCTTCCCCGTTTCCCCCCCAGTAAATAGGACAGTTGGATTTCGTCAAGGCACGGGCTCCCAGAGGCGGCAGCTCTATCAGCGCCGCAATCCAAGGTCAGCATCGTTGACAAGCGCATTCCCAGCGGTGCTCGATTCTTCCTGTCTAAAACAATAGCGGTTGCCTAGTTTCACGGGCTCTGCAAGCCAAGAGTGGAAGTGCTGGTTGTTAAAAGGGAGGCACGCACCGCTCTTGGCGCTCTCACGAGTGGAGAAGGCATTGATCTGCGGCTCTCGGCTCCATGTGCCCATCATTTGGGAGTCTTTGCATCCTATGCGTCATGCAGCATGTGCCTCGGGTTCTTCTGTTGCTTCCCTCTGTGGCTGGGACTTTGTTGATGTTCTGATGGAGTTTCTTGGGGTTCTCCTGGCATGATGGGAATTTATTTATTTTATTATTCGTATTGGTGAGTCGCCACTTCCGGCGTGGCTCGGGGCGACTCACAGCAATGGATTAAAAGATTAAAAACACAATATAAAACACGCAGTAAAACACAGTGAAATACATAACGAGCAGATGAACCAAGTAGGTGACTTCATCAGGAGAAGACGGTGGTCGCCCACTACCCAAAAGCCTGCCGAAACAGGAGGGTTTGCACGCCTTCCGGAATGCCATCAGGTCAGCGAGGGCACGAACTCCGGAAGGCAGTGCATCCCACAAAGTAGGGGCGATTATGGAGAAGGCCCTCCGTCTTGTGCCCGTTAGATGGTATGTTTTGAAGCGGGGGACCTCCAGGAGTTGACCTGATTCAGAACGTAATGGCCTAGTGGGACAGTATGGGATGAGGTTTTGGGGGTTTTACAGGACTTTGTGGGCCTACAAAGACCAGAGAGGAACAGGATACCTGGGATCCAAAGAAAGGCACTTTCGCTTTGCATGAGGCAAGTGAACATTTTTGCCCTATGGCACCCCGGGGCCGCCGAAACTAAGTCCCCCAAAGCCGCGGATATGGAATCGTCAGGTTCTGCATATCCGTGAAATAGCGGATGGCCTCCATTTTGGTTTCTGATTGGTCACATTGGTCACATTTCTGGTCACATTTCCCATCTCATTTGGCCCAAATGGGCATGCAGCAACTGCGGAACTCCCTGCTGCAGGTCAGATTAGCTTGAACACCTGAGGTCCCTAAGGTACACTGACCCCAGACCAGCCTTAAAGGTCAGCACTTTGAAAGTGATCCGGCATTCCACCGCTAACCAGTGCAGCTCGCGGAGGACAGGTGTTATGTGGCTGGTCGCCGGGACGCCAGCCAGCAAGCGAGCTGCCGCATTCTGAACCAGTATCAATTTCTGGATCACTAGCAAAGGAAGGCCAACGTAGAGAGCATTACAGTAGTCCACTCTCAAGATGACCGTGGCTTGGACCACTGCGGCTAGGTCGCGGCGGGAGAGGTAGGGAGCCAGCTTCCTTGCCTGCCGAAGATGGAAAAAAAGCAACTCTACTGACGGCAGAGATGTGCGTCTCCATCGTCAGTTGAGAGTCCAGAGCGACGTCAAGACTTTTAACTGTTGACGATGGACACAGTGCCACGCCCCCAGGGAAGGAAGTTGGGTCTCGACCCCACCCGGGCGACCCAGCCACAGGATCTCCGTCTTTGCTGGATTCACCTTCAACCTACTGGCTCGCAGCCATCCAGTGACGGCCTCAAGACACGGATGGAAATTATCGGGTACGGATTCAGGCCTGCCTTCCATCCCCAGAACGAGCTGGGTGTCAGCCGCATATTGGTGGCAATCCGGCCCAAAGCTACGTACCAGGCAAGCAATTCGTCGGACGTAGATGTTAAATAATAGAGGGGAGAGGATTGCCCCCTGGGGAACCCCACATAGCAGTGGGGAACCCCCGGAGACATCCCCACCCCTCTTCGCTCGCTGCGAGCGGTTCCGGAGGAAGGAGGACAGCCAGTTTAAGACCATCCCCCTCACCCTGGCCCTGGCAAGGCGGTGGGTCAAGAGATCGTAATCAACAGTATCGAATGCTGCCGTGAGGTCCAATAACACGAGCAGCGCCGATCCGCCCTGATCGAGCTGGCACCGTAGCTTGTCTGTGATGGAGACCAGGACCGTCTCCGTCCCGTGACCCGAACGGAAGCCGGACTGGAAGGGGTCAAGCCAAGTGGCGTCTTCTAGGAAGGACTGCAACTGCTCCATTGCTGCCCTCTCAATCACCTTGCCCAGGAACGAAAGATTCGAGACTGGGTGGTAATTGGAGGGGACCGTAGGGTCTAAACCCGGCTTCTTCAGCAATGGCGAGACCACCGCCTCTTTCAAACCCCCTGGAAACACTCCTTGCTCAAGGGAGGTGTTAATTAGTCTCAACAGGGGGTCTCGTAACCCCTCCAGGCAAGCTTTCACAAGCCACGAGGGGCACGGATCGAGGGAGCACGTGGTCGGCCTAGTTGCAGTCACTACCCTATCGACGGCTTCTGCGTCCAGTGGCCGAAACCGGTCGAAGGTGGGCCCAGCAAGAGGCCACGGAGTCTCAAGCTCGCTAACTGTATCAAGAGTGGCCGGAAGGTCCCGGCGGAGGGCTGAAATCTTGTCTGCAAAAAAGCTCTGGAAAACCTCGGTGGAAAGGGCCTGATCCTCATTATTTGGGACGGTAGGGACCGTCGTCAGTGACCTAATTACTTTAAACAATTGTGCCGGGTGTGAGCTAGCGGACGCTATCAAGGTGGCATGAGATGACTTTTTCGCTTCCTTGATAGCACGCTCATAAGCATCCTTGAAAAGCTTGTAAGTCGATTTCAGACCTTCGTCGTGGAGTTTCCTCCACTTGCTCTCTAGCCCAGTGTTCCCCAACCTTTTTTGAGCCGCGGCACACTTTTTACATTTGCAAAATCCCGGGGCACACCACCAACCAAAATGACACAAAATGACACTCTAACACAGTAACACATATAGTTAATATGTTTTTAAAATGTATTTATACACTCAGTGTGAAACCTGGGCCTGTTTCGATGAACACAACATAGATATCCTGGCAGGAATGGCAGAAAGACACCAACTTCCCACACAGAACTCCCATAACCAAGGGAAAATACTATAAGAGTTTGGTGGGCATTGACCTTGAGTTTTGGAGTTGTAGTTCACCTACATCCAGAGAGCACTGTGGACTCAAACAATGTTGGATCAGGACCAAACTTGGCGTGAATATTCAATATGCCCAAATATGAACGCAGATGGAGTTCAGGGGAAATAGACCTTGACATTGTAGTTGCTGGGATTTATAGTTCCCCTACAATCAAAGAGCATTCTGAACCCCACCAATGATAGAACTGGGCCAAACTTCCCACACAGAACCCCCAGGAGGCAAGAGGAGGTCTCTACTTGGGGAAAGGGAGGCGGGCCTTCCCAATGCATGGAGAGGGAGAGACCAAGTAGACAACGAGTGGGGAGGGGGGTGGTTGTAGTTTTGTGCCTTTATAGAGGTAGGTTTCTTAGGGTTTTTATACTTCAACACACTACTCCCCCCCCCCCTGGAGGTTCCAATTTCCCACGGCACACCTGATGATGGCTCACGGCACACTAGCGTGCCCCGGCACACTGGTTGGGAAACACTGCTCTAGCCGTCTCTTCGCCCACAATTGTAGTTCACCCACAACCGTATGCATTTTGGACGATTAAAAATGGACTTTTGTAAATAACCTGGGCAACGCCGGATATCCAAGATAGTAATAATAATAATAATAATCCATGCAAAATACGGGGCTTGTACTGTACAGACTTCCTGTTGGAAAGTAGGAGTATGTTTTCATCAGATCGGAAATAGCAAAGGCACCTTCTTCTTCTTCTTTTTCCGGGCAATCCTTCCCCCGCTTGTACTTCTTTCCGCCTGTAGCTCTGCTGCGTCTGTGTCCTGGCTGCTTAACTCCTGCAATTAATATGGGATTAATGCACTTCTTCCTCCCGTTTGGCAATTAAAGGTGAGCCGAGCCTCACGGAAAGCCTTGATAATTTCCCCATCCATTTTGCCCAGGTAATCGTTTCCCAGCCGAGAAAGAAGTAAACAAACTCCTTTTTGGGTTTCCTGATCCCTTTCGACTGCTTGGCTCACGGCATTCAAATGTGCTTTGTCAATATGCTGTAATATCTTAACAGAGGGGGGGGGGGGGATATTTTCCCCCTTCCTGGGCCTGCTGAATTCTAAGCGAAATCTGATCTGCCTTGGGTTTGCTCTGGGGGTTTTCGGGGATATCGGTACGTCGGCAAAACGCAATTGCGATGCTTCCCTATCTCTCTCTCGGCTGGGGATTGGAGTCCCTTCGCTTCTGACAGCTGGAAGGTCTTCAGCATCTGCTTATGCCGGAGGGAGAGGCATTTGGTACCGGTACTTTAATTACTTTGTCAAGATAAATAAGGAGGAAGGAAAACATGGTTTTTTTCACCATTCAGACCTCATTTCATTTTTTTTCCCGAGCCAACATATAAACCAAAACTCAGTTTGTCCTTCAAAGTTGCATTTTCAAAATGTTGCAAAGGGATTCTCCAATATGAAGTAATGGGGGAAGGCGGGCCCGGAGTAACACATTTTTGCACCCTAGGCCAGGGCTGTCCAACTTCTACCAACCCAGGGGCCTGATTACCGGTCACTGATCAACTGGGGGGCCTAAGGGTCTGGCTCCGCCCCCTCCCCGGCTCACAACCCCATCTTCCCCTTTATCTATATATATAAAGGAAGAGCAGTCATGTGAAGACTACCTCAAACAGAGAAACCTTACAACGCAGAAACACAAAACTTGCCAACAGAAATAGGCCTCAAGCAAGGTACAACCTAAAAGGCCCCCAAAACAACAAATAAAAATAAAAATACATTTCCCAGCATCCTCCGGGGCTGCCAAAGACTCTCCCAGCCTCTACATTCTGACAACATGATTGGCTGCCAATAAGGGCGGATTTGCATAACTGCTGTACTGGCCAGCCAACATGAACATTCCGACCCATAACAAACTGTCAGAGGAGTGCCTCCTCCAACACTTTCAAATCAGAAGACCATGATGGAGATCAACACCATTGGGAGCTCTTCCTCCTTTCCCAAAAGAGCTCCAGTGGCTTGGAATTCCACATTAATAAGAGGACCATCCAGCAACAATGGGGTTTGCCAAGGAGGGTGCTCCAGCCCCTCTATATGCTGGCTCCAAGGGATGGAGGTCATCACCAAGTACCTTCTGATGCCCAGCGCTGGAAGAGCTCCCTCAGATGGCCTGTCCATGAGGAAAGCCTCCTCGGACATCGACCAATGGGTGCAAGAGACACCTTACATACTCAGACTTTCTCGCATCTCCTAAATAGGGCACAGCAACGCGTGCCGGGTACAGCTAGTTCCTAATAAAATACATTTATTATTATTATTATTATTCCATTCCTGCCACATGTACAGTATATATTCACAACCCCATCTTCCCCTTATTTCCAAATTAAATATTTATTATTGTTATTATATTTCTGCACCATATATTCACAACCCCATCTTCCCCTTAAGCCCCCTGCTTCGGCCTACCTTTCCAAACGCGCTGGATCCAGGAGTAGCCGGACCACGAGCGAGGCGGCGGATGGGCAGGCGAGGCCATCTCCGCCGCGCCTGTGCCATCTCCGCCGTGCCTACGCCATCTCCGCCGCGCCTACGCCATCTCTGCCGCGCCTGCGCCATCTCCGCCTCACAAAGACGGAGTGTGCCGATTGGCAGGGAGGGAGTGAGTAGGAGGAGGAGGGAGCCTGCTCCTCCTCCCTGCCCCGCCCCGCCCCTCCCCGCTGTGAAAAAATATATTAATAATAATAAATAATATATATATATATATTTTAAACAGCCGATTTCTTTTTTAAAAGGGTAGGGGGCTGTAGGGAAGGGGCTGGGGGGCTGTATACGGCCCGCGGGCCGGCAGTTGGACAGCCCTGCCCTAGGCTACACTTTGGAATTACGCCCCCTATCGCACCCCCCCCCCACACACACACATATCACTCAGACCCACACTAAAAATAAAACCTTACCTTCTCCTCCCTCCCTCCCTCCCTCCCTCCCTCCCTCCCTCCCTCCCTCCCTCCCTCCCTCCCTGGCGGGCCTCCGCAGGTCCAGCACCGGGAAGTGGCCCGGGTGGGAGAGGCCGTTTCCCCCCGAGGCGGAAGGGCTCTCCTCGGCAGAGCCGTGCTGTGGCCTCTCCCACCCGGGCCAGGAAGGCGCGCAGCGGAGGCCTCCCGGGCAGCCACGGAAGGGCTCTCCTCGGGCCTCCGCCACGCCCGGCCCAGGTCAAGCTCCCACTCCCAGGCCGGGGCTTCAGCGGGCCCACCGTGTTCACCGGTGCTTCTGGCGGCGAGGGAGGGGGCCGGTCAGGGAGGAGGAGGTGGCGGCGACATGCGCTGCTACTGCTTTTGTTGCGGCTTCTTCCTCCTCCTCCTCCTCCTCCTCGCCAGCTCCGCTGCCCCCAGGGCCTTCCTCGCTTCGGCGGATTCTCTCCTTCTCCGGCTCCCGGCTCGGCCTGGTCCTCCTTCCCCTCCTCCGTGGGTGGTAGGTGGTTATTTTCAGTTTGGGAGGGGGGAGGAGAGGAGCGTAGGCGCCCTTTTGTTGTCTGGCGCAGTGGGTTATGGGAATTGTAGTTCCAAACTTTTAAACGGCTTTTTTTGTGTGTTGTCTTTAAGGGGGGGGGGGTTAGCAGCAAACTTAGCGAGTAGGGTTGTGAGCCTATGTGGGCTAGTTGTGTGTGTGTGTCTGCCTTGCGTGGTTTTGTTGCCTATATGCTTATAACCACGGATGTTTCATTTATATATATATATAGATTGCTTTCCTTGTTTTCTTACCTCGGCCACGTGGCTGGCATGACTGCATCAGGCGCCATTTACCTTCCCGCCGATGCAAAACCTATTAATCTATTCGCATAATTATTAGCAGCCATCGCAGCCAAGGCGGTGTTAAACTGTGTTAATTCTCTAGTGCGGACGCAGAGGTCCACAGAGGTTCAAACATCGCCCTTCCTTTCTTGATCTAGGTCAACCTGGTGTTGGACGAAGGGCGCTCGCTGGGACTCATGATCCGAGGAGGAGCAGAATACGCTCTTGGGATTTACATCACTGGTGTGGACAAGGGCTCTGAAGCAGAAAGCACTGGGCTGAAGGTGAGTCCGATGACGGTTAGACTACTGTAAGGAGGTCAAAATGGGGCAGCCCTTGAAGATTACGTGGAAGGATATCCCTCCTGCAATGACAAGCCTGAATGGTAATCTGTCGGGGGAGGGGGAGGGGGGCTTGGATTGTGTCTCCCTGCCTCTGAACGTGGTTGGCCTGGATCGCCCTTCCAACTCTATGGTTCTGTGTTTCTATAAGTCTCTTGTCTGAATCTTCAGAACACGACCTTGAATCCCACGCCTCTTTCTCGCCCCTCACTGCCCATCCCTCTCTGTTGTAAGGAGAGAGGAAAATGGGAAGGACAAATTCCCTTCCGGAAGGGAACAAACTCCGTGATGTCACGAACCTCGTCCGGCAGTGCGTTCCATAGTGCCGGGGCCACCGCGGAGAAGGTTCGTTGTCTTGTCACAGAGAGGTGACAGGAGCGGACTGATGGAACTGTCAGGAGATTTCACTCTTCTGAATGCAGTGATCTCGGGGGAACGTACAGTACGGGGTGAGGCGGTCCCTCGGGTACGCTGGCCCTAGACCACACAAGGCCTTAAAGGTCAGAACCAGCACCTTGAAGACAACCCGGTACTCAACTGGTAGCCAGTGCAATCGCTGCAAGATGGGAGTGATATGCTCTCTCGCCGGTGCTCCCACCAGTAACCGAGCGGCAGCATTTTGCACCAGCTTGAGTTTCTGGATTGTTGACAAGGGAAGGCCAATGTAGACAGCGTTACAGTAGTCTAGCCTCAAGATGACCGTCGCCTGGATTACCGTGGCCAGGTCATCCCTGGGTAGGTAAGGAGCCAGCCGCCTAGCCTGTCGCAGATGGAAAAATGCTATTCTGCTGACCGCGGAGACCTGGGTCTCCATGGATAGCAGTGGGTCCAACTGGGACCCTGAGGGCTTTTTTCCAAGGGTGACAGGCTTAATTGCTCGCCATCCAGGGTAGGCAGCCGGCACTCACCTATGTCAGGGCGACCCAAACACAGGATCTCCGTCTTCGATGGATTCACCTTCAGCCGGCTGGAGCGCAGCCATCCAGTCACGGCTTCGAGGCATTGATGGAAACAATCGGGTACGGTGTCCGGCCTGCCGTCCATTCTCAGCACCAGCTGGGTGTCATCAGCGTACTGATAGCACTCCAGACCAAAATCAGGAACCAGCTGGGCCAGCGGACGCATATAGATGTTGAACAATAAAGGGGAGAGGATGGCTCCTTGGGGGACCCCACAAGTTAATGGGAGTCTCCCAGAGACACCCCCCCCCTCCACGCGTTGTCCCCGGTCTTGGAGGAAGGAGGCTACCCATTTAAGGGCAGTCCCCCTGTGAAGAAGCAAGGTTTTTTTCTTTTCTTTAACTTGCTGCCACCCTTTATCCTGCCTTGACCACTAGATGTGAGGGTCTTTATTAGTAAACGACTTCCACAGATATTGTGTTGAAAGTGTTTAACAATTTATTCACAAACGGGTACAATGCTTGGTTGGTTTCAGACTACGAAGAGGTACACACTTGAAGTTCCAAACAAACTGAACACTGGGGTATAACTTCCCCTGATACAGTTACTAGCAGGCTATTATTCCTCTGCTACTATAGGTGTATAACTAAATAACCCTTTAGGTTATTTACACCACTATCCAGGACAAAAACCTGTCCCACACTTGGGTTTCCCTAAGCCCCACACACAGAACTGAACGGCACACTTGCAGCTCTAACAGACAGCTTGCTTCACACCAACTGCCAAATCCCAACTGTCATTTCAAACTGCGAACATTCTAAAGCTTGAGTGGCTTTCGTTGTCGTGGCAACAGCTTCTGCTTGAGGCTTGCTGCCGCGAACATTCTACTGCCTACTCTCTGTGGCTTTTAAAGACTTCCCTTTTAAAACACATAGGCAGACATGTGAATAACATATAACACATGTATTAACACACAAATAACACACCTCATCACACAGAGACCACCCTCCCCCCCTCCACGCGTTGTCCCCAGTCTTGGAGGAAGGAGGCCACCCATTTAAGGGCAGTCCCCCTCACTCCCGTCACGGCTAAACAGTATCAAACGCTGCCGTGAGATCTAACAACACCAGCAGGGCTGACCCGCCGTGGTCCAGCTGGCGGCGAAGTTGGTCTGTAATGGCGAGAAGCACGGTCTCCGTCCCATGCCCAATACAGAAGCCGGACTGGAAGGGATCGAGTCCAACCGTGTTGTCTAAGAACAAAGAGGGAGAGGTCATCTTGTGACCCAGAGACTATTGTGTGCAGCTGTTTTGATCCGCCTTTGATGGGCTTTTACGCTCCCCATTATCCCTCCATCTGTTCCCGTCTCAACAGGGTCCTGCCCCATCCCTGTGGCGCTCCCCCCCCCCCCACCTGCTGCCGCAAGGTGACCTGCCATTGTTGTTGTGCAAATGACGCCACTCTGAGTGGCTTGGTCAAATTGGCATTATAGTTTCTGCACATTTGGTGCCGTTTCCACGCTGTTTTCATGGGGCCTCCCCGCAGGCTTTGACAAAATCTGTTGTTGTTTTTTTTACATCCAGCAAGAGAAAGAGTATCAGAACTTTTATTTATTTTATTATTTACTAGCTTGGGGACCCGGCGGTGCCCGTGTTATGTGAGGAAGGCCTTGTGTGCCAAGGTTAGTTCCTATTCGATGTTTATGTGGCTTGCAGTGCTCTCAGGAACTTAGAGAAGGTACTGCGAGTCCCATTGGCCATGGTCCACCCAGGGGCGGTCCGTCCATGTAAGCGAACTACGCGGCTGCGTGGGGTGCCATCTTGGATGGGCGCCGTTGCGCCCGCCACGCTGCCATAGCAAACCTCCCTGTTGCTGGCCTGCTGCCTGCAGGAGCTTCTGGGCATGTGCAGAGATTTTCGTGCATGCTCAGAAGCTTCTGCAAGCAGCAGCAGGGATCGGCGCCGAAGCAAACCTCCTCCCTCGCCCCGCCCCCCGCGCGTCTCCTCCCTCATTGCCGGCGCTGCTGCCGCCGATGCACGTGGGGGCGGGGCAAGGGAGGAGGAAGCAGAAGAGGGTTAAACTTCCCGGACCCAGCCAGCGCGAGGGGCTGGTGGAGTTCAGAATGCTCTTTGTTTGAAGGTGAACTATAAATCCCAGCAACTACAACTCCCAAATGCCAAGGTCTATTTTCCCCAAACACCATCTGTGTTCACATTTGGGCATATTGAGTATTCGTGCCAAGTTTGGTCCTGATCCAACATTGTTTGAGTCCAGACTGCTCTCTGGATGTAGGTGAACTACAACTCCAAAACTCAAGGTCAATGCCCACCAAACCCTTCCAGTATTTTCAGTTGCTCTTGCGTGTTCAGTGTGCCAATTTTGGTTCAATTCAATCACTGGTGGCAGGGCGGTAGCGAGGAGTGTGTTTCGGGGGGGCTGAGTTTGGTTCGGGGGGCTGAGACTGGGTGGAAGAGGGTCTACCCTAGCAAACCTTTTGTATTGTTATCCCAATAACCTCATTAATGTGGGATATAATGAGCATGGTGATCAGATCATGATATGAATGAACATAACAGTTTAAATAATGTACCAGTCAGGCCTTTTCGCGGAAGGACCACCCTGAGAATTGGGGGGGACTGAAGCCCCTTTAGGCCCCTGGCTACATGCCTGACTGGTGGGGTTCAGAAGGCTCTTTGATTGTTGGTGAACTATAAATCCCAGCAACTACAACTCCCAAATGTCAAGGTCTGTTTTCCCCCAACTCCATCTGTGTTCATATTTGGCTGATGTTCCGCTTTTGGGCCTTGTGCACTCCGACGCTTCTGCGCCTGCGCACAGGAGCTTCTGGGCATGCGCGGAGGGGGGGCGCCAAAATAATGTTCGCTTACCATTTAAAATGACCTTAGACCGCCCCTGGGCCCACCCCCCTCCAAACAGCACCAGGACGTAGAGTGGGCCGTGGGGGCTGTGTGTGCCACATTTGGTCGTGATCATTCTCTGGGTGAGGGTGGCGGTGGTGTCGGGAAGTGAGGGAAGGTGCAATGAAGGGGCAATTGGTGATGACGGGCTTGATCTCCACAGAGCCGCTTCACCTGACTTCTCAGCCTAAGCACTCCATTCACTCTGCCTGGCCGGGAGGTTGGACTGGGTGGCCTCTCCTCCTGTATCGCCCTGTGGTCCATCCTTCATTTAGAGACGGACCTCTTGGGTGATCTCCCCACCCCTTCCAGCAGGTAGGAAAGGAGGGCCCTGGCCCTACCTCCGGGCCCGGGAGGGTCATTAGAAACCAAGGCGGCTCTGCACGGCCTCGCTGGAGAGTGCATTATTAATCACCAGAAGGCGCTTTCTGACATAAGGTCACCCTGAAGCAGAGTCTGCGAGCCAACGCCGTTTGGCCAAATCTAACCCAAGCGGGGGCTCTCCCAGCCCACTTTCAGACTCCTCTCATTCACCAAAACGACAGCGATGGAAAACCTACCAGGCACCTTGTTCAAACTCCATTTAGCTGCCTTATTATTATTAATTTATTTATTTATTATTATTATTATTTCCATCATTTATACCCCGCTCCTTCTTCTCAACCCCCGAGGGAGGGGGGACTCAGAGCGGCCTCACAACGGCAACGGTTCGATGCCACACAATATACGTATAATAAAACCAAACAGTTAAGATTAAAATACATCAAAATACAGCTGGAATTAAAATACATTAAAATACAATTAACATTAAAATGCATCGTGTACATTCACATAGGTTAAAAACAGTATTCCGTCCATAATAGAAGCATTGGGTCTTGTCCACCAGTTTGCCATTTCAATCCCATCTACAGTGCCGTGTCGTGCTAATGTGCAAACGCCTGGACCCATAACCAGGATTTCACTTTTTGCCTGAATGGCAGGAGGAATGGGGTGGATCGTATGTCGCTTGGAAGCGCGTTCCACAGACGGGGAGCCACCACCGAGAAGGCCCTCTCTCTCGTCCCCACCAACTGCATTTGAGAAGTAGACAGGAGCGAGAGCAGGGCCTCCCCGGATGATCTTAGATTACGAGGTGGGATGTAGCGGCAGATGCGTTCGGACAAGTAAGCTGGGCCAGAACCGTATAGAGCTTTAAAGGTCAAAACCAGCACTTTGAATTGGGCTCGGAAGTGGACAGGCAGCCAGTGGAGCTGACACAACAGGGGGTGGTATGCTCCCTGTATGTCGCTCCCCTTAGTAGTCTGGCTGCCGCCTGCTGGACTAGTTGCAGTTTCCGAACTAGGGTGGCCTTATGGGTAATCCGGGCCTGGCTGTAGTTTCCGAGCCGTCTCCAAAGGCAGCCCCACATAGAGTGCGTTGCAGTAATCTATTCAGAATGTGACCAGAGCGTGGACGACCATAGCCAGATCAGGCTTCCCAAGGTACGGGCGCAGCTGGTGCACGAGTCTTAACTGTACGAAAGCTCCCCTGGCCACCCCCAAGACCTGGGGTTCAAGGCTCAGCGATGAGTCCAGGGTCACTCCCAAGCTGCGAACCTGCGTCTTCAGGGGGAGTGGGACCCCATCCAACACAGGCTGTGACCCTACGCCCTGTTTGGCCTTTCGACTGACCAGGAGTGCCTCTGTCTTGTCTGGATTGAGTTTCAATGTGCTAGCCCTCATCCAGTCTGACACAGCGGCCAAGCACTGGTTCAAGGTCTGGACAGCCTCCTTGGTGACAGGTGGGAAGGAGCGACAGGTCTGGACCTCACCTGCGTACAGAGAACACCTTACTCCGAAACTCCGAATGATCTCTCCCAGATGTTTCATGTAGATGTTAAATAACATCTGGGACAGAGCTGAACCCTGCCTTGTTTATGTTGGGGGTGGGGAATGCGCTCGCTCGGGTGGAAGGGATTAACGATACACAGTGCGATGACCTTTCTTTTATGGAACTCTGTCCGAGCGTATATACACAATGTCGCCCAATGTAGATGATGTTATTAATGGTGATGATGGTGAACTAGATGGACTGAAGACCAGGCTCAACCCAATCACTTAACGTTTCTGATAAATTCCGCTGTTCATCTCCATGAGGACTTGAATCTTTCCTTTTTAAGAAGTTTCGTATGGGTCTCATAAGACAGTGTTTCCCAACCAGTGTGCCGGGGCACACTAGTGTGCCGTGAGCCATCGTCAGGTGTGCCGTGGGAAATTGGAACCTCCATTGGGGGGGGGGGGGAGTCTAGTGTGTTGAAGTACAAAACCCTAAGAGACCTACCTCTATAAAGGCACAAAATTACAACCACCCCCTCCCCACCCGTTGTCTACGTGGTCTCTCCCTCTCCATGCATTGGGAAGGCCCGCCTCCCTTTCCTCAAGTAGAGACCTCCTCTTGCCTCCTGGGGGTTCTGTGTGGGAAGTTTGGCCCAGTTCTATCATTGGTGGGGTTCAGAATGCTATTTGATTGTAGGGGAACTATAAATCCCAGCAACTACAACTCCCAAATGTCAAGGTCTATTTCCCCTTAACTCCATCTGCGTTCATATTTGGGCATATTGAGTATTCATGCCAAGTTTGGTCCTGATCCAACATTGTTTGAGTCCACAGTGCTCTCTGGATATAGGTGAACTACAACTCCAAAACCCAAGATCAATGCCCACCAAACTCTTATAGCATTTTCTCTTGGTTATGGGAGTTCTGTGTGGGAAGCTTGTGTCTTTCTGCCATTCCTGCCAGGATATCTATGTTGTGTTCATCGAAACAGGCCCAGGTTTCACTCTGAGTGTATAAATACATTTCAAAACATATTAACTATATGTACTACTGTGTTAGAGTGTCGTTTTGGGTTAGTATTCGTATGTTTTGTGTGTGTGTGTCTTTCTGCCATTCCTGCCAGGGCATCTCTGTTGTGTTCATCGAAACAGGCCCAGGTTTCACACGGAGTGTATAAGTACATTTAAAAACATATTAACTGTATGTATTACTGAGTGTCGTTTTGTGTCGTTTTGGTTGGTGGTGTGCCCCAGGATTTTGCAAATGTAAAAAGTGTGTTGCGGCTCAAAAAAGGTTGGGAAACACTGTATAAGAAGACATTAAAGCATAAGACGTTCAACCTTTCGTTCTCCGTGTCTTTGGGATTCCAATGCTCAGCTTGTCCAATGGTCAAGAATCCTGGGAGCCAAAGTCCAAATCGGAGGACCAAAGGTTGGGCAACCCTTCACGGAAGCTCGCACCCTCTCTTCCACTCACCCCTCCCTTCTCACGGCACAGGTTGGAGACCAGATTTTGGAGGTGAATGGCCGAAGCTTCCTCAGTATCCCCCATGACGAAGCGGTGAAGCTCCTGAAGTCCTCTCGCCACCTCATCATGACCATCAAAGACGTCGGGCGGCTGCCTCATGCTCGGACCACTGTTGACGAGACCAAATGGATCGCCAGCTCACAGATCGGAGAGACGGTGGTCAACCCAGCAGGGTTTGTATCTGTTGCCCTTCACCGGCATCAGGTTGACTGTGGCTCACGGTGATCCCCAAGAAGGAAAGGCCTCCAAGTCACCAAGAGCTGTCTCCGGGTCTTCCTTGGTGGGGTCCATCCGTCTGGCACGTGGCCTCCCGCGTTCCCTCTACCTCCTTCCTTCCCAAGCAGTATTGCCCTTCTCATGCTACGGCCAAAGTCATCTTCCTGGCGTCTGGGAATAAGCAGGCCCGGATTACCCATAAGGCCACTCTGGGACATGGCCTAGGGCGGCACCTTTGGGGGGCAGCAGATCCAAGCCCCCCCCCCAAAAAAGAAAAAAAATTCCAAAAAATTTGAAAAAAAATTCAAAACAATTTTGTAGAAAAAAGTGCCCATGCTGTGGCCCCTCTTCTTTCACTCAGTGAAGGAAGAGAGGCGGGGCTGGCGCGCAGGAGGGGCCCCTCCCCTGCTGCTCGCTGGCCCGCCCCTCTTCTTTCAGTGATCAGTGAAGGAAGCAGAGGCGGGGCTGCCCCTCCCTTCCTGCGGAAGAGGGGGGGGGCCTAGGACGAGGGGGGCCCTCCTCCGCCCCCCCTCCTGACGTGAAGAGAGAGAGGAGGGGCAGAGCAGGGAAGTCTCGCCGCCTCCAGTCCCTGGGGCGCTTCCTCCCAGCCCCAGCCCTCTTCCTTCAGTCAGTGAAGGAAGAGGGGGGTGGGATCAGCGGGAGGGGGCCTAGGACTTCCCTCCGCCCCTTCCTGACGTGCGAGAGGAGGGGGCGCCCGCTTCTCCTCCAAGCGGCCAGCCCCGCCCCAGTCAGTGAAGGAAGAGTGGCCCCGCCCCTGCAAGCGGCCCCGCCCCCCGGAGCTGGGGCAGCACTTCAACAGCGTGGCCGAGGGTGCCACAATCGCGTAATCCGGGCCTGGGAATGAGTTCAGTCTTGATTTGCTTTATGACGCATTTGTTCATTTTTAAGGCGTCTGCGGTATCCATAGAACGCTTCTCTGGCACTACTCCATGAGGATAGCACTACTATCCAACTTTCGCAACCATACATAGAAAGGTGAAGGATGATGGCATGGACAATCCTAGCTTTGTTTGTTTGTTTACAGTATTGTACCCTGCCCTTCTCACCCCAAAGGGGGCTCAGGGTGGATCACACTGCACACATGCAAGGCAAGCATCCAGTGCCTTTTTAGACATACAAGACAGACAGGCAGACAGATAGAGGTATTTTGGCATTTCCCAACTCCAGTGCCTGGAGGTTATGCTCGATTCCCGCCACAGGTTGGTGCTGTTGCTTCATCCAATGTGACACTGAGTCATTTTGATCATATTTCCTCCTTGTTCTTTGGTTGCTGGCATTGATTGCCGGCCGTGGGGCTTCCGTCCGCCTCCTCCCGCGACCGGAAGTTCGTCGCGGGGAGGAGGAGGAAGGGAAGTCCCGCCCCAGGGCGCTGCTGCGCATGCACGGCAGCAGCCCTGGCCATGCGGCTTCCGTCCGCCTCCTCCTCGCGACCACCTTCCGGAAGCCACACCAGACGCCCTGGGGGTGGCGAGACTTCCCTCCGCTTCCTCCTCGCTCGCGTCGGCCCCGCCCCTCCTTCCTTCACTGCGCAGGCGCAGAAGCAAGCGCCCAAAGATCAAATGGTTTTTAAAAAAAATTGTTTTAATTTGGGGGGGTCTGGATCTGCCGCTCTGTCCCCCATGGCTGCCGCCCTAGGCCATGACCTAGGGCGGCCTTACGGGTAATCCGGGCCTGGGGGCGGCAGACAAATATGAATAAATAAATAATTAATACCGGACATCCCGCATAATACTTTCGTATTATATGGGATGGCAACCCTACATCCAGTACATGACTGATGACAGGCACCGGTTTAGGATCAGGACCCCTTCGTTGGCTTTAGGTGCATATGTTTTTCCTTCTCCGACGACCATTATTACGGTGTCACGTTTCCCATTCAAAGAAGTCTTCGGCCTGAGTGCTGTGGGGCAGCCCCAAGTGGCCTAGGCCTAGTGAATCAGTGGCAAAGCCTAGCGCATCAGTACATTCCTTCCGCCTTGGTTTCATGGGTAACAACTCAGTGCAGTTTTACATTTTGATCATGCCAATTTTGAATCGATCGGCTCCGTAGACAGGCAGCGCATTGAATGTGCTCAAGACGCAGAAGCTAAGCGAGCTCTTTGGCTTCCCACCTTCAGCTTGGGGTTAATGGTGGCTATCTTCGCTCTAGGGCCTCCGGAGATCCCACGGCAGAAGGCACAGCAAAGGTAAGCACCTTTCAAGCATGGGAGCAGCAGCGGGATGTCCCAGGAACGCTTCTTTTGGCGCCATTCCCTCCTCCCCCGCCCCCTCGCAGTGCTCTCCCCCCGCCCTCTCCCGAGATATGATGACTCTCTCTCTCTCTCTCTCTCTCTCTCTCGGGAGAGGGCGGGGGGGAGCGCTGCAAGGGGGCTTTAAAAAAAAATAAAAATTTTGGTGCTTCACCTGCCGCCCCCCGAGGCCTACTACGCCCATAGGCCATGGCCTAGGGTGGCCTTATGGGTCATCCGGGCCTGGTTCTGCTGCACTCATAAAAGGGCCTTGCATTCATGTTCTTGTCCCCAAAGGTTGTCAGGAGCAGGAGCGCTGATGTGGCCATTGACACATTGCTTTCCTTGCCCCTGCCCTGTCTGGGGACCTCGCATCCTTGTCATGGGGGGCTGGGGAAGCCAAGGCTCGGACCCCGCTTCCCAAATAGCAAGGCATTTGGGCGCCGCCACCAGCTCCGTGGTGCACTGCTGAGCTTTATCCTTTTTATATGCAAATCAGCTCTTAAGTTGAGCAGGTGGTTCTGGCTGATAAATAGATTTGCGAGCGGCGGCGTCCTTTGCCGAGTTGTGTTTTTCCAGCCTTTACCGTTTCCTGGCTCTGCGGCTGCCATTCCCCCCCCCCCCCCCCCACCAGAGCAAATCATCTCCTTGCACATGGTGTGCACTCCTCGGTGCATCGGAGGCAGTAGGAGAAGCATCTAAACGAACATACAAAAGCAGTCAAATTTGGAACAGGGAAGTATTTATTTATCGTGTCAGAAGCGAATTGAGAATACAGTTATAATGTATTTACAAAACCACAAACTAAGTAAAAAAACTTGGCATTGTCAGGCCCGGATTACCCATAAGGCCATGGCCTAGGGCGGCACCTTGGGGGGGGGGGGGGCAGCAGGTCCGGACCCCCAGTTTTTTTTAAATTCAAAAAAAATTCAAAAAAAGGGGGGATGCACAGTTGGACCTGATGTGGCACCACTTTGGCCATGCTAACATGCCGCGGTGCGCTTGGCTGAGAGTTGTGGCCTTCCTATATAGATTTCTCACATGGCTATTTCCCTCTTCCCCCTCCTCCCAGCCCTCTTTCTACAGAGGTTTGGCGGGATCCCAAGTGACCCTCAGCAGCCTGGTGAACCAAAGCCGGGTGATGCTGGAGGAACAAGCGCGGCACCTCCTGAACGAGCCCGAAAGAGCCACCATGGGCTATTACTTGGACGAATACAAAGAGAACAACATCCCCGTGGACGCCCTCGTCATGGCCCTCTTTGAACTGCTGAACACGCATGCCAAGGTGAGGGGGGAGAAAGAGGGCTCCAGGTGGGACGCAAAGAGCAAGCTGATAGGGTCGGTCTCTGCGGTTTAAAATTATTTGAAATCGGATTAAATTCATACAAAAAGTTAATTTAATTGTTTTTGAACCACAACCTCCAACCCGGAAGTGTAATTTATTTACCGAACTTGGGGACCGACAATTTTCTTAATTATTGTAATTAGTTCGGATCTCCCCTCTCAGTTATTCTGAGGGGAATATTTATCTCTTCCAAAATAGCTTTTCAGGGTACTTACAGACATATCAGGGCCCTTTGCCTGCTCGGAGGATAATTTCGGTAAAAGGCCTTCCTGGAGAAAGTAAAAGGCCTTCCTGGAGAAAAAGTGAAGAAGAGAAGCAGAGATAAAGGCGGAACCATAGAGCAAAAAATAGAGAAAAAACAGAGGTTCCTAGAGCGCCTGGAGGACTGAAGGGAAAATAGCACTTTAAACATCCAGAAAATCGGGGTAGATAGAAGGAAAAGAGGAGAAGCAGAGATAAAGGCTGAAAGAAGAGGAGGAGGGAGTGAAGAAGGACAAACTAGAAGCAAGGGGAAACCATAGAGGAAAAACAGAGGTTCCTAGAGCGCCTTGGAGGACTGAACGAAAAAACAGGCTTCACGCGCCTTTTCTCCGACCAAGTCCAAGCCCCTTCTGCCAGGAAGGAAAGGCACAGCTCGATCCCTCCCCACAGATGGCCATCCAGCCCCTGCCCAGTAATAATAATAGACTCCTAGAGTCAGAAGGGAGCTGGATTAAGAACTAATAACGAATCTCGTTATTAATTACATATCAATTAAGAATTTTTTGGAATTATTTTTGTAAGTATTTCTATTACTAATCAACCCCCCCCCCCTTTAATTTTAGAACCATGATTTTTTTTGATCAACCAAGCCTGCAAACTGCAGGAGAAGAGATGCCGCATGCCCGGGGGGGGGGGGGGGGCGTGCGGCCGGTCCCTCTTTCAACTCTCCGCCTCTCTTCCCTTGCTATGCAGTTCTCGCTTTTGTCCGAAGTGAGAGGTGTGATCTCGCCTCAGGATCTCGACCGATTTGACAACCTGGTTCTGAAGAGGGAGATTGAGTTCATGAAGGCCCGCCAGCCCTCCGGAACGGGGACGGGGACAGACTCCTTCTCCATGCTGTCTTACGGCGGCGACACGGTCTCTTCCACCGGGAGCCACTTCACTTCCACGACTGTCAGTTCGGCACGGGTAGGTGCGCGTTACGGACGCCATCTTTACACATACCTGCCTAGGATGCTCAGAAAGGCCACAGGGAGCCCGTCAGCGGGATGCAGGAAGGCAAGTCTGTGCGCACGTTTGGGTTGATTGAATTTATTTATTTACTAGCTTGGGGACCCGGCGCTACCTGGGTTATTTGAGAAAGGCCTTTTGTGCCAAGGTTGGTCCTTATCGGTTGTTTACATGGCTTGCAGTGGTCTCGGGAAGTGAGGGAAGGTGCCGGGAGTCCCATCGTCCATGGTCCACCCTCCTCCAAAGTGCACCAGGGTGTAGAGTGGGTCATGGGGATTATGTGTGGCAAATTTTGTCTTGCTCAGTTATTGGTTGAGGGTCGCAGCAGTCTTGGGAAGTGAGTGGAGGTACTTCCAGTCCCATCATCCGTGGTCCATCCTCCTCAATACTGTACCAGGATGTAGAATGAGTCATGGGGGCTCTGTGTGCCAAGTTTGGTCTTGATCAGTCTTTGGATGAGGTTGGCAGCGGTCTTGGGAAGTGAGTGGAGGTACTTCAAGTCCCATCATCCATGGTCCACCCTACTCCAAACTGCACCAGGATGTAAAGTGGATCGTGGGGGCTTTGTGTGCGAAGTGTGGTCATGATCATGCGCTGGATGAGGGTCGCAGCGGGATCTGTCTGGACACAGTATCACAGTAACTGAGGCCTAGTCAGGAAAAGCAAGTTTAGGAAGCCTGACTGTTATTTCAGTCCTTACACAGTATCCCAGTCACTGTGGCCTAGTCATGGTAATCTAGTTGAGGAAGTGTGACTGTCAATTCAGGCCATACACAGGATCCCATGATTGGCGGCCTCATCTGGAGTATCAAGTCTCTGGCAGCGTTCTCAGGAGGTGGGTGGAGGTACTTCAAGTCCCATCATCCATGGTTCGTCCTATTTGATGTAGAATGGGTCAGGTGGGCTCTGTGTGTCTGCCTCGGGCCCTTCCCCTTCCTTTCTCTGCTGCCTAGGATGGTTGGAATGTTGAGAGGCTGGCCATTCAGAGCCGTTATGCAAATAATCCCGGAGTGGCAGCCAATTGAAATGCTGCCACAAATTCCTCTGCACCTCCCGCCCTCCGCACCTCCCGCCGCAAACATTCTCCTTTATTATATACATAGATAGATAGATAGATAGATAGATGTAATCCTCTCTGAGTCCCCTCAGAGAGCAAGAGCAGAATATAAGTATGAAATATTATTATTATTATTATTATTGTTGTAAAGCACCCTCTGAGTAGTTTTACCAAGCAGGAGCAACAGCAGCAATATTCCGACCCATATTGCGGTGTGAAACAAGTGTCACAGCGATGACATTTTGGAGGCCTCTGCGCGCATGCCCTCTAATTGTGTCAGCGTAATCACCGCTAAGTGTTCAACCCAACAGCTATTAAATCCACCTGCCACCCGTAGAACACCTCTCGTCATAAAGGCATCATGAGCGGGCGTGGAAACTGAAATCCTTTCCCAATAAGCCGGACCTGGAGGGAAGAGAGGCGTCGCCGCCGCAGGGAGGAGACAGGACAGAACCCGCAGCTCTCTTTCTGCAGGGAAAAGAACCAGGCGAGCCTTCCCCTTTCTCCTTCCTGCCCTACCATGACTCCTGTGTCAGTGGGGCTGTGGGTCCATTCCAGGTATTAATTGAGCCTTTCACCATAAACACATTAGTGAGCGTGAATCAGGATAGACTTTTCCAAGGTGCTGAATGCCAGTTACCCGGGTTATTTGAGAAACGTATTCGTTGGTCTGTAGCAGTGACTTATGTGGCTCCCAGTTGTGTCAGGAAGTTAGTGAAGGTAGTGCGACTCCCATCGTCCATGGTCCACCCTCCTCCAAACAGCACCAGGATGTAGAGTGGGTCATGGAGGCTCTGTCTGCTAAGTTTGGCCTTGATCCATCATTATTGGGAGTGGCAGTGGTGCCATGAAAGTACTGAAGGTACTGCAAGTCCCATCACCTGTGGTCTGTCCTCCTCTCAACGGCACCAGGATGTAGAGTGGGTCATGGGGGGTGTTAGATAATATCATTTAGTCAATTAGTAACATTATTTATTAACATTATTTATGAGTGCTCCCATTAGAAAATACATAATTTATTTATTTATTTATTTATGTCCGGCATTTTACCCCGCTCTTCTCAACCCCCGAAAGGGGGGGGGGGGGACTCAGAGCGGCTTACAGTACGGCACAATTTGATGCCCACATCACAACAGCATAAAACCCCCAAACCCCACAACAATTAAAATACATCAAGATACATTAAAATACAGTTTCAACAGCATCATACGCAGTCATTCCAAGTTAAAACAATATTCAATCCATAAAAACATTGGCCCTCTTCATCCATTCCATTAAAATTCCCAATCTAAAATGCTGCCTAGTGCTGGGGTGCAAACGCCTGGTCCCAAAGCCAGGATTTTACCTTTCTCCTGAATGCCAGGAGGGATGAGATGGACCGTACCTCCATAGGGAGCGCATTCCACAGGCGGGGAGCCACCACCGAGAAGGCCCTCTCCCTCGTCCCCACCAGCCGCATTTGAGAAGTCGGCTTGAGCGAGAGCAGGCCCCCCCCCCCCCGGATGACCTTAGATTGCGAGGTTGGCCGTAGCGGCTGATGCGTTCGGACAAGTAAGCTGGGCCAGAACCCTATAGAGCTTTAAAGGTCAAAACCAGCACTTTGAATTGAGCCCGGAAGTGGACAGGCAGCCAGTGGAGCTGGCACAACAGGGGGGTGGGATGCTGCCTGTATGGAGCTCCCCTTAGTAGTCTGGCTGCCGCCCGCTGGACTAATTGCAATTTCCGAACTGTCTTCAAAGGCAGCCCCACGTAGAGTGCGTTGCAGTAATCTATTTGGGATGTGACCAGAGCGTGGACGGCCGTAGCCAGATCAGACTTCCAAAGGTATGGGCGCAGCTGGCGCACGAGTCTCAACTGTGCAAAAGCTCCCCCGGCCACCGCTGAGACCTGGGCTTCCAGGCTCAGCCATGAGTCCAGGGTCACTCCCAGGCTGCAAACCTGCGTCTTCAGGGGGAGTGTAACCCCATCCAACACAGGCTGTGACCCTATGCCCTGTTCGGCCTTACGACTGACCAGGAGGGCCTCTGTCTTGTCTGGATTTAGTTTCAATGTGCTAGCCCTCATCCAGTCCGACACAGCGGCCAAGCACCGGTTCAAGGTCTGGACAGCCTCCTTAGTGACCGGTTGGGAGGGAGCGACAGATCTGGATGTCACCTGCGTACAGATAACACCTTACTCCGAAACTCTGAGTGATCTCTCCCAGCGGTTTCATGTAGATGTTAAACAACATCGGGATAACAATGTGGATGAACCTCAATTCCCAGAACCATGGGTCAATCCTCCCTAGACCAGGCCTGTATACACAGCTGGCCATGTTGAGTCTGTGTGCCAAGTTTGGTCCAGATCTGATGTGGGCTGGGGTTAGTACTCTCTGTCTTAGAGTGAACTACAACTCCCATATGCCAAGGGCAGTCACCCCCGAACCCTCTAGTTGGTCATGTTGAGTCTGTGTGCCAAGTTTGGTCCAGATCCAATGTTGGCTGGGTTCAGTGCTCTTTGGATGCAGGTGAACCACAACTCCTAGAAATCAAGGTCAATTCCCCCTAAACCTGGTCATGGGGGCTCTACATGCCCAATGTGATGCAGACCTATGATTGAAGGGGGTGTGCCTGGGTGCAAGGTGAACTGCAACCCCTCCGTGTGGAATCAGTCCCCCAAACCCACCCAGTCTGTTCAGTTGCTGACCAATGCCTCTCTGCTGTGTGGCACAGGAAAGGGTCGGAAAGGGTCAAGGGAGAGGCCGTGGGTGGGGTGATGCAAATGCCACAGTCATGGGGAGAGAAAGGAGTCCTGGGGTGCCTGCCTGTGGGGGAGGGAACACCTGAAATCTAGGGGGAAATTGTCCCTGAATGAGAGCATGCCTTGGGTGGTGGGCCGTAGTGTGTGTGGGGGACATGGGAAGGGTTTGGGCCACATCTCAATGGCACTCGCTCTCACCTGCCTTGCCCACGAAGGGAGGGCCTTGGAGGCTTCTCAGCACTTGGAACTAGAGCCTGTTTGTGGGGGCCGGAGGCGGTCTGTGTCAGTGGGGAACTCCGCCACATACATACAGTACATACACATTTTTCACTTTTATTATGTGTATAGATAGATAGAGAGAGAGAGAGAGAGAGAGATGAGAGAGAAGATGCTCAAATGGCGGCCATGGTGGAATTGCACTGTTGTTGTTGTTGTTGTTGTTTTTCTTGAAGCTGATGCTGCTCATGCATGTGCCTCCCCTCTGGCGCCTTTCCCTCCCCTGCCATGCTCAATAAGCCCTGTGTTTTGTTTTCCTTTCCGCTGCTCCCTCCGCCCTCCCAGGAACGGCTCCTGTGGCTCATTGACCTCATGGAGGTAAGCACATCTTCACGTACCTTCTTGTCCCTTCTTGTGCCTTTTATCTCCAACTAGCTTGGGTAGAAGAGGGCATTTTTATTTTCCGAAGTGCATAAGGTTGTGGGTGTGCTACAACTCACATCATGCCAGGTTAACCCCATGAAACTCCGTCAATACTTAACGTTTGTCTTGTTGGGCAAGTTTGCTCCAGAGCAGTGGCTCTCAGCCTGTGGGTCCCTCCCCAGGTGTCTTGGCCTACAACTCCCAGAAATCCCAGCCAGTTTACCAGCTGTTAGGATTTCTGGGTGTTGAAGGCCAAAAAGGGAGGGAGGCCTGGTCTGCGAGAGGGCCCCTATAATATGTGGGGTCCCTCAAGGGGCCATACTTTCCCCTCTGTTATTTAACATCTGCATGCGACCACTTGCTGGGCTGGTCCGAAGTTTCGGGCTGGAATGTGATCCGTACGCTGACGACACCCAGCTCGTTCTGAGGATGGGAGGCCGGCCGGACTGCGCACCCTCTCGTTTCCATCAGGGCCTTGAGGCCGTCACTGGATGGCTGCGTGCCAGTAGATTGAGGGTGAATCCGGCGAAGACGGAGATACTGTGGCTGGGTCGACCGGATTGTGGGGTGGTCCAGCTTCCCACCCTGGATGGCCAGGCACTTTGCCCATTGTCATCATCCGTAAAAATCCTGGGGGTTGCTTTTGACCCCTTGCTGTCTATGGAGGCCCAGGTCTCCACTGTCAGCAAAACCGCCTTTTTCCACCTGCGACAGGCCCCCTACCTATCTAGAGACGACCTAGCCACAGCTATCCAAGCCATGATCATCTCAAAGATAGACTACTGTAACGCCCTTTACATGGGCCTGCCCTTGTCCGTGATCCGGAAGCATAAGCTCGTCCAGAACGCCGCTGCTTGACTTCTCACTGGAGTGCCGGCGAGGAGCCGCATAACCCCCACCTTACAGCAGCTTCATGGCTGGCTCTGTGGTGGCTCCAGCACCTGGAATCCCTTTCGGGTGATGGTGTTAACCTGCCAAGGCCCTGTCAAATGGTCTGAAACTGGCATTGTCTGGCTTTTGTAACCCTGCAGAGTTAGTTTTAGTTTAAATTTCATACTCATCTGATGATTTTATCTGATGCTTGTGATTGTGAGCCTCTCCGAGCCCTCGGGGAGTGGCTGCACACAAGAAGAATTGATACATAAATACATAAATAAATAAATAAAGCAAGCACCTGGGGAGGGACCCACAGGCTGGGAACCACTGCTCTAGATGCATCATTGGCGGGAGTTCATTGTGACCTCTGGCTGCAGGGTAAACTACAACTCCCTCCCTCCTTGGTGGGTCAGTCCTGTCAACTCCCCCCAGTAGGATCAGTTGATCACTGAGGTTCTGCGCACCAAGTTAGGCCCAGGTCCATCATCGGTGGTGCCAGCTGGTAAGTTCTTGTCACACAGACCGTGCTGGGATACGCAGTTTGTTGTCCTTCCTTCTCACAGCAAGAAAAAGAGAGAACTGAGGAGATTCCCGCCCAAAGGCTCCAATCCTCAAGCAGTCCCCCACCAAAACCCGACCTCCTCTTCCTCCTCTTCCTCCCCTCCATTTGGCCCCTTAGCAACTGCAGCTTCTCTGCTGTATCAAATATGACAATGGTCATGGATATAGGTGAACTGCAACTCCCAAACTCAAGGTCGATGCCCAGCAAACCCTTTGAGTACTTTCTGTTGGTCTCATGAGAGTTCAGTGTGCCAAGTTTGGTTAAATTCCATCGTTGTTGGAGTTCAGGATGCTCTTTAATTGTAGGTTAACTAGAAATCCCAGCAACTACAACTCCCAAATGTCAAGGTCTATTTCCCCCAAACTCCAACTGTGTTCATATTTGGGCATATGGAGTATCCATGCCAGGTTTGGTCCAAATCCATCATTATTTGAGTCCACAGTGCTATTGTTATTATTATTATAGTTGTAATTATTATTATTATAATTATATTTATACCCTACTCTATCTCCCCAAAGGGTGCTCAAAGCAGCTGTTATTATTACTACTACTACATATTATATTATAACAATATTTATGCCTTGCTTTATGTCTCCAAAGGGCGTTCAAAGCACATATGCATCTATTATATTATTATTATCTATATATATATAAAATCCTCCATGTCGTGTTTCCTGGCTCCAAAACAAAGAAACCACACAAGGCAGACACACAAAAACAGTCCACACACCCAGAAAACCCTACGAGGTATGCTTACCAAAACACACACCCCCCCCGGCCCCAAAAAAAGCCAACAACAAATCCAAAAAAAACCCATTATGGACTACAACTCCCATTGATCCCCACACCCACCTCCGGTCTGGCAATTTAAGCAAACTATGCGGCCGTGAGGGCGCCATCTTGGATGGGGGCATTATGCGCGCCATCCACGCTGCCCGCGCCACCATTGCGTCGGCTTCAGTGCCTGCAGCAGCTTCTGGGCATGCACAGAGATTTTCGTGCATGCGCAGTGGCTCTGGAGCGCAACTTGAGCTCTGGAGCCACTGGAATGGAGAAAAACCTCCACGCATGCCCAGAAGCTGGCAGCGGTGAGGAGGGTGGAGGGAAAGGAAGAAGCAGTAGCAATGGCTCCTCTCCGCCTCCTTGCGGCCTGGACCGAGCGGCAGCTCCTCCTCCTTCGAGGGAGAGAGAGAGAGAGAGAGAGAAAGAAAGGGAGAGGAAGCAAGGAAGAGGGAAGGAAAGAAGAGGTAGGGAAGGAAAAGGTTTGTTTTACATGGGGGCCAAAATAATGTTTTTGGGGGGGGGCGCCAAAATAATGTTGGGGGGGCAAATAATGAAACCATTTGAAATGAAGACCGCCCCTGCCCACACCACCTCCCTCTGGCAGTTTGGAAGGAATGGTACTGGAGCTGACCAATTAAGGCATTATGCAAATACTCCCCAGTTAGAATGTAGGCTAGGAGCCCCCCCCGGCAGTTTAGAAGGAATGGGGTGGTGGAAGGGAAAGGAAGGGAAAGGAATGGAGGGAGGAGGGGAGAAGAAAGGAAAGGAAGGATAGAGGGAAGAATGGATGGAAGGAAGGAGGGGAGATGAAAGGATGGAAATGGTAGTATTTCAGGAAGGAGGGGAGGGGAAAGGAAGGAAAGGATAGAAGGATGGAATGAAGGAAGGAAGGAAGGAAAGAGGGGAGAAGAAAGGAACACAGAAACACACACACACATATACATGCATAGAAATATACAAATATACACCTACACACATACATAAACACACCTGTACTTACACACATCAACATATATACACGCACATACATACTGTATTTTTCGCACCATAAGACGCAGTTTTTCCTCCCAAAGTAGGAGGAAAAATCAGCCGCGTCTTATGGAGCGAAGGGGGCGGTAAGCCTTTCCCTTGGCCGCCTCCTCCTCGGTCCCGCCTCCTCCTCCTCCTCCTCTGCCTCCGCCGCCGCGCCGCCCGGCTCCGTCAGTCACGCCGCCTCCGCCCGCCGCCCCTCCCTCTGCCTCCCTCGCCGCCGTCGCGCAAGCGCGCCTGCCGCTAAGCGCGCCTGCAGCGCTAAGCGCAGGCACGCCTGGCGCTCGGGACCTACTGCCCATGCGCGTGCAGGCCGAGTGCGCCAGGCGTGCCCGGCAGGCGTGCCTGCGCGCGCAAACAGACAAGCGCGGGGCCCACTTTTGGCCCAAAATATTTTTCCAATTTTCCTCTTCTGAAATCTAGGTGCGTCTTACAAACACACATAAACATGAGTACACACATGGTACGAAAAATACGGTATGTACAAACACACATAAACATGAGTACACACATATACACGCACATACATATACACATATACATAACTACACACAGAGACCCCAATTTTTAAAAATCCCGCAGCAACGCGTGGCCGGGTCCGCTAGTGTATTCTATTTATTTATACTCCACTTTTCCTCCCCCAAAGAGCGCTGAAACTGGAAAACGAAAGGCGACCGGCCTGCATTGGAATGCTTTCTAATTCCCCATCCACCCCTTGCCTCCCTGTTACTAGAATACATCGGACTTGGAAGGAGGCGACGGCAGCCAAAGCAGCGTCAACGCCCTGCCTGACGTTTCCCTGGTGAGATCCCGCCCTCTCTTCCTCTTTTCCTTGACTCCACTTCCTCACAGCTTCCCTTGTGCCAGAATCAGGATACGGTATGAGAAGCCACAGATCTGGACACGTTCCATTGAAATAATAGTATTCATAGTAATATACTTTGTTTATATTCCGCTCTACCTCCCTGAGGGGTCTCGGGGTGGATTACAGAACACATATATACGGCAAACATCCAATGCCGTTATACAATCAACAAGGATGGGATTGTACATTTTATTGATTAGCCCAGGGTTTCCCAACCTTTTTTGAGCCGCTGCACACTTTTTACATTGACCAAATCCCGGGGCACACCACCAACCAAAATGACACAAAATGACACTCTAACACAGTCATACATAGAGTTAATATGTTTTTGAATGTATTTATACACTCAGTGTGAAACCTGGGCCTCTTTCGATGAACACTACATAGATGTCCTGGCAGGAATGACACACACAAGGGAGGAAGACGTGGGGCTTGGCGAGGGGGGTGTGTGGATGGACGGAGGACGGTCGAAAATGGCGGACGACCTTGGCAACGCTGGGGCTGGTCGGTCGTCGTCCTCCTCGAGGCCCGGAAGCCTAGGAGGAGTCTGCAGCAGAAGGCATGGAGTCGGCCTAGGAGGCGGAAGCGACGTCACAACAAGAGGAACGGCCAAGAGAGGACTTCTGGTCCCACCCATGAGCACCGGAAGCCCTCCCAGCCTAACCAGATGCTTCGGAGCAACCAGATGCCTCCTAGAGTGACCTGCAGGGCTCTCAGAGCCTCGAGGACCACTGGGTCCACTGCCAGACCCCAGATTGGGAGAAGTCCACGACCTTCAAGGCCAGGACATCCAAAAGGTTCCCTTCCAGGACCTTTTGGAACGCCAACTACAGGCGTCGGGATCACCCCTTGGCGAGCCCCCAGCTCAGGAGACCAATACCCTGTTGCATTGTATTGTTCTCTATTCACTGTGTTTATTATGTCAAACTGTAAACCGCTCTGAGCCTTCGGGGAGTGCCGGCAGAGGAGTTTGAAATAATAATAATCAGTGTTTGCGGGCAGTGGGTGGGTGGTGCGACTGAGCGAATATGTGCCAGCATTTTGATTGGCTGCAACTGTCATATTATTTGCATAAATGGCTCTGACTGGCCAGTCTCCCAACATTCCAACACAGCACAGAGAGGAAAGGGAAGGGCCTGAGGCAGGCATCGATGGCTGGAGTTGCAGTTAGCCAGGTGACAGTTTTTTCTGTTGGGAATGGAATGTGCAGTCCCTTCACCCAAGACACTTCTAAGGTGACTCAGAGGGAAAGCAAAAGGCCTCAGGCACTCAGCCACTGCGGCCCACAGCAATGACGGATCAGGACCAAACATGGCAAACAGGGGCCCACAGGCCCACTACACAACCTGGTGTGGTTTAGGGCAGGTGGGGCCACGAATGATGGGATTTGCAGTACCTTCACCTCATTCACTTCCCATACAACACTGCAGCCCCTATACATCACCGACCAGGCCCAAACTTGGCACACAGAGTAGCCATGACCCACTCTACATCCTGGTGCAGTTTTGAGTGGGACAGACCATGGATGATGGGATTTGAAGTACCTTCGCTCACTTTCTGAGACCGCTGCAACACTCATCCTGAGACTTCCAGTACCTTCCCTCACTCCCAGACACCACTGCCACCCTCACCCAGAGAACGATCAAGACCAAATGTGACGCACGGAGCCCCCATGACCCACTCTACACCCTGGTGCTGTTTGGAGAATGGGGGACCATGGATGATAGGACTTCCAGTACCTTTCCTCACTTCCAGACACCACTGCAGCCCTCACCCAGAGAATGCTCAAGAGCAAATGTCACACCCACAGCCCCCGTGACCCACTCTACATCCTGGTGCTGTTTGGAGGGGGGGGTGCACCATGGCCAATGGGACTCGCAGTACCTTCACTCAGTTCCTGAGACCACTGCAAGCCACATACACATCTCATAGGAACCCACCTTGGCACACAAGGCCTTCCTCAAATAACCCGGGCACCGCCGGGTCCCCAAGCTAGTAATAATAATAATAATATCTGAATAACCGCCAAGATTTCGCCATAGGCCTGTGACCTGCGCACATCTGTGACTTGTCCAAGGCGGGAAGTTCATGTTAGAGCAGGAAGTCCAGCCCAGGTCTTCAGAGTAGTTGCTGAATACTCAAAACGCGGCATTGGTTCTCCATTGGTGACCCCTCTCTCCTTGTTGTTTTCCCCAGGACGACGTGCCCTCTTTCCCCGACGAGCCCCCGGCCTTCAAGCCTCCACCTCCTCAACCCCCACCCCACACCGCAGCGGAGGGCGCTCTCTCCCAAAGCAGGCCCGCCTCGAGAGGGAGGCTCCAACGGCCTTCCTCTGAGTCCTCCCAGTCGGGGCTCTTCTTCACGGCGCCCCACAACTCCACGCCGCCCCCCGGCCTCTCTGAGAAGGACACCGTCAGCCTGGCCTCCTCGTCCTCCACCACGGCTTCCTCCACCGACGGGTCCGCCTCCAGCGCCATCTACGCCTCCATCAGTCCGGCCCCGCACCGTGGCTCCCGAAGGCCCACCGAGGCCCGCTTGTTGTTGGTCAACCCACACCCCATTGGGCCCTTCCCTCGGGTCCGGTCGCCCACGCGGCTCAAGACACCCTCTCTGGAAGCCACGGATCCCACCAATCGCCCCAACGCCGCTTCCCCTTCGCCGCCGCCTCACCCTGCCCACCCTGCTCCTGCCCCTCCTCCGGCTGAATCGGGGGCCCCCGAAGCTGGGTCTGCCCAGCACTTCATCATGGTGGAGGTCCACCAACCCAACAGCGAGCCAGACGTGAACGAAGTGCGGCCCCTGCCCCAAGCCAGAGGTGATGCCTCTCTCCAGGTTTTGTGGTCTCTCTTGCTTTGTCTTGCAATATAGTTAAACATTGGGTTGCTGTGAGTCTTCCGGGCTGCTGCCTGGCCCCGTTCCAGAAGCAGCACTCTCTCCTGACGTGTCACCCACAGCTATGGCAGGCATCCTCAGAGGGTGTGAGGTCTGTTGGAAACGGGGCAAGTGGGGTTTACATCTCCGTGGAATGGCATCCAGGGTGGGAGAAAGGACCCTCACATGCCAGGGGCAAGTGTGAATGACGCAATAGTTGCCCATCTTGATTATTTATTTATTTATTTATTACTTCGATTTATTCGCCGTCCTTTCCCGTGGGCGCAGGGCCACTCACATTCATATAAACCCATAAAACAGAGTAAAACACGCCCGCCTGTTAAAATTGCAGCAACCAGGCATGCAAACACACAGTCAGGGCCGGCCTGACCTTTTCCGGGGGAGTACGCGGAGTAAATTTTGGCGCCCCCCCCGGCCGCCGCATCATGCCGCCGCCGCCGCTTCTGCCATTTCCGCCATTTCCGCCGCTGCCACTTCCGCTGCCGCCGCCACTTCCGCACAGCCGGCCCCATGGGCCGGCTGCACCACACCTCCCGAAGCACGGACATTTCCGCGCATGCCCAGAAGCAACTACAGGCGCTGTAGCACCTGTAGTTGCTTCTGGGCATGCGCAGAAAATGTCTGTGCTTCGGGAGGCGTGCTGCAGCCTCCCGAAGCACTACGTTTCTGCGCATGCGCGAATGTCCGCGCATGTGCACTGCGGCCCGAGCGCACCTGCGCGCTGGCTCCAAAGCCGCAGGCACGCTCGGGACTCAGTGGCCATGCGCGAACATTCGCGCATGCCAGAAGCAACTACAGGCGCTGTAGCGGCTGTAGTTGCTTCTGGGCATGCGCAGAAAATGTCTGTGCCTTCCGTGGGGCTGTGCGGCGGCACCGGTGGCAGCAGGGCGGGGCGCGGAAGCGAGGTGGTGCCGCGGCGCCCCTCCCAGCTGGTGACGCCCCGGCCACCCGGTGGCGCTCTACGCGGCCGCTTACATGGCGGAATCGCTGGGGCCGCCTCATATATCTATGAACCGAACGCTTGGGTAAAAAGGAGGGTCTTAAGAGACCTTTAGCCGTTTGCTCAGGATGAGTTGGGATTTGGGTCTTCCTTTTGTTGCATTGTAGTCCTGCCCCACTGTACTCCCAGGCCTGGGTCAACAAAGTGAATGTTTGTATGTATGTGGATATGTGCCAGCTTTCTGATTGGTTGCCACTGTGGGATTATTCGCATAACGCCTCTGATTGGCCAGCACCACCAACATTCCGACACTCTAAACTGCCAGAGGGTGGTGGCTCCCAGCCTCTACATTCTGAGGGAGTATTTGCATAATCCCTCTATTTGGCCAGCACCACCAACATTCCGACACTCTAAACTGCCAGAGGGGGGTGGCTCCCAGCCTCTACATTCTAACTGAGGGAGTATTTGCATAATGCCTCTAATTGGCCAGCACCACCAACATTCCGACACTCTAAACTGCCAGAGGGGGGTGGCTCCCAGCCTCTACATTCTAACTGAGGGAGTATTTGCATGATGCCTCTAATTGGCCAGCACCACCAACATTCCAACACTCTAAACTGCCAGAGGGGGGTGGCTCCCAGCCTCTACATTCTAACTGAGGGAGTATTTGCATGATGCCTCTAATTGGCCAGCACCACCACCAACATTCCAACACTCTAAACTGCCAGAGGGGGGTGGCTCCCAGCCTCTACATTCTAACTGAGGGAGTATTTGCATAATGCCTCTAATTGGCCAGCACCACCAACATTCCAACACTCTAAACTGCCAGAGGGGGCTGGCTCCCAGCCTCTACATTCTAACTGAGGGAGTATTTGCATGATGCAACATTCTCTAAACTGCCAGAGGGGGTGGCTGAGGGAGTATTTGCATGATGCCTCTAATTGGCCAGCACCACCACCAACATTCCAACACTCTAAACTGCCAGAGGGGTGGCTACCAGCCTCTACATTCTAACTGAGGGAGTATTTGCATAATAATGCACCACCAACATTCCGCTAATGCCAGAGGGGGGTGGCCAGTATTTGCATAATGCCTCTAATTATGCAGTAATGCCGGCCACATGAGGTAGGAGGTGTCTATGGACAACAGGCTCTTCGGCTTGGAATGGAAATGCGCACCGCCCCCAGAGCCAGAGACGAAAGGGGAAGCCTTTGCCTTTGTTTGTTTATTTTTCATTGCTTCAAAGCAGTGAATGTTTGCCTGACCCGAAGATTGGCAGGAGACATGGTGAGCTCCTGCTGTTACCCCCAGCTCCTGCCAACCTAGCAGTTCGAAAACATGTAGGTCAAGTGGTACCGCCTCGGCTGGAAGGCAAATGGCAGTCATGCTGGCCACATGACCTAGAAGGTGTCTATGGACAATGCAGGCTCCTTGGCTTGGAAATGGAGATGAGCAAAAGCCATGCTAAACATGCTCATCCATGGTGGGCTGTGCCAGGAATTAAGGGTGAATTTTGGGGTCCTTGTGCAAGGCGGAGCTGAAATTGCGGGGAGTGGGCTCTCCTTCCCAGACGCAGTATTCCTTGCCCCCTGACGGCCTTTCTCCTGCTCTCGCCCACCACAGTGTCCACGCTTTCCCAGCTTTCGGACAGCGGGCAGACCCTCAGCGAGGACAGCGGCGTGGACATCGGAGAGGCCGAGGTCAGCGCCAGGGAGAGGAGCCGGGTGCAGGGTCACAACAAGAGCCGGAGCCCCCGGGAGGCCCTCAAAGCAGACGGGGTGCTAGAGCCAGCGCCCAAACCAGTATGGAAATGCCAAATCAATGTCGGGGTTTCCTGGGGGGGGGGGGGGGAGCTTGCCTGGGTATTGTCGAAGGCTTTCGTATTCAAAATCACTGGGTTGTTGATGTTCTGGCCATGTTCCAGAAGCATTCTCTCCTGACATTTCGCCCACACTTATGGCAGGCACCCCCACAGGTTGTGAGCTCTGTAGGAAACTAGGAAAATGAGGTTTATCGATCTGCTAATGATGCCCTGGGCAGAGAGAGGCCTCTAAGGCAGGGGTGGGCAGCCTATGGCCCGCGGGCCGCATCAGGCTCGGGAGCCGGTTCTGCGCGTCCCGGGAGAAGGGCGTCGGAGGCGGGGCCATGAGGAAGGGGTGCCGCTGCCACCATCCGATCGCAGGCTCTGTGGGGTCGCTCTGCTTGCCTGCTTGCCTTGCCCTCTCGCCCCACCCGCTCGCCCTCTCGCCTTGCCCTATTGCCCGCTCCCCTCGCCTGCTCGCCCTCTTGCCCACTCCAACTCTCCCAGCAACAGCAACAGCAAGGCCAGGCAGGGGAGCGTGCCAGAGAGCCGGAGTGGGCGAGAGGGCGCACGGGCGAGGTGAGCGCAGCGGGCGAGAGGTCTTGCTCGCCGCTCACACCGCTCGCTCGCCTCACCCACGCGCCTGCTCGCCCTCTCACCCACTCAGGCTCTCTAATTGGCCAGCACCACCAGCATTCCGACACTCTAAACTGCCAGAGGGGGGTGGCTCCCAGCCTCTCCGGTCCTCTCGCCAGTGCTGAGAGAGCCGGAGCGGGCGAGAGGGCGCGCGGGTGAGAGGGCGAGGCGAGCGGCGTGAGCGGCGAGCGAGCCCTCTCGCCTGCTCCCCTCACTCGCCTCGCCCGCGTGCCCACTCACCCACTCCAGCTCTCCCAGCAACAGCAAGGTCAGGCAGCGAGTGGGCGGGGCGAGTGGCGAGCGGGCAGCGAGCAAGCGGCGAGTGACCGCAATGAGACGGCGAGGCAGGCAGGCAAGCAGAGCGACCGACGGAGAGGGAGGGAGGGAGGGGGGAGAAAAGGAGGAGGCCAGGGAGGGAGGGAGCAACAGGAAGTCATTGAGAGGGAAGAGACCCCAAGGTTTGGGAGGTATGGGGTCCCCATAAATGGACCATACATTTTTATTTATACAGAATGCCTGCAGGTATGTGTGGTTGTGTATATGTATGAGTGTGTTTATTTTTGTATGCATGTGTGTATGTGTGTGTGTCTCTGCAGGCATGTGTGTGCATATACAGTATATTTGTATGTTTATCATAAGAGTAAATAAAGAACAACATTCAAAAACAGGGGAACTCCAGACAAGAAACAATCAGGGACAGGTAATAATCACCTCTCAACCAAAGATTCTCCCAGGCAGGAAGAAGCCAGACCTTGGAAACTGCTAGGCCATTAAAAGCTAATCTCCGAGGATGCCTGCCATAGATGTGGGCTAAACATCAGGAGAGAATGCTTCTGGAACATTGCCAAACGGCCTGAAAGAGTGAAGAGGGGGGGGGGGGGGCCAGGAAGGCCGTTCCGTCTTGTCCCCTGTGTTATGCTAATAATACAATATATTGCGTATACATATAATATTTATAATATTACAATGTAATACAATAAAATACTAATCATAATCTATTATAATTATATACTTTATATTATATGTAACATTACTAATAATATTACAGCACAATGGCATAGTCCAAGGTAGTGATATATAGTACTGATATTGTGCTTTGCTAATAACATAATATACTAGCTGAAGACCCGGCAGTGCCCGGGTTATTTGAGGAAAGCATTGTGTGTGTAGACAACGTAGAGTGGGTCACGAGGGCTGTGTGTGTCACATTTGGTCTTGATCAGTCATTGGATGAGGGTTGCAGTGGTCTCTGGAAGTGAGGGGAGGTACTGGAAGTCCCATCATCCATGGTCCCCCGTTCTCCAAATGGCACCAGGATGTAGAGTGGGTCATGGGGGCTCTGTGTGCCAAGTGGGGTCTTGATCAGTCATTGGATGAGGGTGGCAGCGGTCTCAGAAAGTGAGTGAAGGTACTTCAACTCCCATCATCCGAGGTCCATCCCACTCAAAACTGCAGCAGGATGTAGAGTGGGTCATGGGCACTCTGTGTGCCAAGTTTGGGCCTGGTCTCTGATTTGCAGGGGCTGCAATGTTGTTTGGGAAGTGAATGACGTGAAGGTACTGCAAATCCCATCATTTGTGGCCCATCCTGCCCTAAACCACACCAGGATGTAAAGTGGGCCATTGGGCCTCTGTGTGCCAAGTTTGGTCCTGATTCGTCATTGGTGTGGGCCACAGTGCTCTAAGGAAGTGAATTAAAGTACTGCAAGTCCCATCATCCATGGCCCATCCTCCCTCAAACTGCACCAGGATGTAGCACCCCCCCCCCATCTTGGGAGGAGGGGTGTCTGTGTGCCAAGTTTGGTCTTGTTCTGTCATTGTTGGGGGCCTAGTCAGGAAAATCAAGTTGAGGAAGCCTTGCTGTCAATTTTGGGCCTGGTCTGTGATGTATAGGGGTTCCAGTGTTGTTTGGGAAGTGAATGAGGTGAAGGTACTGCAAATCCCATCATTCGTGGTCCATCCTGCCCTAAACCTCACCAGGTTGTGAAGTGGGCCATTGGTCCCCTGTGTGCCAAGTTTGGTCCTGATCCGTCATTGCTGTGGGCCGCAGTGGCTGACTTCCTGAGGCCTTTCCTTTTCCCTCTCAGTCACCTTAGAATGTTGGAATGTGGTTGGACAATCGGAGTCCTTTATGCAAATACCATTTCAGTGGCAGCCAATCCCCACTGTCTGTGGCCTTAGAATGTTGGAGTTCTGAGGTTGGCCAATCAGAGCCCTTTATGCAAATAATCTCACAGTGGCAGCCAATCGAAACGCTGGCACATATTCCTCCCGTTGCACCACCCACTGCCCGGAAACACTGACTTTTATTATATACATAGATAGATTGTACGAGGGCGGGTCAATAAGTTCGTGACTTTCTGAATTTCCCGCCTCTGAACTGAAAGGGCGACACTGCTCCTGTCGACAGGCACCTGTCAGCTGACTCCTGTCAAAATTTGAACAAGCTGCGTCATTTAGTTTGTGATTGACAGCCATCGATAGCAGGCTACCGCGTGATTGGAGGAGAAAATGGAAAAAAGTGAATGTTGTGTGCTCATGAAGCATTATCTTTTGGGGGGGAAACCATCACTCAAACCAAGGCTAAGCTTGATAAACACGATGGGGACTCTGCACCATCTATTTCAAGGGTAAAAAAAGTGGTTTGCCTTCGGGGTGAGAAGGGCGGCATATACATGTTGCAAATAACAATAAATAAACAAACAAACAAAAGTTTGGCTGGGTAACTGCCGAGCGGCCACTGGACTCGTGTCCCTTTTCTCTCCTTCCCCCAACCCCACAGCCAGGCCTTCTAGAGCCGACGTCCCGTCTGATCCGGGTGACCAAGAGCGCCCCAACCCTGGGCATTGCCATTGAGGGAGGAGCCAACACTCGGCAGCCCTTGCCTCGGATTGTGACCATCCAGGTAAAGCAGGAAGAGTCTCGGGCAACCTTCGTGTGTGTGTGTTTGGGACAAGCAGCATTTTGAAACTACAGCTCCCACCACAGTGGGTCAGTCCCCTCAAATCCCTCCAGTGGGTTCCGTTGGTTATGGGGTTCTGTGTGCCCAGTTAGGCCCAGGGTCATCGTTCGTGGGGTCCAGAGTGCTCTTTGATTGCAGGTGAACTATAAATCCCAGTGCCTGCAATGGCTATAAATGAAGGTGAATTCCCCCCAAGCCTCTCCAGTATTTTCTTAGGTCGTTGGGGTTCTGTGTGCCCAATGTGGTCCAATACTATGGTGCCGGTGCACCTGGGTGTCTCTGGCGCATCCGAATCCAGCACTGCACCCGAGAGCGATGGGCTCCCCCTCGACCGCCTTCCTCTTCCTTCTGTTTTGCAGAGAGGGGGTTCTGCCCACAACTGTGGGGAGCTGAAGGTGGGCCACGTCATCCTGGAGGTGAACGGGGTCACCCTTCGGGGGAAGGAGCACCGCGAAGCCGCCCGGATCATCGCCGAGGCCTTCAAAACCAAGGACAAGGACTACGTGGGTTTCCTCGTCACAGAGTTCAACGTTGCACTTTAGGAGCGGGGCGGCCGGAGCCCCACGGCCAAATAAGAGACAGTGGGGGCGAGAGGGAGAAAGGGAGCGCGCAAGATGAGGAGTGGGCAGGGCTCCAAGTGCGCTGTCCGCACACGTGCGCTCTCACAACTCCTAGCATCCCATATATGAACATCAGTGGCATCGGACGTGTACAGGACGTCCTACCGGTCTGTGGGTTGGTGTTCCACGGCTCCGCCCAGATTCTCCTCCCAGGCTTCAGGCGGGGGTCCCGAGGCACAGTCCAGGTCCTCCTACCAAACGTTGGGTTGGTATTCCAAGGCTCAAACCCGATTCTCTTACCAAGTTTTGGGTCGGTGTTCCAAGAATCAATTTAAATACTTCTGCCGGGCTTTGGGTCGGTGTTCCCAGACTGAGACCCGATTGTCTTACCAAGCTTTGGTTTGGTTTTCCGAGACTCAATCCAGATTCTTCCACCAAGCTTTGCATTGGTGTTCCGAGAATCGGTCCAGATTCTCCTACCTGACCTTGGGTTTGTGTTCCAAGACCAGGCCCGGATTACCCATAAGGCCATGCTAGGCCATGGCCTAGGGCGGTAGCCATGGGAAGGGCGGCAGATCCGGACCCCCCCAAATTCAGATTCTCTTACTAAGCTTTGTGTTGGTGTTCCAAGACTCAGTCCAAGATGTCCTACCACGCTTTGGATTTGTGTTCCAAGCCTCGACCCAGATGCTCTTCCCAGGCTTTGGGTCGGTGTTCCAAGACTCAGTCCAAAATCCACTCCCAGGCTTTGAGTTGGTATTCCAAGACAATCCAGATTCTGGGTCGGTGTTCTCAGACTCAATCCAGATTCTTCTACCGAGCTTTGGGTCGGTGTTCCAAGACTCAGCCCAGATTCTCCACTTCTGACCCCACCCCAAGGCAGATCCGGCCAGAAGAAGGGTCTTGAGGTCCAAGAAGCAGGACCAAGAAGGCCGCCTGCTCAGGCCCGGATCATCCATAAGGACACCTTAGGCCATGGCCTAGGGCAGCAGCCATTGCGGGGCGGCAAATCCGGACCCCCCAATTTAAAATATTTATTTATTTATTTATTTAAAAAAAAAATTTTTTTCAAAATGGCGACCTTTGGGCTTGAAGTTGAGGAGGGAGGGAGTGGGAGGAGCCGAGCCGCGGCGAGCACTGCCTCTCAGGTGCCCCTGATTGGCTGCCGCCACCACGCAGAAGCAGGAAAAGTTAGCCCCGTGGTGGCAGCCCCGTGTCCCTCTGTTTCCAAGGCATGGGGCGCCCCTGCCAAGAATTCTGGGATCTGCTCACACCGGCAGACGTCTTCTGTAGCTTTGCGTCAACAGGGAAGCACCTCGCAATGTCTTCGCGCTTGGGGAGGGTCCCCGGCCTGCCTTTCCGTTCACCTGCAGCCATTGACGGAGGACCCTGTGTCCAGGCCTCATCGGCGTCACCATATCTACATTCCAAACCGCTTTCCCCTTTCCATTTTCCAATACAGCAAATGCATTAAAAGGGGGCTTGGGATGAGAGACCCCAAAGGTGTGTGGCCTTTTTTTGGGGTCTGATTGACAGCGGACCTCATACAGCCAGCTCTCTAAAGCGAGAAGACCCGACAGAAGAGGCCGCAGAGGAAAGTCACAAAGATCCTTTCAAACGGCATCTCTTCCGTTGTGTGTAGGTCAAGCCTAGGCGTTGGGTGGCTGCGAGTTTTCCAGGCTGCCTGGCCATGTCCCAGCAGCATCCTCTCCTGACGTTTCACCCACATCTATGGCAGCCATCCTCAGAGATTGTGAGGTCTGTTGGAAACTAGGCCATTGAGGTTGATATATCTGTGGAATGAACTCTTCTCTGTTGGAGATAGGCATGAATGTTTCCATTGGCCACTGAATAGCTTTGCAGCATCAACACATGGCTGCTTACTGCCTGGGGAAATCCTTTGTTGGGAGGTGTTAGCTAGCCCTGATTGTTTCCTGTCTAGAATTCCCTTTTTTTAAAAAAAAATGTTGCTCTTTATTTACTGTTCTGATTTTAGAGTTTTTATTTATTATTATTTATTATTTCCAGCATTTTTACCCCGTTCTTCTCAACCCCCCGGGGGGAGGGGGATTCAGAGCGGCCTAACAAACACAGTAAAATACAATGTAAAAACCCCAAAAACATTCAGCATTAAAATACATTAAAATACAATTGACATTAACACATCAGAAAACTCAAACAGTGGTGGGGGTAGGGTGTTGCAAGCAACAGTGTGAACAAGGAACAACAGCGTTTGGCTTATCCAAAATATATTCATATAAGAATCAGCAGTGCATAGTCAATGGTATATCATTATTACAAAATATACAACACAATATAAACATCATATAAACATCATCACCCCGGAGGGTTCCTACCCTTCAATGTCCCAAGTCCAATATGAAAGTACACAAGTCCAAGATTTCAAATAAGAGAGGGTGATAGGGTAGAAGTCCAGGGGAGGTAAGGTCGAAAACGCCCAGAAGAGACAGGGATGATGGGAGACGGAGTTAGGAGATGAGCTGGTTGAGTTCCTGGCCGCAGTGGCAGTAAATCCAAGTGGACTCAAACCGCAAGTTGGCAGGCCGACGAGGATAACTCTGTACGATGGTACCAACTCTCGTTTCGACCCATAGGGGGAAGGGTCTTTTTCAAGGCCAGTAGTAACACATAAACTCCATTCATGTAGATGTTAAGGGTACGTTTTCTAGAGAGACAAAGTCAAAATATAATAGAGTGTTCCAAAGCACCCTAGTACACAGCACAATGGCTAAATGAACATAAACATGTATCCAATACAGTCAGAGTAATAATACATAATATAACTACATGAGTGAATTACATATAACATGCATAGTTGCCATAATCATACAAGATATATACACATACCAGAGCCATGGAGGTAAGGTCATACATCCATGGTAGGACCAGCGGCCGAAGCAAGGAATTGGACAGGCAGCCAGTGGAGCCAACACAACAGGGGGTGGTATGCTCCCTGTATGTAGCTCCCGTTAGCAATCTGGCTGCCACCCACTGGACTAATTGCAATTTCCGAACTGTCTTCAAAGGCAGCCCCACGTAGAGTGTGTTGCAGTAATCTATTCGGGATGTGACCAGAGCGTGGACAACCATAGCCAGATCAGACTTCCCAAGGTACGGGCACAGCTGGCGCATGAGTCTTAAGTGTGCGAAAGCTCCCTGGCCACCCCCGAGACCTTCCGAACAGTCTTCAAAGGCAGCCCCACGTAGAGTGTGTTGCAGTAGTCTATTCGGGATGTGGCCAGAGCGTGGACAACCGTGGCAGATCAGCCTTCCCAAGGTACGAGCGCAGCTGGCGCATGAGTCAAGTGTGCGAAAGCTCCCCTGGCCACCCCCGAGACCTTCCGAACAGTCTTCAAAGGCAGCCCCATGTAGAGTGCGTTGCAGTAGTCTATTCGGGATGTGGCCAGAGCGTGGACGACTGTGGCCAGATCAGACTTCCCAAGGTACAGGCACAGCTGGCGCATGAGTCTTAAGTGTGCGAAAGCTCCCCTGGCCACCGCCGAGACCTGGGCTTCCAGGCTCAGCCATGAGTCCAGGGTCACTCCCAGGCTGTGAACCTGTGACTTCAGGGGGAGTGTGACCCCATCCGTCCAACACAGGCTGTGACCCCATGCCCTGTTCGGCCTTTCGACTGACCAGGAGGACCTCTGTCTTGTCTGGATTAAGTCTCAATGTGCCCCTCATCCAGTCCGACACAGCGGCCAAGCACCGGTTCAAGGTCTGCACGGCCTCCTTGGTGACAGGTGGGAAGGAGTGACAGATCTGGGCCTCACCCGCGTACAGGTAACACCTTTCTCCGAAACTCCAAATGATCTCTCCCAGCGGCTTCATGTAGATGTTAAATAGCATCGGGGACAGGACTGAACCCTGAGGAACCCCACAAGACAACGGTTGTGGGGTCGAACAGGTGTCACCCAATGACACCTTCTGGGTACGACCCTCCAGGGAGGATTGGAGCCACTGCAAAGCAGGACCCCCAAGCCCCATCTCTGCAAGGCGACCCAGAAGGAGACCGTGGTCAACAGTATCGAAAATATTTTTAAATACTAAATACCGTATATACTCAAGTATAAGCCGAACCACTTAATTTAAACATACCCAAAAACTGGGGAAACGGGTTGCCTCGCGTATAAGCCAAGGGGGGCAATTCAGCAGCTACGGCCACATTTCACAACGAAAATAGACACCAATAACATTACATTAATTGAGACAGCAGATTAAATGGTTTTGAATATTTATATAAAATTGCGATTAAAGATAAGAGTGCCCTAACCTCCTTCAATGTAAATGTGCTTACGTGTCCTTCCAATAATAATAATAATAAAGGCAGTAAAATAGTAAATGTAATAATAATAATAATCGGGTGAAATCATAAAGGTCATGATAGCATTTATGAAATATAATAATAAATGTAATATTAATAATAAAGTAAAATGATAAATAGAAGAATAATAATAATAACAATAATAGGGTAAAATAGTAAACTATTCCTGTGTCCACAAGAGGGCGGCAAAGGATTGCAAATCAGAATTCCAAGGCTAATGCAAATATTTCAATGGCCACAAGAGGGCGGCAGAGTGAATGGCCATTAGGGTATATAGCCTGCCATATCATTTGTATCAGGTGGAGAACAGTGGAGAGAAGCACCTGGAAGCAGGATATGTGGGAGAGAAAGGGGTGTGTGTGTGTGTGTGTGTGTGTGTGTGAATCATATCTATTTATATCTATGGAGGGCTTTGATGATGTTTTCTTGCCCTGGTGAAAGGAGTTGGACTGGATGGCCTTCGGGCAATTCTCATCCTAGGGGTCGGGACCCCTGGGGGGGCACGAGGGGGCGTCAGAAGGGTCACCAAAGTCCACCAGAAAACACAATATTTTCTGTTGTTCATGGGGGTTCTGTGTGGGATCAGAATGGTCTTTAATTGTAGGTGAACTATAAATCCCAGTAACTAAAATTCCCAAATGCCAAGGTCTATTTCCCCCAAACTCCACCAGTGTTCACATTTGGGCATATGGAGTATTTGTGCAAAGTTTGGTCCAGATCCATCATTATTTGAGTCCACAGTGCTCTCTGGGTGTAGGTGAACTACATCTCCCAAACTCAAGGTCAAATGCCCACCAAACCCTTCCAGTATTTTCTGTTGGTCGTGGGAGACCTGTGTGCCAAGTTTGGTTCAATTCCATCGTTGGTGGAGTTCAGAATGCTCTTGGATTGTAGGTGAACTATAAATCCCAGGAACGACAACTCCCAAATGACAAAACCATTATTTTGAGTGACGGTCACTCCTTGAGTTAGTAGGTATATGGCGGCCAAATTTGGCGGCAATTTCTCCAGAGAATTTTGAGTTATGATGTCATTCAAAATGAACAGAGCATATATAGATATAGATATAGATAGGTATACAAACAGCATTCTGAATATAGAATTATGTACAATTTGAAGAATAATATGATGATGATAATAATAATGTTACATTGGCCATAACAACAACAACAACAAAACAATAACACTATAATAATACCGACTTCTTTATTGTCTTCCTGCTTTTGGGGGGAAATATAATATAGAGGTGCTGTTTTCCACTCTGTCCACATGATGGCAGCACCGAGTCACACTCCACGGTTCAAGGGTGCACTTCTCTATTCGGCCACTTGGTGGCAGCAAAGGATTGCAAATCAGAGTCTCAAGGCAAGTGCAAGTATCCCTGTGTCCACAAGAGGGCGGCAAAGGGAATGCCCATTAGGGTACAACACCTGCCTTCTCATTTGTCTCATTTGAATCAGGTGCAGATCAATGGAGGAAAGCACCTGGAAATGGGATACGCGTGGAAGAACGATATATTTGATTCTCATGCAACCCATTTCCAGGTGCTTTTCTCCATTGTTCTTCACCTTTCTTCTCATTACTATAGATAAGAATATAGATAATGGACCCTGGGTGGTCATTAGGTCGATCGCGATCTACTGGTAGATCACGCAGGGCGTAGTGGTCGGTCTCAGGCAGGGCGGGAGGAGGGCTCAGTTCCGTCCCCCAGGCTCCCGACGCCCACGGAGCCTTTCTCCCGCCCTGCCTGGTCCGGTTCCCGGAAGTGCCACGTGTACGGCGTGCGCCTGCGCGGCCTGCCCGGGCCTCTTCTGGGCCGCCGGAGCAGTTAGGCTGAGGCGAGGAGCTTGCTAGCCGCACACCGACCCTCCGGGGAGAGCTGCCTACGTGGGGAGCCAGAACAGCGCCGGGCAGCCCCAGCCAACCGGCGGAGTCTTGCTATCCGCAGGGGTTGGGTTCCTGGACCCGTGGATGGGACTCAGGTCCCGTCCTAGATATAATGGCATAGGCAAGGTGTGTCCTTTACACTGACCGGCGTCGCTGTGGCCCAGATGACCAGCTTACCAACAGGCAGCTCTCGTGGTCTGGCCAGAAACAGGGCGCCCGAGGCGGCTCCAACTGCGGCTGCTGCAGCACAGGCTGGGACTCGGAGCTGTTGGCAAGCCAATGGAGGGGCTTCCTCTTCCTCCCCGTCCCTCCCCCTTGCTCTCTTTCCTTTCCTTCTTCCCTTTCTTCCTTCCCTCTTTCCTTCCTTCCCTCCTTTCTTCCTTCCCTTCTTTCCCTTCCTTCCCTTCCCTTCCTTTCCCTTCCTTCTTCTCTTTCTTCCTTCCCTCTTTCCTTCCTTCCCTACTTCTCATCCTTTCTTCCTTCCCTTCTTTCCCTCCCTCCTGTTCTTCCTTCCTTCCTTCTTCCCTTTCTTCCTTCCCTACTTCCCATCCTTTTCTCCTTCCCTTCTTTCCCTCCCTCCCTTCTGTTCTTCTTTCCTTCCTCTCCTTTCCCTTCCTTCCTTCTTCCCTTTGTTCCTTCCCTCTTTTGAGATGCGGCCCACTTTTTACATTTGCAAAATCCTGGGGCACACCACCAACCAAAATGACACAAAACGACACTCTAACACAGTCATACGTATAGTTAATATGTTTTTAAATGTATTTATACACTCAGTGTGAAACCTGGGCCTGTTTCGATGAACACAACATGGATATCCTGGCAGGAATGGCAGAAAGGCACAAACTTCCCACACAGAACTCCCATAACCAAGAGAAAATACTAAAAGAGTTTGGTGGGCATTGACCTTGGGTTTTGGAGTTGTAGTTCACCTATATCCAGAGAGCACTGTGGACTCAAACAATGTTGGATCAGGACCAAACTTGGCATGAATACTCAATATGCCCAAATGTGAACACAGATGGAGTTTGGGGAGAATAGACCTTGACATTTGGGAGTTATAGTTTCTGGGATTTATAGTTAACACACAATCAAAGAGCATCCTGAAGTCTTGCAACAATGGAATTGAACCCAACTTGGCCTATTGAACTCTCATTACCAACAGAAAGTACTGAAAGGGTTTGCTTGGGAATTGACCTTGAGTTTGGAAGTTGTAGTTCACCTACACCCAGAGAGCACTGTGGACTCAAACAATGTTATGTGATGTTGTTTGTTGTCTATCCAGAATCACAATGTTGGAAAGAGGCTCGCCACTTTAAAAGTCCCTCAAACAGGCATGGGAAGGCTTTGGCCCTCTGGGTGCTTTGGACTCCAACTCCCACCATTCCTCAGAGCCTGAGGCCCTTTCCTGCTTAAGTGGCTGGGGGGGAAAGGCGAAGGGCCGGCGGCTGCTGGGAATGGTGGGAGTTGGAGTCCAAAACGCCTGGAAGGCCCAAGTTTGCCCATATGCCTGTAGATGAAGCTTAGGTTCGAAACCGCCCGCGTCCTAGCCAATGGGGGAGAAGGAGAGCTCCGATTGGCTCGGGCGCGCCTCGTATGCAAATCCGGCCCCGCCCCCTCCGCCTTGCCGCCTCTTCTCGCCCAACCTCAAGCCGCAGCAACTTTCCTTCAATTCGGGGAAGGAGGCGGGAGGAGGGATTCCTCTTCCTCGAGCTCTGATTGGAGGAGTGCCTGCTATTATGCAAATGAGGCCCTCCTCAAGCCACGCCTCCTCCTCTCCCTCCATCTCAGCCTTGGAGTCTCTTGTGAGCAGCAGCAGCTCCGAAGTTGCAACTCCAGGGAAGTCTTGCTTTGGCTTCCTTGAGGAAGGGAGAAGGGATTGGCTCTTCCCAGGTAAGCTAAAGGCGAGGCTTATGTACATGCATAGGTTGGGGGGATATATATATATATGTACTAGCTTGGGGACCCGGCCCTGCCCGGGTTATTTGAGGAAGGCATTGTGTGCCAAGGGTGGTCCTTGCGAGATGTTTACGTGGCTTGCAGTGGCCTCAGGAAGTTAGTGAAGGTACTTCAAGTCCCATCATACGTGGTCCATCCTCCTTCAAACGGCACCAGGATGTAAAGTGGGTCATGGGGGCTCTGTGTGCCTAGTTTGTTCTTGTTTGGTAATTGGATGAGGGTCGCAGTGGTCTCAGAAAGTGAGTGAAGGTACTTCAAGTCCCATCATCCGTGGTCCCTCCCACTCAAAACTGCACCAGGATGTAGAGTGGGTCGTGGGTACTCTGTGTGCCAAGTTTGGGCCTGGTCTGTGATTTGTAGGGGCTTCAATGTTCTGTGGGAAATGAAGGTACTGCAAATCCCATCATTTGTGGCCCATCCTGCCCTACACCGCACCAGGTTGTAAAGTGGGCCAGTGGGCATCTGTGTGCCAAGTGTGGTCCTGATCCTTCTATGGTGTGGGCCAGAGTGCTCTAAGCAAGTGAGTTAAAGGACTGCAAGTCCCGTCATCCATGGTCCATCCTCCCTCAAACTGCACCAGGATGTAGAGTGGGTCTTGAGGGTTCTGTGTGCCAAGTTGGGTCTTGTTCTCTCCTTGTTTGGGGTCGCAAAGGGGTCGCAAAGTGTTTTGGCCTTAAACTCCCACCATGCCTGACTCCCTCAGGCCTTTGCCTTCTCCCCCTCTGGCAGTTTAGAGTGTTGGAATGTTCGTGTTGGCGACTGCCTCAGGCCTTGACCTTATCCCCCTCTGGCAGTTTAGAGTGTCGGAATGTTCGTGTTGGCTGGCCAATTAGAGGCGTTATGCAAATACTCCCTCACTGGGAACCAATCATGTTGTCAGAATGTAGAGGCCGGGAGCCAATCAGAACGCTGGCACATACATACAAACACACATACATACATACAAACATTCTTTGTTATTATATGTAGAGAAGATGTGTGTGTGTGTGTGTCTGTGTGTTGCATGTGCCTGGCAAGGCTCCTCCATCATGGATCTGGGCCAGGCGTGGGGTGGGGCCAACCGGGGCTCAGTTCTATGGGGTCCCAGGAGTTGGGAGCTTGCCCCAAAGTGCTGCTGGCCGCCTTCCCCAAAGGGCAACTCCCAGGGCCCCATTGCCTTGAGCCAGGGCAGGGGAAGGGGCACCAAACTGGGTTAATTCAACAGTGCAGACGCACCACTGTGGGCGTGTTTTGTGTTGCCGTTGCTGGGGCGACCTCAATGGGGAAAAAGGCGTCGTCTCTCTGGGGAGGTCGTGTTAGTTTCTAGGCTTTGCTAAGCAACCCAAAGGCTGCCGAGTGGGCGCTGCTTCCTCCTCCTCCAGGGAGGGGGGGGGCACCGTGGGGGCATCTACTACGCACACACTCTCGGGCAGTGTTCCCCAACCAGTGTGCCGTGGTTTCTTTCCTCTACTTTGATGCCATTCTTCCAAGCCCTCGTCGCCAGGGCAGCCGAAAACAAACGGGTCCCTCCTCCCGATGACTTCCCACAAGAGTGTCCTAGACGCAACACTCTGTTTCTAGAGCAGTGTGGCAACACCTGAAGAGCCACAGCTCAGTAATATAATAATGACAATACTTTAAAAAGAGTGCTGAAGCAGCCCCGTCTACAACTCCGAAATGTCAAGGTCTGTTTTCCCCAAACGCCACCCGTGTTCACGTGGGGGCACATTGAGCGCCTGTACCAAGCTTGGCCTAGATCCACCATTGCTTACGTCCACATGGCTCTCGGGATGTCTCTCTCTCTCTCTCGGCATTACTTCGCGAACGAAGATTCAGGAAGGACTCACCCCACGCTTTTTACAAGCTCGTTGATGACTAAAAAGGCCAGTCTGAGATAGGCAAGCCCAGTTGCAGAAAGCACAGCAGAAAGTCTCCTTGGGTGATGTTGTTTCCAAGTTGCGGCTCTTTCTGCGTTGTCAAGACCCGTTCGTTGTGTCTTCTTGAAAGAGGCTGCAGCATTGTGGAGAGTGCGCCTCCATGCCTCCCGATGTGAGGCCAGGGTGGGCCATTGCTGGTGGTCAATCTGGCCGAGCCTGAGGTGTTGTTTCAGGGAGTCCTTGTATCTCTTTTGGGGCGCCTCTCTTGCGGTGACCCGTGGCGGATAAGTGACCCATGTTTCAGACCCATATAGGAGAATAGACAGTATGATAGCTCTGTACACACTGATTTTGGTGCTTGGCCTCAGGTGCTTCTTGCTCCAGACTCTTTTGTGAAGACTTCCGAATGCACTCGATGCCTTTGCTAATCAATCTTGGCATCTGAAGAGATGATGCTTCCCAGATAGGTGAACTGCTGAACGGACTCAAGCACAGATGTGCCTATGCTGACGTGGGGGTGTTGGTGTTCTTCCTGTGGTGCGGGCTGGTAGGGGACTTCCGTTTTCTTCAGGCTGACTTCCAGCCCAAACAGCTCTGCTGGTGTCGCAAAGCAGGACGTGAGGGGCTGCAGGGCTGCTTCTGGATGGGCATCAAGGGCAGCATCGCCAGCAAAAAGCAGCTCACGGAGTAGATAGTTTAGAGTCTTCGTTCGAGCCCTCAGGCAGCTGTATGTAGGTGAACTACAACTCCCAAACTCAAGGTCAGTGCCCACCAAACCTTTCCAGTATTTTCAGTTGGTTATTGGAGTTCTGCGTGCCAAGTTTGGTCCAATTCCATTGTTGCTAGAGTTCAGAATACTCTTTAAGTGTAGGTGAACTATAAATCCCAGCAACGACAACTCCCAAATGGCAAAATCAATCCCTCTCCCCCAACCCCGCCAGGACTCAAATGTGGTATTTGTGCCCAATTTGGTCCAGGGGATGAAAGTATATCCTGCGCATCAGATGTTTACATGGCGATTCAGAACAGGAGCAACGAGAATAATGTCAACGTAGGATGAGGAACTGGGTTCAGGGGTCGCGGCATTAGGATGGTTGAGGAACATTGCTTTCAAAAGAGGGTGTCTCTTGGAATCCATGGTGTTCTTGATTCAATGTGTGTGTGTGCGCGCGCGCGCATGCTCGGCTTTGTCCAAATGAATGGCAGCCTGACCCGCCGAGACGTCCAGATGGCATGCAAACATGCTCGGGAGAAAGGGATTTAGGGCATTGTCCACGTGAAGCACTCTCCCTGGAGCAGTGTCGGCAAATACACCACACACACAAACATGTACACAAACCTATGGAAAAGAACACATTCTGCCTACGCTATGTAACTAAATTTGAAAAAACAATTACGTTCCTGGTTTGAAAATGTTACTCCTGTGTTAATTGTGCGGGACTTGCTTTGAAAGTAGTTGTTACACCCCAGAAAAGCTTTTTGTGGCTGCCGCAAACTAGGTTGGGTTGTGTTGTCAAAGGCTTTCGCTTCCGGAATCACCGGGTTGCTGTGACCTTGCCAGGCTGTCCGGTCATGTTCCAGAAGCATTCTCTCCTGATGTTTTGCCCACATCTATGGCAGGCATCCTCAGTTTTTGAGGTCTGTTGGAAACTAGGCAAGACGACTGCACATTGACATTAAGTTCCGTTGTGTCCGACTCTGGGGGTTGGACACGAAGAGCCGGCTTTGTCCACAGGTCATGTGGCAGGCATGACTGCATGGAGCATCGTTACCTTCCTGCCAGAGTGGTACCTATTGATCTACTCACATTTGCATGTTTTCGAACTGCTAGGTTGCCAGAAGCTGGGGCTAACAGTGGGAGCTCGCCCCACTCTGCAAATGTCTCCAAGGTCGTGTGGCTGGCATGACTGCATGGTGCATCGTTACCTTCCTGCCAGAGCTGTACCTATTGATCTACTCACATTTGCATGTTTTCGAACGGCTAAGTTGCCAGAAGCTGGGGCTAACGGTGGGAGCTCACCCTGCTCCGCAAATGCCTCCAAGGTCATGTGGCTGGCTTGATTGCACGGAACACCGTTAACTTCCTGCAGGAGTGGTACCTATTGATCTACTCACATTTGCATGTTTTTGAACTGCTAGGTTGCCGGAAACTGGGCTAACAGTGGGAGCTCACCCCACTCGCCGGATTCGAGCCTGTGACCTTTTGATCATCAGCTCAGCGGTTTTACCCACTTGATTAACATTGAATGGCCTTGCAGCTTCAAAGCTTGGCTGCCAAGGCAACTCCTGTGTTCCAAGGCCATTCAGTGCTAATCAAGGTGGCCAATTGCCGCATTCCCCCCTGCCTCAAACAGACGGGAGTCCTTTCTCCCGCCCTGGGCACCATTCCACAGGTATAGCAACCTCAACTGCCTAGTTTGCAACAGACCTCGCAACCTCTGAGGATGCCTGCCGAGAGGTCAGGGTGATGATGTTCTTCCTGTGGTGCGGGCTGGTAGAGGACTTCCCTTTTCTTCAGGCTGACTTCCTATTGTATCAGTTTACCAGAGATGTAAACTTCTGGAACATGGCCAGGCAGTAGCCCGGAAAACCACCCAGTGGTTCCAGCCTTGAAAGCCTTCGACAACACAATAAACGCATTGCCTCTTATCGCACCTTCCAGGCGCTGCTGTGTCGGCCAACACAGTCCTTCCTTCTGGTATTTGTCTCAGGTGTGAGTCAGGTGACTTAGAAGGCAGAGTAGGAAGGAAGGACCCGAAGGACGGAGAAGCCGTTCCAGGTCGGAAGAAATGCCAACTCCAGGCCACGTCTGCTTAAGACCACGGCCACAAGAAGGGGTTTTCAGTCTAGTCGTGGCTTTTCTTCACGAACGAAGGTTAAGAGTCAGGAAGGACTCGTCCCACGCTTTCTACAAGCGCATTGATGACTAAAAAGGCCAATCTGAGATAGGCAAGTCCGGTTGCAGAAAGCACAGCAGAAAGCCTCCTTGGGTGGTGTCGTTTCCAAGTTGCGATCCTTTCTGTGTTGTCGTTTCTCTTCGAGACCCATTCGGCGTGTCTTCTCGAAAGAGGCCGCAGCATTGTGGATAGTGCGTCTCCACGCATCCCGATGTGAGGCCAGGGTGGACCGTTGTTTGTGATCAATCTGGCCGAGCCTGAGGTGTTGTTTCTCTTCGGCGTCGAGTATTTATGCCACAGCGGATATAGGCAACAGAAATATAGAATGTTAATTCCTCATCGGCCCAAAAAACCTCCAGTCTCTGTTCGTGTGAATAATGACACTCTGCTTCAATTCACAAGGTAAAAATATAACTTTGTATTGGATTGTATTTAAGAATAACAAGCTAAGCATGGAAAAACAACAGCAATCTCAGCTACCTTCCTAAACATCCTTTCCTCACAGATATTTAATCCCAACTGTCCTCTTCAACGGACAATTCCCAACTGTCAGATCCCAACTGTCATTCCTCAAGATTCCATTCATCAGTCTTGAGACAGCGCCATCTGGTGTCAAACATGTCACACTGCAGAAAATACATCTTGTGCTGACTCATGAATTGCCATTCAAAATGCAATAATCTGACAGTTTCAGGGAGTCCTTGTATCTCTTTTTGGGGGCGCCTCTCTTGCTAGTTCACCGTAGAGTAGTATCTTTGGGAGGCGGTGGTCCTCCATCCTAGAGACTGCCCTGCCCAGCGCAGCTGTGTTCTCAGTAGCGTGGCCTCAACGCTGGTGATCCCTGCTTGCTCAAGGACAGCAGCATTCGTCACATAGTCAGTCCAGTGTATATTTAGGATTGTGCGAAGACAGCGCTGATGAAAGCGCTCGAGGAGTCGTAGGTGTTGGCGATCGGTGACCCATGTTCCAGACCCATAGAGGAGAACAGACAGTATGATAGCTCTGTACACACTTGTTTTGGTGCTTTGCCTCAGGTGCTTGTGGCTCCGGACTCTTTTGTGAAGCCTTCCGAACGCGCTCTATGCCTTTGCTAATCCGTGATCGATCTCTTTGTCAATCTTGGTGCCTGAAGAGATGACGCTTCCCAGGGAGGTGAACTCAACAGATGGCCTGCTGACGTGGGGGGGATGGTGTTCTTCCTGTGGTGCGGGCTGGTAGAGGACTTCCTCCCAGGTAGGTGAACTGCTGGACGGACTTAAGCACAGATTGGTCGATGCTGACATGGGTATGGTGGTGTTCTTCCTGTGGTACGGGCTGGTAGAGGACTTCCGTTTTCTTCCGGCCGACTTCCTATTGCATCAGTTTACCAGGGATGTAAACCTATGTGCATTTCAAGGACCATGAAATATATTTTCCCGACTGGGTGAGACTTGAGAGAACGTACGGCGTTGCCAAATGACTTGTTTGTTGTGTTGTTCAAGACTTTCGTGGCCAGAATCCTTAGGTTGCTGTAGGTTTAGCTAAGTTCCAGAAGCATTCTCTTCTGACGTTTCGCCCACATCTATGGCAGGCATCCTCAGAAGTTGTGAGGTCTGTCAGAAATGAGGCACGTGGGGCTGATACAGCTGCGGAATATCCAGAGTAAGAGACACAGCTCTTGTCTGTTGGAGGCAAGAGTGAATGTTGCCATTGGCCAGCTTGATTAGCATTGAATGGCCTTGCAGCTTCAAAGCCTGGCTGCTTCCTGCCATGAAAATGAATCTGGCTACCAAAATCAGGGCAGTAAATCAAGAGAAACACTCAGAAAACTGCGGCACTGTCCGACATTTGTATTCCAAGGCGTTACTCACTCCCAACGACTTGGTGCCAATGTTGTTAGTAACCCAACCATTGTGCAGCGGTTGCAGTGCTTGCGTCCGGACACATTGCGGAACAGGAGCCCTGGCATGGTGGCCACACAACGTTGTGTGTTGTCACAGGAAGGCTTGTGGGTGGATTTGGGAGATCAGCCTGTGACCGGGGATGGGGGATAGTAATCGGATTAACGGAGCAGCCTTGAGCGGCATCCCGGCTCCCTTTGCCATGTCGGCCGCTGCGAGGTCGAGAGCACGGACCGTTCAAGTTCCAACGAGACATTGAGAATGGGTTGTACACGAGACCAGGTACGGGCAAAGCCAGGGCCACGGGCCGGATGTGGCCCTTTGGGCTCTTTCCTCAGGCCCTCCCCTCTCTCACCATCCTACCTTTCCTTCCTTCTCTCCTTCCCTCCCTCCCTCCGTCTTTCCTCCCTCCCTTCTCTCGTTCCTCTTTCCAGGCGGAAGAAGCGCTGCGCGGGCGGAAAGCGGCAGCAGAAGCATGCGTGGTGGCAAGAGCGCACGGCGGCCGAGGCAGGTAGATCTTTTGGACTTGGTTGCTTTAAGACAGGGCTGTCCAACTTCTACCGGCCCAAGGGCCGGAATTCCGGTCACTGATGACCTGGGGGGCCAAAGGGTCTGCCCCCACCCTGGCTCTGCCCCACCCTGGCTCCGCCCCTCCTGGCTCCGCCCCTCCCGGCTCTGCCCCTGCCCGCCCCTCCCTCCCCGGTTCCGCCCCAAAAGGAGGCAGCTCCGCAGAGCCACAGCCAGCGCTGCCTCCTTTGGGGCTTCTGCTTGTGTGTGTGCATGGGCGCTCGCTGCTTGCCGCTCCACGCAGCGATCTCTGCCCGCCAGTGTCCTGTTGACGTCACCCAGCCCCGCCGATAAGGGGCGGGCCGCGCAGGACGCCGGGCATGCGCGGCAGGGCGGGAGCGGCGAGGGGCCCTCCGCCATGTCGCTGGCTGCTGCAGCGGCTGCACCGGGAACTTAGAGGAAGGTAAGCTCCTGGTGCGGCTGCTGCAGCAGCCAGCGACATGGCGGAGGGCACCTCGCCGCTCCCGCCCTGCCGCACCTGTCTGCAAGCACACCCCCCCCGGTGCGGCCCCGCCCCCCCCGAATTTTTTTTCAAAAAATTAATTTTTCCAATTTTTAAAAAAAAGATTTCTTCCAGGAGAGTAGGCGGGCCGCGTCCAAGGGGCTGGCGGGCCGTGTGTGGCCCTCGGGTCGCCTGTTGTGCAAGCCTGCTTTAAGAGTAGCTCACATGCTGAAAAAGTGTGAGCACCCCTGTTTTACAGAGTCCCGGGGGGGGGGAGTCGGTCCCCTCCAATATCAGAATGACTCCGTTAGTTGTGTCTCCACGAGTGTCGGGCAGAGGGGCTTCTCTCTCTTTCTCGGCTGTATTTTGTGCGATGCCGACTTGCCCACGCTGGCTGCATCATATGTGGTTGTTTGTTGGACTCGGAGGGACCGCTTGCTGCGAGAAGGAGGAGAGATCAGCTGAGCCCCCGGCAGAACCACAAGGGAGCGGGAGGGAGGGAGAGGAAGTCCCGCGGACGGAAGGGGGCTCCTGGGCCTCTCTCTCGCTGGCAGGGGGGAGCCGGCTGCCTTTTCCTGGAATGCGGGTGTCAGAGGGTCCAGCTGCAGGGATGAAACCCACCGCCTGCGGGAGGCCCAAAAAGGCCTTTCAGAACAAGAGCTGCTTTGGTTCTGTCGCACTGGGCCAGGGCGGAGTGGCGCCAGACAGCGTGGGTTCTGGTGCGGACGCACCTCGTTCCCCTTTTCTGCTCTGCTGACGCCTTTGAGGTTTTCCGCGTTGCTTCTTGGAAAGGAAGTGGTGGTGGTGGTGGTGGGGGGGACCTCCGGAAAGAGCAAGGTGGTGCAAGATTGTGTTTCTTGTGTCAGAAGTGAATTGAGAAGACCGTTCCAATGTATAGAGCAGGCCCGGATTACCCATAAGTCCCATCACCCATGGTCCATCCTCCCTCAAACTGCACCAGGATGTAGGGTGCACCTTGGGGGGGGGGTGTCTGTGTGCCATGTTTGGCCTTGATCTGTCATTGTTGGGGGCCTAGTCAGGAAAATCAAGTTGAGGAAGCCTTGCTGTCAATTGTGGGCCTGGTCTGTGATTTATACATGCTATAGTGTTGTTTGGGAAGTGAATGAGGTGAAGGTTCTGCAAATCCCATCATTTGTGGCCCCTCCTGCCCTAAACCACACCAGGTTGTGAAGTGGGCCATTGGGCCCCTGTTTGCCAAGTTTGGTCCTGATCTGTCATTGCTGTGGGCCGCAGCGGCTGACTGCCCGAGGCCTTTCCTTTTCCCTCTGAGTGGCCTTGGAATGTTGGAAAGTGGATGGATCTGAGTCCTTTATGCAAATACCATTCCAGTGGCCACCAATCCCTTCTGTCTGGGGCTGTAGAATGTTGGAGTTCTGAGGCTGGCCAATCAGTGTCCTTTATGCAAATAATCCCACAGTGGCAACCAATTGAAACGCTGGCACATATTCCTCCCGCCGCACCACCGCCTGCAAACACTGACTTTTATTGTATACATAGATAGATTAGATAGAAGTGTTTATCTGTATTTTTAAACTGTTGTTGAGAAACCACAAACAAGGTGAAAAACTTCGCCTGATCCTAAATTTCCTTTGATCGGAAGCCGGCTACTTGGGGGGCCCTCTGGTGTGGCTGTGAGAAGGTCCTCCGTTGTGCAAGGCTCAGGCCGCATTGTAGTAAAACAACATAAAACAACAGTTTAAAAATACAGATAAACACTTCTATCCATCTATCTATCTAATCTATCTATATATATAAAAAGGGAGTGGTCGTGCAACGGGGCAAATGGACAGCAAAGCTATAAGCCCCAGAAGCATACCCCCCAAACACATGACAACATACCACGAGGTACCTAGAGGGCACAAAAAACCCGACCTAGGTACCTCGCAAGACCTCCAAGGATCACCCCCCCAAAACCGCCAACGGGACCTGGCGTTGCGGCGCTTAGGGAATGGCAATGCCCTCTCTCCCCCACTAGGGGACAGGAGAGGAGAACAATGGTGCAGGCGCACGAACCCCCCAAAACCCATCCCCTTGCCCTCAGTCCTCACTCACCGTTCACGACGACGCCGTAACCGCCTCCTCCGCCGCCTCCCACCCACTCCTGCACCCGGGCTGTACGGGCGCCGCCGAGCCCACCTCCACTGCCTTCTCGAACTCCTCCGCCACCTCCGAGCCGTTCACGGACCCGACCCGCATGGGCTGCACAGACCAAGGCAGCCACGGCGCCTCCCGCGCGTCCCGCGCCCGGGACCGGCTGAAAGGCAGCAGAGGAGGCCGAGGAGGCGGCGGAGGGGGCAGCCACTGCGCCGCCCGCGCAACCCAGGTCAAAAAGCGGCTGAGAGACAGCGGAGGAAGCGGCCATGACCAAGGGACTACAGTTCCCAGAAGACCCTGCACGGCCCACTCTCCGCCCTCCTTCCCAGTGAGCCGTGCGGACCCAGAAGTACGCCCTAACCTCAGAGAGAGGCAGGCATGCTCCCGGCCCCGGCCCCCACAGGCAACACCGTGCCCCCCTCCTCCGCCACTCCCCAGCACGGAGGAGGCGGGCACAGCGCCGCCAACACAACCCGGGTCCAAAAGCGGCTGGGAGACGGCGGACGAAGCAGCCACAGCCACAGGACTACACTTCCCAGAAGGCCCCGCACGACCCAGTCTCCGCCCTCCTTCCCAGTGAGCTCTGCGGAGCCGGAAGTAGGCCCTCAGTCATTCAAACAGGAGGCCAGGCGGGCACCCAAGGGGACCCGCGTCAAGTAAGTCCAGGCACCAGGGAGGGGAGAAAGACGAGGGAGACAGAGAAGGGGGCGGGGGGAGAAAGAACAAAAGACGGAAGCATTCTCTCCTGATGTTTCTCCCCCATCTATGGCCAAAGGCATCCTCAGAGGAGGTAGGGAGGTCTGTTGAAAACACTCAAAAACAAGGGAACTCCAAACAAGAAAAATACAGGGACAACTAATCACCTCCCAACAAAGGATCCAACTGAAGCATTAACCAGCCACACCTTGAAACTACACAGCCATTATGTGCTGATCAAGGTGACCCGTTGCAACATTTGCTCTGACCTCCAACAGACAAGAGTTATTTCTTTCTCCCACCCTGGTCATTCTTCTACACGTATGCCCACCCCACTTTCATTCCTTTCCCTTCCCACTTTGCCTCTTTCCTACCGTTCCTGTCCACCAGACTACGCAACATCAATACCAACCCTTACGTACTCAGACTTCCTCACATCTCCTAAATAGGGCACAGCAATGCGTGCCGGGTACAGCTAGTGTATATAATAAAAGTCAGTGTTTGCAGGCGGTGGTGCGGTGGGAGGAATATGTGCCAGCGTTTTGATTGGTTGCCACTGTGGGATTATTTGCATAAAGGACACTGATTGGCCAGCCTCAGAACTCCAACAGACAGAGGGGATTGGCTGCCACTGAAATGGTATTTGCATAAAGGACTCCGATTGCCCATCCACATTCCAACATTCTAAGGTGACTCAGAGGGAAAATGGAAGGCCTCAGGTAGTCAGCCGCTGCGGCCCACAGCAATGACGGATCAGGACCAAACTTGACAAACAGGGGACCAATGGCCCACTTCACAACCTGGTGTGGTTTAGGGCAGGAGGGGCCACAAATGATGGGATTTGCAGAACCTTCACCTCATTCACTTCCCAAACAACACTGCAGCCCCTATACATCACAGACCAGGCCCAAAATTGACAGCAAGGCTTCCTCAACTTGATTTTCCAGACTAGGCCTCAGCTCATGGGATACTGTTGGGCTCCCTCAACTTGATTTTCAAGACTAGGCCCCCAACACTGACAGAACAAGACCAAACTTGGCACGCAGACCCCCCCCCCAAGATGCACCCTAGATCCTGGTGCAGTTTGAGGGAGGGTGGACCATGGATGATGGGAGTTGCAGTACTTTAATTCACTTCCTTAGAGCACTGTGGCCCACACCAATGACGAATCAGGCCCAAACTTGGCACACAGAGGCCCAATGGCCCACTTTACAACCTGGTGCGGTTTATGGCGGGATTTCCAGTACCTTCACCCGATTCACTTCCCACAGAACATTGTGTTGCCCCTACAAATCACAGACCAGGCCCAAACTTGGCACACACAGCCCCCATGACCCACTCTATCTTCTGCTGCAGTTTGGAGGAGGGTGGACCATGGATGATGGGACTTGAAGTACCAAAGACCAACCTTGGCACACAATGCCTTTCTCAAATAACCTGGGCACTGCCGGGTCCCCAAGCTAGTTGTTATATGAAACACAAGGGCGTGCGTGCTCAGAGTTGTCGGGAGGCGCTGAGATCGAAGGCCTGCTTGAAAAGAGTCGTCTCGCAGGCCCTCCGGAAGGCCTTCCACGTTGCCCAGACTTCTGTGTGCTCAGGAGCGAGTCTCTCATCTGGGGTCAGCCACTGATTGAGGTTATTATTGTTATTGTTATTATTATTACTGTATTTATATACCGCCTTTCCCAGCCTGAAGGCGACTCAAGGCGGTTCACAGTCTGACGTTTAGCCTGCCACTTTTGGACTCTCGCTTGCCGAGGTGTTCCTGTGAGTATCTCTACAGATCTTAGAAAGCCGTTTCTTCATTTAATGCATTGACTTGCTGGCTGATATCCGAAGAGAGCATGCGCCAGGCCCTGCCTTGGTCCTTTCATTATGGTACCACCTTTCATGCCAGGTGGCACAATACCGGCGAAACCGTGTACTCCAGAATAAGCCTAGTTTTTCAACCCTTGTTTTAGGCTGAAAAAGCCCCCCTCGGCTCATACTCGAGTCAAGGTTTTTTGAGAAATGTATTAGTTGGTCTGTAGCAGTTATTTATGTGGCTCACAGTGGTGTCAGGAAGTTAGTGAAGGCACAGTAAGTCCCATCGTCCATGGTCTAACCTCCTCCAAACAGCACCAGGGTGTAGAGTGGGCCATGGAGGCTCTGTCTGCCAAGTTTGGCCCTGATCCATCATTATTGGGAGTTGGAATGGTATCATGAAATTACTGAAGGTACTGCAAGTCCCATCATCTGTGGCCCACCCTCCTCCAAACAGCACCAGGGTGTAGAGTGGGTCACGGGGGCTCTGTGTGCCAAATGTGGTCTTTATCGGTGTTTGTTGGGGGCTGCAGTGGTCTGTGGGGACTGAGGGGTGTGAAAGTACAACAAATCCCATCATCCATTGTTAGTCCTCCCCCAAGCCTCACCAGGACGTGAAGGCAGTAATGAGGGTTATGTGTGCCAAGTTTGGTCTCGATCAGAAATTGGATGAGGGTTGCAGCGTACTTGGGAAGTGAGGAGAGGTAGTTCAAGTCCCATCATCCCTGGTCCGCCCTCCTCGAAACTGCACCAGGACATAAAGGGGGTCAGGGGGATTATGTGTACCAAGTTTGGTGCAGGTCCATCATCCGCGCGGGTCGCTATGGCCACTATGGCCTATGGCCTGGTCGCCATGGCCTGTAGAAGTGGCAGCCAATCAGAACGCTGGTTCATACAAACATACATACAAACCCAAATTAGGCTGAGGCCTAGGAAGCTGTACTGTCAATGCAGGCTGTGGCATAGGAAGCCGTACTGTCAGTGCAGGCTGTGGCCCAGGAAGCCTTACTGTCAATGCAGGCTGAGGCCTAGGAAGCCGTACTGTCAATGCAGGCTGTGGCCTAGGAAGCCGTACTGTCAATGCAGGCTGTGGCCTAGGAAGCCGTACTGTCAGTGCAGGCTGTGGCCCAGGAAGCCTTACTGTCAATGCAGGCTGAGGCCTAGGAAGCCGTACTGTCAATGCAGGCTGTGGCCTAGGAAGCCGTACTGTCAATTCAGGCTGAGGCCTAGGAAGCCTTACTGTCAATGCAGGCTGAGGCCTAGGAAGCCGTACTGTCAATGCAGGCTGTGGCCTAGGAAGCCGTACTGTCAATGCAGGCTGTGGCCTAGGAAGCCGTACTGTCAGTGCAGGCTGTGGCCCAGGAAGCCTTACTGTCAATGCAGGCTGAGGCCTAGGAAGCCGTACTGTCAATGCAGGCTGTGGCCTAGGAAGCCGTACTGTCAATTCAGGCTGAGGCCTAGGAAGCCTTACTGTCAATTCAGGCTAAGGCCTAGGAAGCCTTACTGTCAATTCAGGCTGAGGCCTAGGAAGCCTTACTGTTAATTCAGGCTGAGGCCTAGGAAGCCTTACTGTCAATTCAGGCTAAGGCCTAGGAAGCCTTACTGTCAATTCAGGCTGAGGCCTAGGAAGCCTTACTGTCACTGTTAATTCAGGCTGAGGCCTAGGAAGCCTTACTGTCAATTCAGGCTAAGGCCTAGGAAGCCTTACTGTCAATGCAGGCTGAGGCCTAGGAAGCCATACTGTCAATGCAGGCTGAGGCCTAGGAAGCCTTACTGTCAATTCAGGCTAAGGCCTAGGAAGCCTTACTGTCAATTCAGGCTGAGGCCTAGGAAGCCTTACTGTCAATTCAGGCTGGCTGCGGCCTAGGATGCCTTACGGTCAATGCTGGCTGAGGCCTAGGATGCCTTACGGTCAATGCTGGCTGAGGCCCGGAAGCCTTACTGTCAATTCAGGCTGAGGCCTAGGAAGCCTTACTGTCAATTCATTCAGGCTCAAGGCATAGGAAGCCTTACTGTCAATGCAGGCTAAGGCCTAGGAAGCCTTACTGTCAATTCAGGCTAAGGCCTAGGAAGCCTTACTGTCAGGCTTCAGGCTGCAGGAGGCCCAGGAAGCCTTACTGTCAATTCAGGCTGAGGCCTAGGAAGCCTTACTGTCAATGCAGGCTGTGGCCTAGGAAGCTGTCGTGCAGGCTGTCAGCCGTGCAGGCTGAGGCCCAGGAAGCCTTACTGTCAATGCAGGCTGAGGCCTAGGAAGCCGTACTGTCAATGCAGGCTGCTGAGGGCCTAGGAAGCCGTACTGTCAATTCAGGCTGAGGCCTAGGAAGCCTTCTTGTCAATTCAGGCTGAGGCCTAGGAAGCCTTACTGTCAATTCAGGCTGAGGCCTAGGAAGCCTTACTGTCAATTCAGGCTGAGGCCTAGGAAGCCTTACTGTCAATTCAGGCTGAGGCCTAGGAAGCCTTACTGTCAATTGAGGCTGAGGCCTAGGAAACCTTACTGTCAATTCAGGCTAAGGCCCAGGGAAGCCTTACTGTCAATTCAGGCTGAGGCCTAGGAAGCCTTACTGTCAATGCAGGCTGTGGCCTAGGAAGCCTTACTGTCAATTCAGGCTGAGGCCTAGGAAGCCTTACTGTCAATTCAGGCTGAGGCCTAGGAAGCCTTACTGTCAATTCAGGCTGTGGCGTAGGAAGCCTTACTGTCAATTCAGGCTGAGGCCTAGGAAGCCTTACTGTCAATTCAGGCTGTGGCCTAGGAAGCCTTACTGTCAATTCAGGCTGAGGCCTAGGAAGCCTTACTGTCAATTCAGGCTAAGGCCTAGGAAGCCTTACTGTCAATTCAGGCTGAGGCCTAGGAAGCCTTACTGTCAATTCAGGCTGAGGCCTAGGAAGCCTTACTGTCAATTCAGGCTGAGGCCTAGGAAGCCTTACTGTCAATTGAGGCTGAGGCATAGGAAGCCTTACTGTCAATTCAGGCTGAGGCCTAGGAAGCCTTACTGTCAATTCAGGCTGAGGCCTAGGAAGCCTTACTGTCAATTCAGGCTGAGGCCTAGGAAGCCTTACTGTCCATTCAGGCTGAGGCCTAGGAAGCCTTACTGTCCATTCAGGCTGAGGCCTAGGAAGCCTTACTGTCCATTCAGGCTGAGGCCTAGGAAGCCTTACTGTCCATTCAGGCTGAGGCCTAGGAAGCCTTACTGTCCATTCAGGCTGAGGCCTAGGAAGCCTTACTGTCCATTCAGGCTGAGGCCTCAGGCTGAGGGAAGCCTTACTGTCCATTCAGGCTGAGGCCTAGGAAGCCTTACTGTCCATTCAGGCTGAGGCCTAGGAACCCTTACTGTCCATTCAGGCTGAGGCCTAGGAAGCCTTACTGTCCATTCAGGCTGAGGCCCAGGAAGCCTTACTGTCCATTCAGGCTGAGGCCTAGGAAGCCTTACTGTCCATTCAGGCTGAGGCCTAGGAAGCCTTATTGTCTATTCAGGCTGAGGCCTAGGAAGCCTTACTGTCCATTCAGGCTGAGGCCTAGGAAGCCTTACTGTCCATTCAGGCTGAGGCCTAGGAAGCCTTACTGTCCATTCAGGCTGAGGCCTAGGAAGCCTTACTGTCCATTCAGGCTGAGGCCTAGGAAGCCTTACTGTCCATTCAGGCTGAGGCCTAGGAAGCCTTATTGTCCATTCAGGCTGAGGCCTAGGAAGCCTTACTGTCAATTGAGGCTGAGGCATAGGAAGCCTTACTGTCCATTCAGGCTGAGGCCTAGGAAGCCTTACTGTCCATTCAGGCTGAGGCGTAGGGAAGCCTTACTGTCCATTCAGGCTGAGGCCTAGGAAGCCTTACTGTCCATTCAGGCTGAGGCCTAGGAAGCCTTACTGTCCATTCAGGCTGAGGCCTAGGAAGCCTTACTGTCAATTCAGGCTAAGGTCTAGGAAGCCTTACTGTCAATTCAGGCTAAGGTCTAGGAAGCCTTACTGTCAATTCAGGCTAAGGTCTAGGAAGCCTTACTGTCAATTCAGGCTAAGGTCTAGGAAGCCTTACTGTCAATTCAGGCTAAGGTCTAGGAAGCCTTACTGTCAATTCAGGCTAAGGCCTGTTGGGAAAAGTGGTGTTTTCACCTTTGGCTGGAAGGATGTATGTCTATTTTTGGGCCTAGATTGTAATGCTGGTAATGCTCTCAGTACATCAGGAAACCCTCTCTCTGTAGTGAAATCCTATTAGGAAATGAACATTTCATTTCCAACGGAAAAACTGTGTGGTGCCTTAGAGTTTTGGAGTTCTGGGGCTGGCCAATGAGAGTCCTTTATGCAAATAATCCCACATTGGCGACCAATCAAAAAGCTGCCACATATTCCTCCGCACCTCCCGCCGCAAGCACTGACTTTTATTATATACATAGATAGATTGTTAGCGCAAGCACGCTCCCCTGAGGCAGGCCCTTCTTCTGCTTCCGCCGTCTGCTTCTCTGGCCCTGGAACTCGACAAAAAAGCTCCTGTTTTGTAGCAGATTTCCTACGAAGTGGGTGAGGTGGCAATCCTTTGCGATATTATAGTTTTGTCATAGGAGAAGGTGATGCGGCCGACATGTTCATGAGGGCGGCTCCTGTAATCTGCTGCCGTTCATCCTCGGAGCTCGAGATCCATTCCGTTTTGGGCCACTCTAAAAGAACTCTCCGAGGTCCTGAATGCGGAGGCCGTGCTTTTGGTAGCTCGCACCATTAAAACGGGATTAAAACCCTGGCCTGGACGTGCCGTGCTTCTGAGACGGGAGGCGCCGAGCTCCACGGAGCATGAAAGAGAGTGGGCACTCTCTCCACGCCACCCAAAGGGCCTTTTAGTGGGTCTAGTATTTTACACAGTGAACCAGATGAGTAGTCCCTTTGAATTTCTCTCTGTGAGTGATGCATTAGCGTTGGAGCCAGCCAAGTCTCCGTACTCGGAGAAGCAGCCTCTTCTTCCTGGTGGCAGCCCATGGAGAGAAATTGCGCTCTTTTCCTTGGGTGCTTCCTTTGTCCACAATGAATGCCAGTGTCGGAAACAGGATTTGCTGTGTGTCTCCAGCTGCATGCAAAGGAGGGGTGTCGCGTCATGTCCAAACTGGTCCCCGTCACCGGAGGTGCCCGTCTCCGATTTCTTAGCCTCGGCTCGAGAATTGGATCCTATCGAAGCCAATTTATCTTAATGGAAACTGAGTGATGGTCCCAGATTCACCCACCTTCGACAAAGGAAACTGCTTTGGAACCTGGTGTTCACATTTGGGCATATTTAGCATTCCTGCCAAGTTTGGTCCTGATCCAACATGGTTTGAGTCCACAGTGCTCTCTGGGTGTAGGTGAACTACAACTTCCAAACTCAAGGCCAATTCCCAAGCAAACCCTTTCAGTACTTTCTGTTGGTCATGAGAGTTCAATATGCCAAGTTTGGTTCAGTTCCATTGTTGCAAGAGTTCAGGATGCTCTTTGATTGTGTGTTAACTATACATCCCAGAAACTGTAACTCCCAAATGTCAAGGTCTATTTTCCCCAAACTCCACCTGTGTTCACATTTGGGCATGTTGAGTATTCCTGCCAAGTTTGGTCCTGATCCAACATTGTTTGAGTCCACAGTGCTCTCTGGATATAGGTGAACTACAACTCCCAAATGTCAAGGTCAATGCCCACCAAGCTCTTATAGTATTTTTTCTTGCTTCTGGGAGTTCTGTGTGGGAAGTTTGTGCCTTTCTGCCATTCCTGCCAGGATATCTATGTTGTGTTCATATTAACAGGCCCAGGTTTCACCCTGAGTGTATAAATACATTCAGAAACATATTAACTATATGTATGACTGCGTTAGAGTGTCATTTTGTGTCATTTTGGGTTAGTATTAGTATGTTTTGTGTGTGTGTGTCTTTTTGCCATTCCTGCCAGGATATCTATGTTGTGTTTATCGAAACAGGCCCAGGTTTCACACTGAGTGTATAAATACATTCAGAAACATACTAACTCTATGTATGACTGTGTTAGAGTGTCGTTTTGTGTCATTTTGGTTGGTGGTGTGCCATGGGATTTTGTCAATGTAAAAAGTGTGCCGCGGCTCAAAAAAGGTTGGGAAACTCCGAATTGTTTTGGGTCAGCCCCCCTTCCCCCCTGCTTTTGAGAAACGGAAGGAGGGCCTACGTTCTGTCCTGAGACGCTTCCAAATCCAAACAGCAGTCCAGAAAAGTTAACGGCCATGACATGTGCCCACCTCTTTTGTGTCTTGTCTCTTTTCAGCCTCCGGGCCAGGATGTGTTTGAAGCATTGAATAGTGTCAACGTGACCTACATTCTTAGGGCATGCACGACCCCCGACTACACCCCCCAGCACTTTGGAGAAACCAGAATGAAGCGGCACAAGTGAGCGTCTCCCTTTGAAAAAGAAAGAGAGAGAGAGAGCGAGAGAGACTATCATCTGCGGCAAGTTATTCCGCCAGGCTGCACTGTTGCCGGCTTCCTTTCCAGAATGGCCGGTGCCGCAAAGAATGGCTTCGGGTGGCGGAATCGTTCCCAAGAAAAAGAAGAGGAGGAAGAAGAGGAGGAGGAGGAGGAAGAAGAAGAGGCGGTTGAGCTCGAGGAGGATGTGTCTCCAAACGGAGGCTACCGCGGGGGAGAAAGCAGACTCTTGGGACACATGGATCGCTGGAACATCTCTTCCTCCGCCCAAGAACTCCTAGAAGATGTTGATCTCCTGCAGGAGTTTAAGGATTACCAAGATCTTTTGGAAGAGAATGGAGAGGGCTACGAGTTTGGTGAACTTCCGGAGTTTGAAGGTCTGGGAAAGGCCAAGGAGTTTGAAGGTCTGGGAAAGGCCAAGGATGTAGAGGGTTGGGGGCCTGTGTGCCAAGCTGGTGAGTAATTCAAGAGTTCATTATTTACTGCTAAGTTTGGGGATCCGTAAGTATTAGGAGTGGCAGTGGTATCATGAAATTACTGAAGGTAGTGCCCAAAGTGGTGATTTGGGGGAGAAGTTTGGTCTTGATCCAGTAGGATGTAGAGAAGGGTCATGGGGCTCAAAGTGCAGTAGGATGTAGAGTGGGTCATGGGGGCTCTGTGTGCCAAGTTTGGTCTGTATTGGTGAATGGATGAGGGTGGCATTGGTTTTAGGAAGTGAGTGAAGGTACTTCAAGTCCCATCATCCGTGGTCCGTCTCACACCAAAGTGCACCAGGATGTAGAGTGGGTCATGAGGGCTCTGTGTGGCAGGTTTGGTGTTGATCAGTCATTGGATTTGGTTTGTAGCAGTCTTGGAAAGTGAGGGAAGGTACTGCAATTCCCATCATCCATGTTCTGGCCCCCTCCAAACTTCAGTAGGATGTGGAGTGGGTCACTGGGGCTCTGTGTGCCAAGTGTGGTCTTTATCGGTGTTTGTTGGGGGCCACAGTGGTCTGTGGGAACAGAGGGGTGTGAAAGTACTACAAAGTACTACAAATCCCATCATCTATTGTCAGTCCTCCCCCAAACCTCACCAGGACGTGAAGGCAGTCATGGGGGTTATGTATGCAAAGTTTGGTCTCGATCAGTAATTGGAAGAAGATTGCAGCGGTCTCGGCAATGTAAGAATGTTTTGTGTAATAGATCACTCTCATCGTTCAACCTAATTTGTGGCGGCCACAAAAAAAGTTTTTGGAGGGGAACAACTATTTTCAAAGCAAAGGCCACCCGTTTAAGCAGGAAATAACACTTTCAAACCAGGAACAGATTTTTTTCCCTTTCAAACTGAGTGGCGTAGTGTAATGCTCTTGGTTTCCTTCCTTGCAGAATACCCAGAGGGTGACGAGATCCCGGAAGACCTAAGCCCGCTCTCCTATTGGCGTCCAAAGACAGACCCACGGTTGGGTTCCCCAGAAGGCAGCCAAAGCAACTCTTTAGCCCAAGAGGAGCCTAGAGGGGCCTGGGACGTGGCCAGTGACGGAGAGGCCTCCCGCGAGCTCTCTTTCGAGGGCCAGTATGGCTCCGAGTTCAGCACCAGCCCTGAGGCCCTGACAGACCCTTTGGGTCCGTATCCACACCGCAAGTCCTACAGCTCGGCCTCCGATGGTGGGGAGGAGGACGTATCGGAGAACTCCCACCTCGGCCCGTCTCCTTCCGGGACGCCCCTGGAGCACGTCCACTTCGAAATAGATGTCTCCGAGACCCATGGTGACCGTCAGGAGCTCTTCTCTCCCTTGGGAAGGAGTCCCGGGCCTAGTTCTCCTCCACCTTCCATGCCTTGGAGCCGGAGATCCTTCGCAGACCACCTTCGCCACTCCCCCAGCGTTGACCCCGAGATGTCTTCCTGGGTGGAGACCATGGGTCAACCGATGGAGTCTGTCCTCAAGATGACCCCAAAGGAACGGGATGGTACGTTAGTCACCGCTCAGCCTGAAGAGAGGTGGCTGGGGTTGGATAAGACGATAGGAGCGGGTCCTGGTCTGAGTACGGGCCGTCCGCGGAGGCCGGAAAGAGCGCGGAAGCTGAAGTCCGGCGTCTCCCAAGGGCTCCCGTCCAAATTCAGCCGGCAGTCGAGGTCCCTGAGTCCTCCGAGAAGAGCAGCAGGGGGACTGGATCCCAGTAATCCGACCCAAACAAGCCCGTCCGCCCTTGCTACGAGCAACGCGGTGCCCTACGGCCGAGGGCAGCTCAACTACCCGTTGCCGGATCTCTCCAAAGTGGAGCCTCGGGTCAGGCTCCCCACCCAACACTACCACCCGCCCCGAGGAAAGGCCCCCCCGGCCAGGTTCAAGGATCCCGGGAAGCCGGTGATCTTCAAGTCTCCTGCCGAGATTGTCCGCGAGGTCTTGTTGAGCAGCGGAGAAGGGCCCCCCCAGCAACAGGCCGCCGCCCCCACTGTCTCCGTGATCCCAGAAGAACTGAAGTCCCCGCGGCAAGCCACCAAGTTGGTGCATCAGCTGCAGGTAATGGTTTCGGTGGTGAACTCGAGGAGGCCGTCCCTTATGTTGTCGTGTGCCCTCGAGACATCTCTGAGCTACGGAGGCATCTACACCAGCGCTTCTCAACTTGGAGGTCGGGGTCCCTGTGGGGATCGTGAAGGGGTTTCAGAGGGATCGCCAAAGACCATCAGAAAACATGTATTTCTGGCTAGCTTTAGGACCCGCCGATGCCCGGGTTATTTGAAATGGGCTGAGGCCTAGGAAGCCTTACTGTTAGTTGAGGCTGAGGTCTAGAAAGCCTTACTGTCAATGCAGGCCGAGGCCTAGGAAGCCTTACTGTCAATGCAGGCCGAGGCCTAGGAAGCCTTACTGTCAATGCAGGCTGAGGCCTAGGAAGCCTTACTGTCAATTCAGGCTGAGGCCTAGGAAGCCTTATTGTCAGTTGAGGCTGAGGCATAGGAAGCCTTACTGTCAATGCAGGCTGAGGCCTAGGAAGCCTTACTGTCAATGCAGGTTGAGGCCTAGGAAGCCTTACTGTCAGTTGAGGCTGAGGCCTAGGAAGCCTTACTGTCAATGCAGGCTGAGGCCTAGGAAGCCTTACTGTCAGTTGAGGCTGAGGCCTAGGAAGCCTTACTGTCAATGCAGGCTGAGGTCTAGGAAGCCTTACTGTCAATGCAGGCTAAGGCCTAGGAAGCCTTACTGTCATGCAGGCTGAGAGGCCTGGGATCAGCTTACAGTCAATGGTCTGAGGCAAAGGAAGGCTCAATACAGGCTGAGGCCTAGGAAGCCTTACTGTCAATGCAGGTTGAGGCCTGGAAGCCTTACTGAGGCAGGCTGAGGCCCAGGAAGCCTGTCAGGTGGGTCCCTGAGGCAGGCTGAGGCAAAAGAAGCCTTACTGTCAATACAGGCTGAGGCCTAGGAAGCTTTTAGGACCCGCTGATGGCCTGGGTTACTGTCCATTCAGGCTGAGGCCTAGCAAGCCTTACTGTCAATTCAGGCTGAGGCCTAGGAAGCCTTACTGTCAATTCAGGCTGAGGCCTAGGAAGCCTTACTGTCAATTCAGGCTGAGGCCTAGGAAGCCTTACTGTCAATGCAGGCTGAGGCCTAGGAAGCCTTACTGTCCATTCAGGCTGAGGCCTAGGAAGCCTTACTGTCAATGCAGGCTGAGGCCTAGGAAGCCTTACTGTCAGTTGAGGCTGAGGCCTAGGAAGCCTTACTGTCAATGCAGGCTGAGGCCTAGGAAGCCTTACTGTCAATGCAGGCTGAGGCCTAGGAAGCCTTACTGTCAATGCAGGCTGAGGCCTAGGAAGCCTTACTGTCAATTCAGGCTGAGGCCTAGGAAGCCTTACTGTCCATTGAGGCTGAGGCCTAGGAAGCCTTACTGTCAATGCAGGTTGAGGCCTAGGAAGCCTTACTGTCAGTTCAGGCTGAGGCCTAGGACGCCTTACTGTCAATGCAGGCTGAGGCCTAGGAAGCCTTACTGTGAGGCATTCAGGCTGAGGTCCATTCAGGCTGAGGAAGGAGCCTTACTGTCAGTTGAGGCTGAGGCCTAGGAAGCCTTACTGTCAGTGCAGGCTGAGGCCTAGGAAGCCTTACTGTCAGTTGAGGCTGAGGTCTAGAAAGCCTTACTGTCCATTCAGGCTGAGGCCTAGGAAGCCTTACTGTTAGTTGAGGCTGAGGTCTAGAAAGCCTTACTGTCAGTTGAGGCTGAGGTCTAGAAAGCCTTACTGTCAATGCAGGCTGAGGCCTAGGAAGCCTTACTGTCAGTTGAGGCTGAGGTCTAGAAAGCCTTACTGTCAATGCAGGCTGAGGCCTAGGAAGCCTTACTGTCAGTTGAGGCTGAGGTCTAGAAAGCCTTACTGTCAATGCAGGCTGAGGCCTAGGAAGCCTTACTGTCAATTCAGGCTGAGGCCTAGGAAGCCTTACTGTCAATTCAGGCTGAGGCCTCGGAAACCTCAGGCTGAGGCCTCGGAACCTTACTGTCAATGCAGGCTGAGGCCTAGGAAGCCATACTGTCAATGCAGGCTGAGGCCTAGGAAGCCTTACTGTCAGTTGAGCAGGCTGAGGCCTAGGAAGCCTTACTGTCAATGCAGGCTGAGGCCTAGGAAGCCTTACTGTCAGTTCAGGCTGAGGCATAGGAAGCCTTACTGTCAATGCAGGCTGAGGCCTAGGAAGCCTTACTGTCAATTGCAGGCTGAGGCCTAGGAAGCCTTACTGTCCATTCAGGCTGAGGCCTAGGAAGCCTTACTGCCTGAGGGAAGCCTTACTGTCCATTCAGGCTGAGGCCCAGGAAGCCTTACTGTCAGTTGAGGCTGAGGCATAGGAAGCCTTACTGTCAATGCAGGCTGAGGCCTAGGAAGCCTTACTGTCAATTCAGGCTGAGGCCTAGGAAGCCTTACTGTCCATTCAGGCTGAGGCCTAGGAAGCCTTACTGTCAATGCAGGCTGAGGCCTAGGAAGCCTTACTGTCAGTTGAGGCTGAGGCATAGGAAGCCTTACTGTCAATGCAGGCTGAGGCCTAGGAAGCCTTACTGTCCATTGAGGCTGAGGCCTAGGAAGCCTTACTGTCAATTCAGGCTGAGGCCTAGGAAGCCTTACTGTCAATTCAGGCTGAGGCCTAGGAAGCCTTACTGTGAGTTCAGGCTGAGGCCTAGGAAGCCTTACTGTCAATGCAGGCTGAGGCCTGAGGGAAGCCTTACTGTCCATTCAGGCTAAGGCCTAGGAAGCCTTACTGTCCATTCAGGCTGAGGCCTAGGAAGCCTTACTGTCAATGCAGGCTGAGGCCTAGGAAGCCTTACTGTCAGTTGAGGCTGAGGCCTAGGAAGCCTTACTGTCAATGCAGGCTGAGGCCTAGGAAGCCTTACTGTCCATTCAGGCTGAGGCCTAGGAAGCCTTACTGTCAATGCAGGCTGAGGCCTAGGAAGCCTTACTGTCAGTTGAGGCTGAGGCATAGGAGCCTTACTGTCAATGCAGGCTGAGGCCTAGGAAGCCTTACTGTCAGTTGAGGCTGAGGCATAGGAAGCCTTACTGTCAATGCAGGCTGAGGCCTAGGAAGCCTTACTGTCAGTTGAGGCTGAGGCCTAGGAAGCCTTACTGTCAATGCAGGCTGAGGTCTAGGAAGCCTTACTGTCAATGCAGGCTGAGGCCTAGGAAGCCTTACTGTCCATTCAGGCTGGGGCCTAGGAAGCCTTACTGTCAATTCAGGCTGAGGTCTAGGAAGCCTTACTGTCAATTCAGGCTGAGGACTAGGAAGCCTTACTGTCCATTGAGGCTGAGGCCTAGGAAGCCTTACTGTCAATGCAGGCTGAGGCCTAGGAAGCCTTACTGTCCATTCAGGCTGAGGCCTAGGAAGCCTTACTGTCCATTCAGGCTGAGGCCTAGGAAGCCTTACTGTCAGTTGAGGCTGAGGCCTAGGAAGCCTTACTGTCAATGCAGGCTGAGGCCTAGGAAGCCTTACTGTCAATGCAGGCTGAGGCCTAGGAAGCCTTACTGTCAGTTGAGGCTGAGGCATAGGAGCCTTACTGTCAATGCAGGCTGAGGCCTAGGAAGCCTTACTGTCCATTGAGGCTGAGGCCTAGGAAGCATTACTGTCATTCAGGCTGCAGGCTGAGGCCTAGAAAGCCTTACTGTCAATGCAGGCTGAGGCCTAGGAAGCCTTACTGTCCATTCAGGCTGAGGCATAGGAAGCCTTACTGTCCATTCAGGCTGAGGCCTAGGAGCCTTACTGTTAGTTGAGGCTGAGGCATAGGAAGCCTTACTGTCAATGCAGGCTGAGGCCTAGGAAGCCTTACTGTCAGTTGAGGCTGAGGCATAGGAAGCCTTACTGTCAATGCAGGCTGAGGCCTAGGGGGTCGGGATCCCTGTGGGGATCGTGAAGGGGTTTCAGAGGGGCAGGCCCAGATAACCCATGAGGCCAAACTAGGCCATGGCCTACGGGCGTAGGCCTGGGGGGGGGCAGATTAAGGTCCCAATTTTTTTCAGACAATGGGGAGGGCGGGGGGAGAGCGCTGCGAGAGGTGGGGGAGGAGGGGGAATGGCCATCGCCCCTTGTCTAGGAAGGAGGGCGAGGAGGAGAAGGCGGGAGGAAGCCCCGGGGCTGCTTCTTCCTCCCCAGGGAGCTGGGCATTGGAAGGAAGGAATGGGCCCTAAAAGTGGGCCGCTGCTGGGCACTCCCAAATGGAAAGAAACAATAGTATTCAAATTGGGGGGGTTTTGAATGAAAATGCAGTGGTCAGATATTTACGTGACGATTCTTAACAGGAGCAAAATGACAGTTATGAATTTGGAAAATAATGTGGTTGCGGGGTCACCACAACATGAGGGACTGTACTAAGGGGTCGCGGCATGAGGAAGGTCGAGCGCCACTGAGCTAAATGACCGCCATCTCCCTCTTCTTTGTAGGAGGACTACCACAAACTGCTGACCAAGTATGCTGAAGCTGAGAATACCATTGACCGCCTGAGACTGGGTGAAAAGGTAGGAAGCCCTCCAAAGTTGTGGGGCCTCCCTCCTGCAGAAGCCGCGGGGTTTCAGTTCCCATCGTTCTCCAGTGCTCTCTGGATGTAGGTGAACTACAACTCCAAAACAAGGTCAATGCCCTCCAATCCTTCCAGTATTTTCTGTGAGTCGTGGGAGTTCTGTGTGCCAAGTTTGGTTCAATTCCATTGTTGCAAGAGTTCAGGATGCTCTTTGATTGTAGGTGAACTATATATCCCAGCAACTACAGTGACAGAATCAACCCCACCCCCAACCCCACCAGTACTCCATTTTGGGTGTATCAGGTATTTGTGCCAAATTTATTACAGTGAATGAAAACACATCCTGCGTATCGGAATAAAATCAGTTGCAGAATTAGTTATGAATTTGCAATCAAAACAATGTTATGGTTGGGGGTCACCACCACGTGAGGAATTGCACTAAGGGGTCGCGGCATTAGGAAGGTGGAGAACCACTGGTTTAACCCGTTTCGCCAACCGCGACATGGATTGGAGAACATCAAAACCTGGTTTGTTCATGGCTGTCCGAGGCCATCACGTTGACCTCGGTATTAGAGCATCTCTGTGCATGGAAGAGGTCGAAAGGTCATGAGTGTCCTCAGTTCAGATCTTGTCGGCTGAGGGCCCGGCTTTCATGGAGCGGCCCAACCCACTCAATGAAACCATGAGTGTTTATTTATGGGAACTTCCACAAAACTGGCTTTAAGCTTATTGGCACAAGGCCTATGGTTCCTTTAAACCAGTGTTTCCCAACCTTTTTTGAGCCGCGGCACACTTTTGACATTTCCAAAATCCTGGGGCACACCACCAACCACAATGACACTCTCACACACTCATACGTATAGTTAATATGTTTTTGAATGTATTTATACACTCAGTGTGAAACCTGGGCCTGTTTCGATGAACTCAACATAGATATCCTGGCAAGAATGGCAGAAAGACACACACACACAAAACATACTAATACTAACCCAAAATGACACAAAATGACTCTTACACAGTAATACATATAGTTAATATGTTTCTAAATGTATTTATACACTCAGTGTGAAACCTGGGCCTGTTTCGATGAACTCAACATAGATATCCTGGCGGGAATGGCAGAAAGACACAAACTTCACACACAGAACTCCCATAATGGGGTCCCTGATGGAGGCGCTTGACGTCTCAGGGGTCCTTGCAAGGACCCCTGGGGAGCGGCCCCAGCGACGAGCCGACCAATTACCAGCGATCCCCATGGTTATGACCAGCCCACAGGCTGCACCGCCACCGGCTGGTGACGGGCCTGCTGTCACCGGTGGCCCTGGGACCGGGATCGCTGCTAACTCTGGAGGCCCTGAGGCCGGCCCTCCCCCCCAGTGCCCCGATGGAGCGCCTAGAGGCCATGGACAGCCGGTGGCCGCCGCGGGGCACGGTCCGAGATACGGCGAGAGGACTAGTAAACAACGGAAGAACCCTCTGCCACCTCGGACAAAACAGAGGAGGGGCAGGGGGCGGGGCCAGAGGAAATCCCAGCCCTGCTCTGCAACACCCAGGGGGCTCCGTCCCAGAACCTTCAGGAACACCAACCTCAGGCGCCGGGTTCCCCCATTGATGAACCCCCACCCCAGGAGCCTTGATAACCCGACGCTGGCGAGCCCGGAGCCACAGGCTTGCGGCGATCGCTACCGTATGGAACTCGAGTCCCTGAGGACGTTGTTCGATCTGTGGGACCCTCCTAGGCTTCCCCCATTCGACGGTCGAGCCTGATAGCTGACCTTAGAAGCTCCGACCCACATGGGCCCGAGCTTGGCTTCCCCTTCCCGTTAGTTTTAGTCATTCCCTGTCCGTGTTGTTTGTCTTGTTGTATGCGCTGTATTTTTTTTATGTCAAACTGTAAACCGCTCCGAGCCCTCGGGGAGTGGCGGCATAGCAAGTTTGAACTATAAATAAATAAATAAAATAACCAAGAGAAAATGCTATAAGAGTTTGGTGGGCATTGACCTTGAGTTTGGGAGTTGTAGTTCACCTATATCCAGAGAGCACCGTGGACTCAAGCAATGTTGGATCAGGACCAAACTTGCCATGAATACTCAATATGCCCAAATGTGAACGCAGATGGAGTTCAGGGGAAATAGACCTTGAAATTTGGGAGTTGTAGTTGCTGGGATTTATAGTTCCCCTACAATCAAAGAGCCTTCTGAACCCCACCAAGGATCGAACTGGGCCAAACTTCCCACACAGAACCCCCAGGAGGCAAGAGGAGGTCTCTACTTGGGGAAAGGGAGGCGGGCCTTCCCAACGCATGGAGAGGGAGAGACCAAGTAGGCAACGGGTGGGGAGGGGGGTGGTTGTAATGTTGTGCCTTTATAGAGGTATGTTTCTTAAGGTTTTTATACTTCAACACACTAGACTCTCCCCCCCCCCCCCCTTTCCTGGAAGTTCCAATTTCCCACGGCACACCTGATGATCGCTCATGGCACACTAGTGTGCCCCGGCACACTGGTTGGGAAACACTGCTTCACAGGATCCATCCTTCTGCTCCAACTACCAATTATCTACCCGATAGGTGTTAATATTTTCCCTAGCTCTCTCAGCGAGCTAGCTGACCAACTTCAGGCTTCCTTCCCTATTATTATCTACTTCCCCTCAGCCTCCAATTCCTACTCCATTGACACCCAGGCTCCATCCGAGCCCTCAGGGTTCAAAACTCCGCCCACTCTCTCCCAGCCAATCCTAACACTTCTCCTTTCCCTCCAAGCTGCCACTGGGCATGCCCCCTCCTGGCACTCCTGCCGGCTTTTCCTGGCCTAACAGGTCGGGAGACCACCACAGCTGCCTATCGCGAAAAGGAATAGACTGTGGTTAGGAATAGCTGGGAAATGGGATGACGGAGGACCCATCGGGGAAATCGTAAGCGACGGGAATACCGAAGTCCGCTTTGTGTCCTTTCTAGGGACACTTGTATGCTGACCCTCCGCAGCCCAGCTCTGTGGTCCAGACGGGGACGGTATCGCCAGCCTCCAAGGTCATGACGCTTAGCCTCCCTCAGGTCAGGGCATCCGAGGTCACAGGGAGATCCCGCCCAGCATCAGAACCTGCTCAGGACAAAGGTAGGTACCCGGTATCCCCGTAAGTCCTTCCTCTCCTCTCCATCCATCCATGGAAAGAAACCACACCCTGCCTAGGAAAGGTCATAGGGCAAGTCATGGGTCAAAAGCAGCCCCTGGAGCCTGTTTTCATGACCTCTGGAAGCCCTACAATATATATACATATGCACACACACACACACACACACTTTTATTTATATTCCGCCCTACCTCCCTGAGGGGATCCAAGGGGGATGACAGAACACATACACAGCAAACATTCAGTGCCATTATACCATCTACAGACAGCACGTAAGCAGAGGTAAAGGCTTCCCATCTTTTTCCATCTCCGGCGTCTGGAGGCCGTGCTCGACTCCGGCCACGGAGGGCGCTGTCGCTCCATCTTCCATGCTGAGGAGCTTTGTTGTCTGTAGACCAGTGGGCTCTCGACCTGTGGATCCCCGGATCATAGAACCATAGAGTTGGAAGAGGCCTCGTGGGCCATCCAGTCCAACCCCATTCTGCCAAGAAGCAGGGACATTGTACTCCAAGCACTCCCGACAGATGGCCACCCAGCCTCCCTCCATAGAAGGCGCCTCCACCACACTCAGGGGGCAGAGAGTTCCACTGCTGAACGGCTCTCACGGCCAGGAAGTTCTTCCTCATGTTCAGGTGGAATCTCCTTTCTTGTAGTCTGAATAATAAAACTTTATTTACATCCCGCTCTCTCTCCCCAAAGGGACTGAGGGTGGACTCCAAACACGAAAGGCCAGCACTCAATGCCCAAATGCAACAGTACGTCCATACTTACAAATTTTTACAACCCAACATATAAATATGAATTATTGTTTAAGAAATTAAAATTAAATAAAAAGCACAGCCTGTTATGATGCTGACACAGTCTTTGAAAGTTTTAATATTTATTTCGGTTTTACCATTTGTCATTTTAGCATTTAAATGTTTAAGATCATTTTAACTATCTTTTTAATATTGGGTTTTAAACTTTGCCTGTGTGTACGCTGATGTTTGTACATTTGTGTACATGTGTTTGTACATGTATGTGTACCCTGATATTATGCTGGTCATTGACCGTAATAAATTTTATCATGTCATGTCAGGTGAAAGACAGACTTTGTCCAAGTTAGAGTAGAAAACTAACTTAATAGATAGGTAAAGCCTACAGTTGGCTATTTACCTGCTGGAGCAGTTAGTTAGTAGGACTGCTTGGTTCTGTGTTAGGAAGTACAGTGGAAACTGTACCCTATTGTTGAAACGTTGTAACCATAAGATTTGTACCTCTTAGGAGACTTGTTTGCAACCAACTAAGCTCTGAACTCTGTTATAAAATAAACTGTTATAACAGACATAAGACAAGACATCAAACGGAAACAATAATTTCCCATTTCTTCGGGGCAAATCGTTTAATCATTGCTCACTATGTCTATTGAGCTGGTGGGGTGCCATTGTTCTGCATCCTAGTCTCCAAGGCAGCAGAAAACAAGCTTGCTCCCTCCTCCCTAGGACTTCCTCTCACATACTTATACATGGCTATCATGTCTTCTCTCAGCCTTCCCTTCTTCAGGCTAAACATGACCAGCTCTTTAAGCCGCTCCTCATAGGGCTTGTTCTCCAGACCCTTGGTCATTTTAGTTGCCCTCCTCTGGACACATTCCGCCTTGTCAACCTCCCTTCAATTGTGTTGCCCAGAATTGGACCATTCTGTACCTTTGCATTTAGTTTTCTCTGCCTAAGTGGAGTATCTTGCCTGGCCGGGATTTCTGGGAGATGTAGGCCAAAATGACCCACAGGTCGAGAACCACGGCTTTAAACTTGAGAATGCAAGATGTGAAAAATACACAAACTAAATATTCCCCGAGGGTTCCTGGTAAGACCTTATAGTCTAGGTGCATTAGACATGATGTCATGGGTGCCTCGTGCCTCATGAACAGGAGACTGAATCCCTCTGTTACCCAGTCCCTGGTTCCTGTATTGTCCAGTTTCCTTTTTTATGTTCCTTTGGAGGATTTGCCTTGGAGAGATTCCTGAGTTCATGTTCACTTCTGTATTCTTGCACTCCTGGACTTTGGGGTTGACCCTGGCATTTTTCCATCCCTGCTACTGAACTCGCTTCAATTAAGTTCCGAGGAAGAGCTTTGAATAAGGGGGCTTGAAAATAACCATTATTTGCAGCTGGCAAGGAGCTGTACTTGCCCATTGTTGCTGGATTGCTGCTGGACATGGATTTCTGGACCACGTAGTCTCTTTCTGGACGCTGGTATCGTATTTGGTGGGTTCCGCATCTTGTATACTCTCATTGGCTGCACCAACTTAAATCCCTGTGTGCTAGATTTGGCTGCCTTCGTTTCTACTCCTGACTGGTTTGACTTCACTACTTCGCTGGCTTCTGTTTTCGGTTTGATCTCTCCCAGTTTGATGACGACGGATCGGCTGACGATGTGCTGCTTCCCATTTCCTTGCTGTGCTTGCTGAGTTTTCCGGCGGTTTAATCCGCTTTTTCTTTGTGTGACTCATTTGACCTGGCGGGTTGTGTTTTGTTCGCCTGAGTTCATTTGCTCAGTTTTTCGGTGCCTTTAAGCAGTTTTGAACACCTTTTGGAAGTCTGTGTCTTGTTAACACACTTGTACTGTTTACTTTACTGGGCTTGGCTCCTTTAAGGTGGTCTGAATCATTGTTTCCCAACCTTTTTTGAGCCGAGGCACACTTTTTACATTTGCAAAATCCTGGGGCACACCACCAACCAAAATGGCACAAAACGACACTCTAACACAGTCATACATAGAGTTAATATGTTTTTGAATGTATTGATACACTCCGTGTGAAACCTGGGCCTGTTTCGATGAACACAACACAGATATCCTGGCAGGAATGGCAGAAAGACACAAACGTCCCACACAGAACTCCCATAACCAAGAGAAAATGCTATAAGAGTTTGGTGGGCATTGACCTTGAGTTTTGGAGTTGTAGTTCACCTATATCCGGAGAGCACTGTGGACTCAAACAATGTTGGATCAGGACCAAACTTGGCATGAATACTCAATATGCCCAAATATGAACGCAGATGGAGTTCAGGGGAAATAGACCTTGACATTCGGGAGTTGTAGTTGCTGGGATTTATAGTTCCCCTACAATCAAAGGGCATTCTGAACCCCCACCAATGATAGAACTGGGCCAAACATCCCACACAGAACCCCCAGGAGGCAAGAGGAGGTCTCTACTTGGGGAAAGGGAGGCGGGCCTTCCCAATGCATGGAGAGGGAGAGACCAAGTAGACAACAGGTGGGGAGGGGGGTGGTTGTAGTTTTGTGCCTTTATAGAGGTAGGTTTCTTAGGGTTTTTATACTTCAACTCACTAGACTCTCCCCCCCCCCTTTCCTGGAGGTTCCAATTTCCCACGGCACACCTCATGATGGCTCACGGCACACTAGTGTGCCCTGGCACACTGGTTGGGAAACACTGGTCTGAATCACGGCAGTATTACTGGATCACTGGACTCAGATGTGGTGCTGAGTGAGAGGGTGTCTCGATGCTAGGGTGTCCTAACACAGCAATAGCTTGTTTCTGCCTCTTTCCTTGGCAGGGCTTTCTGGACAGCCTGCCATTTCGTCGTCTGGACCTAGCTCTGCCAACCCTGGCCTTCTGGGAATGGACGGTGCGCCCTCCGAAGGAGGCTCTTTCACGGGAGAGGAGTTGACCAAGTGGTTGGCTCTGCAGGCAAAGAAATTCCAGTCTCAGGTATGTGTAATACGGTTGGCGGGGACGAGAGACAGGGCCTTCTCAGCGGTGGCCCCTCGGCTGTGGAACGCCCTTCCCCAGGGACATTAGATCTGCCTCCTCTCTTTTGGCCTTCCGAAAAAAATGTTAAAACTTGGCTATTTGAGCAGGCGTTCGAAAAGGCAGTGTAGTTGACCAAGGGTTTGGAACCACGGACTATGAGATCGGACTACGATTTTACATTGGAGACGTATTGAAGTTTTTATCGTTCTGGTTTTAATCAACATGTTATGTTTTTAATTTGTTCTAAGTGTTGTTTTTATGATATTGTTGTAAACCGCCCCGAGTCGCCCAAGTCGGGCTGAGAAGGAGCGGCGTACCAATGTGCTAAATAAACAAACAAACAAACAAACAAACAAACATGCGTGCCAGTTTGGAAAACCAGACTGAATTTTCTGATTGCAGATTCTAAAAAAGGAACAACGTTTTAGGCAGTACTAGCTGTGCCCGATTCAGGGGATGAGAGAAAGTTTGTGTACATAAGGGTTTGAAATGATGTGAGTTACGTTCTGGGTGGGGTCATGGATGTGTCGTTGTGGGTTCTTGTGATGGGTGGGATGTAGAAGTGTTGTGGCTGTCATGTTGTGGGGGTGGTATTTGTCAAGTGGAGGATTTGTGGTGTGTGTTTGGGATGGTGGTTGCAGAAGAATGTGTGGTGTTGAGTGTGTAGGTTGCTGTTGTGAGTGTCTAGTGGTAGGGTGTTGTGGATATACAGTGTGTATGTGGGGTGTATTGTTTGGTTGTACTGTGTTTTTTTGTTTTTAGCAGTGTTATGTATGCGTTGTGTGTGTGTCTGTTGTGTTGTGGGTCTGTTGTAATGTTGTGGGTTTGGTCGTTGTTAGGTGAGTGTATGTTGTTGTGGGTGTGTTTGGTTGGGCCGAAGGGAGCAGCAAGGCGGCAGAAGCGACCCCGTTCCTTCTGTCTTCACCCTGTGCTATCCGGAGGGCCCGTTGCCACCGCTGCTCCGTGGCGGGCGCCATCTTTTATGGCGTCACTTCTGGCCGGGAGGTGGGTGTGACTTCCGGTTGCTAGTGTTTGGGTGGCAGTTGCCGCCCGGACCCTTTTCCTGGCGGACCGACTTCCGGCAGAGCTTTTCGGCCAGGCCGGAAGTGGTTCGGCGGCCATTTTTGTTGTAGTTTTTGGGGGTTTTTTCCCCGTGGTCCAGTGCTGCCTCCCCGGGGAGTCGTAAAAGCGACCGAAGCGGCGGCGATTGGCTGGGGGTTCCGTCAGCGATGGAGGCAAAGGGGTGCGGAGGAGGAGGTAAAGCTACGACCCTTCCCCCCTCGCTGCTCTTTCCTCCTCCTCTGCCTTGTCCTCTTTCTCCTTGGCGGCTCCGTTGGGCATTGCCATTCCCCAAGCGCCGCGATGATTGGTGTGAACGGCGGTTTTTGGGGGGTCGTATTTAGGGGTCTTGCGAGTTACGTAGGTGGGGGTTTTTGTGCTCCGTATGTACCTCATGGTATGTGGGAATGTGTTCGGTGGTTGTTGTGGTTCTGGGGGTTCTAGTTTTCCTGCCTATACCCGACATCACACGACCATTCCTTTTTTATATATATAGATGTTCATTTTTACCAAAGGAATGCGGCCTAAGAAGGAGGGATTTCGGTTCTTCCTCTTGTTCTTGAACTCAGTGCGACATGGATATTTTTAGATGTTCATTTTTACCAAAGGAATGCGGCTGAAGGCAGATTTGGGTTCTCAGTGCGACATGGATATTTTTGGATTCCAGTGCGTTTCCTCTTCATGCAGTGCACTGGAAACCTGGCCGGTTGCTCCGTCATGTAAACGAGGGGAGAAGCAACCAGCCGGCTGGAACTAATAGGCCGGGCACGGAGCAAGCGCACAGGAGCCGCTTGCCCTGTTGTTGCCTTTGGTAATAGAGCCAAAGCCAATCAAACCAGGAAGGGGTTAAAGTGCCGCTAACTTGAATCAACTTGATTTTAATGGTCTCGGCGAGACTAAGAGAATTAATGCGTTTTCAACTGCCACGGCTCGGTGCTATGAATCATGGGAGAAAGTCCAAGGTGAAAATTGGCATTCTCACTTTGGAATGGTTTTGCTGGGCTTGTTCAGGCACTAATTGGGCACGGAGCCCAATTAGTGCTCATTTTCCAATTAGCACTGTTGCAATAGCATTTATTTGTTTAGTTAGTCAGTTAGTTACGACATTGATATGCCGCCCGTCTCACCCCGAAAGGGACTCGGAGCGCCTTACGAGTAAAATGTAAATACAATATAATACAATATAATAATATATTATATCAGTGCTTTTCAACCTTTTTTGAGCCGCGGCACATTTTTTACATTTCCAAAATCCCGGGGCACACGACCAACCAAAATGACACAAAACGACACTCTAACACAGTCATACATAGAGTTAATATGTTTTTGAATGTATTTATACACTCAGTGTGAAACCTGGGCCTGTTTTGATGAACTCAACGTAGATATCCCGGCAGGAATGGCAGAAAGACACAAACTTCCCACAAAAGAACTCCCATAACCAAGAGAAAATGCTATAAGAGTTTGGTGGGCATTGACCTTGGGTTTTGGAGTTGTAGTTCACCTATATCCAGAGAGCACTGTGGACTCAAACTATGTGGGATCAGGACCACACTTGGCATGAATACTCAATATGCCCAAATGTGAACGCAGATGGAGTTTGGGGAAAATAGACCTTGCAATTTGGGAGTTTCAGTTTCTGGGATTTATAGTTAACACACAATCAAAGAGCATCCTGAACTCTTGCAACAATGGAATTGAACCAAACTTGGCACATTGAACTCTCATCACCAACAGAAAGTACTGAAAGGGTTTGCTTGGGAATGGACCTTGAGTTTGGAAGTTGTAGTTCACCTACACCCAGAGAGCACTGTGGACTCAAGCAATGTTATGTTGTGTTGTTGTTTGTTTTCTACCCAGAATCACAATGTTGGAAAGAGGCTCACCACTTTAAGGTCCTCAAACAGGCATGGGAAAACCTCGGCCCTCTGGGTGCTTTGGACTCCAACTCCCACCAGTCCACACAGCCTGAGGCCCTTTCCTGCTTGAGTGGCTGAGGGGGGGAAAAGGAAAAGGGCCTGAGGGTGCTAGGAATGGTGGGAGTTGGAGGCCAAAACACCTGGAAGGAAGGTGCCCAAGTTTGCCCATGCCAGCTTCCTTCCCCTCCTGCCCAACACTTACTTTTCCTTTCTCCAGGCCTCATTTTTCCGAGGGGGCCCCGTGTTCGGGAGGGGAGGGGAGGGAGGCTGTTTACGAGAGCACTCAGAGGCATGTTTGCAGCGAGCAGAGCGTGGGAAGAATGGAGCCCTTGAGAAGGAAAAGTGTTCAGCAGGAGGGGGAAGGAAGGGGATTGAGGTTCCCACAGCACACCTGAGGACCAGCGTGTGCCACAGCACACTGGTGGGAAACACTGGTCTAGAAGGCAAGCCCAAGGCCATTTAGGTTCTGAGGACCTGCGGACGGGGAGGCAGACATACCAGCGAAAGGTAAACTCAGAGCCTGAGGGTCCAGACATATGTCCAGAGGAGGGTGACCAAAATGCCCTCAGCCTTGCAAGCCAAGCTCTGTGAGGAACAGCTTCAGGAGCTGGGAATGTTTACCTTGGAGAAGAGACGTTGGGTTAGGGTTGCCAACTGTCCCGTATTACACAGGACGTCCCGTATTTTTGCTCTGAATTTTGTGCCCCGTATTTTCAGAGCAAGAATACGCAGGTGGGAATCCTAGCGCACGCGCAATACGCTTGGGGCAATCGCCCTAGTTCAAACGAGGGACGGCACAGCGGAAGAGAGCGCATGCTCGAGTCTTCCCTCCTTCAGTCAAGGGAGACGGCACTAATGCGCCTGCGTCGTCTGGGAGCCTTCCCTGGCGCAGGCGCAGTGGCGTCGCCGGCTGAAGCGGCCAGATTCTGAGGCTGGAGGCGGGGGGAGAAGAAGGCGACGAGGGGAGCCCGCTGCCTCATGTATCGGGAGCCGGGCGGTGGCTGGGCCCTTGGGCAGGGGCGGTCTAGGGTAATTTTAAATGGTAAGCGAACATTATTTTGACGCCCCCCCTAAACATTATTTTGGCGCCGCCGCCCCCCTCCGCGCATGCCCAGAAGCTCCTGTGCGCAGGCGCAGAAGCCTGTAAACACAGCATTCCCTATTCGGCATGCCCCCCCGTCCGCGCATGCCCAGAAGCTCCTGTGCGCAGGTGCAGAAGCCTGTAAACACAGCATTCCATATTCGGCACGCCCCCCCGTCCGCGCATGCCCAGAAGCTCCTGTGCGCAGACGCAGAAGCCTGTACACACAGCATTCCCTATTCGGCACGCCCCCCCCGTCCGTGCATGCCCCGAAGCTCCTGTGCGCAGGCGCAGAAGCCTGTAAACACAGCATTCCCTATTCGGCATGCCCCCCATCCGCGCACGCACAGAAGCTCCTGTGCGCAGGTGCAGAAGCCTGTAAACACAGCATTCCCTATTCGGCATGCCCCCATCCGCGCATGCCCAGAAGCTCCCTGTGCGCAGGTGCAGAAGCCTGTAAACACAGCATTCCATATTCGCACGCCCCGTCCCGCATGCCCAGAAGCTCCTGTGCGCAGGCGCAGAAGCCTGTAAACACAGCATTCCCTATTCGGCACCCCCCCGTCCGTGCATGCCCAGAAGCTCCTGTGCGCAGGCGCAGAAGCCTGTAAACACAGCATTCCCTATTCGGCACGCCCCCCCCGTCCGCATGCCCAGAAGCTCCTGTGCGCAGGCGCAGAAGCCTGTACACACAGCATTCCCTATTCGGCACGCCCCCCCGTCCGTGCATGCCCAGAAGCTCCTGTGCGCAGGCGCAGAAGCCTGTAAACACAGCCTTCCCTATTCGGCACGCCCGTCCGTGCATGCCCCGAAGCTCCTGTGCGCAGGTGCAGAAGCCTGTAAACACAGCCTTCCCTATTCGGCATGCCCCCCCCATCCGCGCACGCACAGAAGCTCCTGTGCGCAGGTGCAGAAGCCTGTAAACACAGCATTCCCTATTCGGCATGCCCCCCCCATCCGCGCATGCCCAGAAGCTCCTGTGCGCAGGTGCAGAAGCCTGTAAACACAGCATTCCATATTCGGCACGCCCCCGTCCGCGCCTGCCCAGAACCTCCTGAGCGCAGGCGCAGAAGCCTGTACACACAGCATTCCCTATCGGCACGCCCCCGTCCGTGCATGCCTTGAAGCTCCTGTGCGCAGGCGCAGAAGCCTGTAAACACAGCATTCCCTATTCGGCATGCCCCCCCCCGTCCGTGCATGCCCAGAAGCTCCTGTGCGCAGGTGCAGAAGCCTGTAAACACAGCATTCCCTATTCGGCATGCCCCCCTCCGTGCATGCTCAGAAGCTCCTGTGCGCAGGTGCAGAAGCCTGTAAACACAGCATTCCCTATTCGGCATGCCCCCGTCCGTGCATGCCCAGAAGCTCCTGTGCGCAGGTGCAGAAGCCTGTACACACAGCATTCCCTATCGGCACGCCCCGTCCGTGCATGCCCCGAAGACAGAAGCTCCTGTGCGCAGGTGCAGAAGCCTGTAAACACAGCATTCCCTATTCGGCATGCCCCCCCCGTCCGTGCATGCCCAGAAGCTCCTGTGCGCAGGTGCAGAAGCCTGTACACACAGCATTCCCTATTCGGCACGCCCCCCCGTCCGTGCATGCCCCGAAGCTCCTGTGCGCAGGCGCAGAAGCCTGTAAACACAGCCTTCCCTATTCGGCACGCCCCCCCCGTCCGTGCATGCCCAGAAGCTCCTGTGCGCAGGTGCAGAAGCCTGTAAACACAGCCTTCCCTATTCGGCATGCCCCCCCATCCGCGCACGCACAGAAGCTCCTGTGCGCAGGTGCAGAAGCCTGTAAACACAGCATTCCCTATTCGGCATGCCCCCCCATCCGCGCATGCCCAGAAGCTCCTGTGCGCAGGTGCAGAAGCCTGTAAACACAGCATTCCATATTCGGCACGCCCCCCCCGTCCGCGCATGCCCAGAAGCTCCTGTGCGCAGGCGCAGAAGCCTGTAAACACAGCATTCCTATTCGGCACGCCCCCGTCCGTGCATGCCTTGAAGCTCCTGTGCGCAGGCGCAGAAGCCTGTAAACACAGCATTCCCTATTCGGCATGCCCCCGTCCGTGCATGCCCAGGAGCTTCTGTGCGTAGGTGCAGAAGCCTGTAAACACAGCATTCCCTATTCGGCATGCCCCCCCGTCCGCGCATGCCCAGAAGCTCCTGTGCGCAGGCGCAGAAGCCTGTAAACACAGCATTCCCTATTCGGCACACACCCCCCGTCCGTGCATGCCCAGAAGCTCCTGTGCGCAGGCGCAGAAGCCTGTAAACACAGCATTCCCTATTCGGCATGCCCCCCCGTCCGCGCATGCCCAGAAGCTCCTGTGCGCAGGTGCAGAAGCCTGTAAACACAGCATTCCATATTCGGCACGCCCCCCCGGGTCCGCACATGCCCAGAAGCTCCTGTGCGCAGGCGCAGAAGCCTGTACACACAGCATTCCCTATTCGGGCATGCCCCCGTCTGTGCATGCCCCGAAGCTCCTGTGCGCAGGCGCAGAAGCCTGTAAACACAGCACTCTCTATTCGGCATGCCCCCCCCGGTCCGCACATGCCCAGAAGCTCCTGTGCGCAGGCGCAGAAGCCTGTAAACACAGCATTCCCTACTCGGCACGCCCCCCCCCCGTCCACACATGCCCAAAAGGCTTCAACAAGGCTAGGGCAACATGGTGCGGTGCTGCCACCGAGTGCGGCCACGGGTGAGCGAGAGAGGAAAAACCGCTGAAGGGCGGTCGAGGGGGCGTGGCCTAGCGCCAGGGGCATGGCCATACTCGCTGGGGGTGGGGCCAGACTGCCAGATCCCCTTTTGATCAGAATGGGCGGAGTCTGGTAGAGTAACATGTACTCGAGTAACGTGGGAATGATATGTTTGAAGAATGCAAGGCGCGGGAGTGGGCTGTAATAATATTAATCTCTTAATAGTTTGGGGACTTGTTTTTGCCCTGTGCATAGAAGCATAGACTGGGAAGAGACCCCCAAGGGCCACCTAGCCTGACCCCAGTCTGCCAGGCAGGGAATGCGGCATCTCATGAAGGTTTTGATGAAGTGTCCCTTATTTTTGTGAAAAATCCCGTATTTTTAGGTAAATAAAAATACCGGGCAACCCTACGTTGGATAGGGGCATGGTAGCCATGTTTAGATATTTGAAAGGATGTCACATTGAGGAGCCTTGTTCTTGGTGGCCCTTTGACCCTGGTGACCTCAATCCACACTCCTCCGGCCTCAGAAGGGGCCAGCTGCCACTGGATAAATAAAACTCAGGTAACTCATTATGACGCTGAAGCCTTAAGCAGCTTAGGGAAGGCATCTCGGAAGGACTGCCCAGGTTAGACATCCACGGCTTTGCCTTAAGCATCAATCCTTTTCCTTTGACCCAATCGCCATAAGGAAGGCACTGTGGGCAGGACTAAGGTTGATGGGTGAGAGGCTGAGGACACCGGAAGCTTTGAAAGGTAGTTTGTAGGCCTGGGCAATCATGGTTCCAAATGGTTCTAAAGTACTTACAAAACTAAAGTTCTGGTGGTGAACACTCGGTGGCGCTGGTGCTTTACTTCTACAGTGTTGCTAAAGTTCTGGTGGTGAACTGCTGAACGGACTTGTGCCTATGCTGACGTTGATGGTGTTCTTCCTGTGGTGCGGGCTGGTAGAGGACTTCCCTTTTCTTCAGGCGGACTTCCAGCCCAAATGGCTCTGCAGCTGCTGCAAAGCAGGACGTGAGGCGCTGCAGGGCTGCTTCTGGATGGGCAACAAGGGCAGCATCGTCGGCAAAAAGCAGCTCACGGACTAGATAGTTGAGAGTCTTAGTGCGAGCCCTAAAATGCCTTGCACATGCCTAATATATGATAGAGTCTCAACCAATTCAGCTTAGGTTATGGCAGCCACAAAATTGAAACGACTACCTTCAAAATAAGCAATGCAGAATTAAACACTTTCAAGCCAGGAACAGAACCTTTTCCAAGTGATGTGACGTAGTGTTATTGGGGCCGGTGACTCAAGGTGCGCCGCCTCCTTCCTCACCTGGTTCCTGTCCATTGCAGGGCTTTGCGAGGCTCAGGGATGCCCAGGGCGCCTTGGAGCAGGCCTACCAGCAGGCCCGAGATCAACACCGGGTGAGGCAGGAGCCACAAGGACCAGCCGGGGATTTTGACCCCCATCGGTATGTACTTACCACACGGGCAAACATGCCGGCACTCCCTGCTAGGGGGACTAGCTGCTCAGTGGTGGAAGGAAGGGAAGGGAAGAAGGAAGGAAGGAAGGAAGGAAGGAAGGAAGGAAGGAAGGAGAAAGAGGAATAGAGGGAGGGAGGCAAGGAGGGAAGGAAAGAGAAGGAAGGAAAGACAAAAGGGAAGGAAGGACGAAAGGGTCGAGAGGAAGGATGGGAAGAGAGAAGGAAGAAAGGACGAAAGGGTGGAAGGGAACGGAGGGAAGAGAGAAGGAAAGACAAAAAGGAGGAGAGGAAGGATGGAAGGAGAAAGAGGAATAGAGGGAGGGAGGCAAGGAGGAAGGAAAGAGAAGGAAGGAAAGACAAAAGGGTGGAGAGGAAGGATGGAAGGAAGGGAAGAGAGAAGGAAGAAAGGACGAAAGGGTGGAAGGGAACGGAGGGAAGAGAGAAGGAAAGACAAAAAGGAAAGAAGGACAAAAAGGTGGAGAGGAAGGATGGAATGAAGGGAAGAGAGGAAAGAAAGGACAAAAGGATGGAAGGGATTGAAGAGGGAGGGAAGGAGGAAAGAGAGAAGGAAAGACATAAGGGAAGGAAGGAAGATAGGAAGGAAGGAGAAAGAGGGAAGAAAGGGTGGAAAGGAAAGAAGGAGAAAGAGGGAAGGAAAGAGAGAAGGGAGGAAAGGCAGGCAACGAAGGAAGGACGAAAGAGTGGAAGGGAAGGAGGAAGGAAAGAGAAGGAAGGAAAGAAAAGGGTGGAGAGGAAGGATGGAAGGAAGTGAAGAGGGAAAGAAGAAAGGATGAAAGGGTGGAAGGGAAGAGAGAAGGAAAGACAAAAAGGAAGGAAGGACAAAAAGGTGGAGAGGAAGGATGGAATGAAGGGAAGAGAGAAGGAAGAAAGGACGAAAGGGTGGAAAGGAAAGAAGAAAGAGGGAGGGAAAGAGAGAAGGAAGGAAAGGCAGGCAAAGAAGGAAGGACGAAAGAGTGGAAGGGAATGGAGGGAGGGGGAAAGAGGGAGGGAAGGGAGAAGGAAGGGAAGACAATAGGAAAGGAAGGAAGGAGAGAGGGAAAGGGAGGGAGGAAGGAGGAAAGCGAAGAGAGAACCACGTAACCCACTTGGGGATTTCTCTCCTCTCTCGTGGCCTCCTGGGCCTGTTTCCCAGCCTGGTGGAAGGAGAGATGTTCCACCTGGAGGTGCGCCTGGGAGAGCTGGAGGAGCGGCTGGGGCCAACCATTGCCTCGCCCACCCACATTCCTGGACAGAACCCGGAGGCGCCAGTGGGGTCGCCGACTCCATCTCTTCAGGCTCCGGTCCCGGCTGCCCGCACGCCATATCCTGAGGTGGATTGCAATGCCGCGTTTGCGCCAGACGCTTTCCTGCTACGAGTCCTCTAACCCTCCTCTCATGCATCTATACCCAGGGCTATTGTAGGGGTAACACTATGTAACACAGTTTTTGTTCCTGGGTTGTAAATGTCTTTTCCTAATTACCGTATATACTCAATTATAAGCCGACCCAAATATAGGCCTGGCTCCGCCCCCTGTGGCTCCAGCTCTCCCGGCAGCTTCTCCAGGCTTGAGGATGGCAGTGCCAAGCCAGCCTTGTGCAAGCTATGCCACCACTGGCTTGGCACTGCCATCCTCAAGCCTGGAGAAGGTGCTGGTAGAGCAGAAGCCAGAGGGGGCAAGCCAGAGGGGGCGGGGTGGAGCCAGGCCGCTCCAAGCCCCGCCCCCTCCCCTCTGGCTGTGGTGCTCCCGGCAGCTTCTCCAGGCTTGAGGATGGCAGTGCCAAGCCAGTGGTGGCATAGCTAGCTCAAGGCTGGCTTGGTACTGCCATCCTCAAGCCTGGAGAAGCTGCTGGTAGAGTGGAAGCCAGAGGGGGGCGGAGCCAGGCCGCACCAAGCCCCGCCCCTCCCCTCTGGCTTTGGAGCTCCCAGCAGCTTCTCCAGGCTTGAGGATGGCTATGCCAAGCCAGCCTTGTGCTAGCTATGCCACCACTGGCTTGGCATTGCCATCCTCAAGCCTGGAGAAGCTGCTGGTAGAGTGGAAGCCAGAGGGGGGGCGGAGCCAGGCCGCACCAAGCCCAACCCCCTCCCCTCTGGCTTTGGAGCTCCCAGCAGCTTCTCCAGGCTTGAGGATGGCAGTGCCAAGCCAGCCTTGTGCTAGCTATGCCACCACTGGCTTGGCATTGCCATCCTCAAGCCTGGAGAAGCTGCTGGTAGAGCGGAAGCCAGAGGGGGGCGGAGCCAGGCTGCACCAAGCCCCGCCCCCTCCCCTCTGGCTTTGGAGCTCCCGGCAGCTTCTCCAGGCTTGAGCATTTGTTCTGACCAGCGCTTTCCAGTAAGTGCATTCGATCCTCCAGTTCCCTGCCAGAGCGTACGCTTCCCTGAGTCTTTCCACCTTTCCGTCCATTGACGTTCAAGACTGAATCTAGTTGAGAATTCAGAATATCCTCTAATGGCAGGGATGAATGACCTTTGGCATTGCAGATGACCCCCCGCCCCCCCCTTGTACCACCAACGGCTAATACGGTAGCACTCAAGGACGGTGGGAGTTGTGGTCCAACACATCTGGAGGATGAATGGTTCCCCACGCTGTTTGCTCTTCAGGTCTCCGACTTGGAAAAGGGCTGCTACCGAGTCCAGGTGGGCGTGGAGGTGAGCTCGGTCAGCGACGAGATGTCCGAGGAAGGCCTTCCAGAGCCCCTTCGCCATATGCGGCTCCAGGTGGAGAAGGACTTTGACCACCTCCTGAGGCAGTAAGCGAACCAATTTGGAGAAGGACGGATTCACGGTAGATGTTGGTGCAAGCCACGGAGTGCCTTGGCTTATTTACAGTGTTTACATCCGGCCCTTTCCGCCTCGAAGGGGCTCCGCTGGCTGCCGCTCACCTCCCGGTCCCAGTTCAAGGTGCCGGTCATCACCTGTAAAGCCCTGAATGGTTTGGGACCCACCTACTAGGCCTGGTTGGGTTTGTCGGAAATGCGCCAAAAGTCGTATTCAATTGGGATTTAATTCACTTTCGAAACGGGTTTGAAGCACTTTAAGCAATCAGGAAGTGAATTCGCCATTTTGAAGCTGGCGCCGCCATTTTCAGAAAGGGTTGGGAAAGCCTCGTCCAAACCGCCCAGGCTTCCTTTCCCCCGGCGTCGGTCAGCTGCAATTAAGATCCCTACTGACTGAAAGGTCATGAGTTCGAAGCCAGCCTGGGTCCGAGTGAGCTCCCGACCAAAATTGTGTAGCTTACTGTCGACCTTTGCAGCCCCAAAGGCAGTGGCATCTGCCAAGTAGGAAATTTAGGCACCACTTTGTGGGGGGGCTAATTTAGCTTATTTACAAGGCCATAAAAATCTCCAGGAAGTATGCAAAGAATGAGGAAGCGACAGCCCCCCTGGTGGCCAGAAGCTGGAACGTTAAATAGCCTCAGAGTGTCTGTCTATATATGCTGTGTGTCCATGGCATTGAATGTTTGCCGTGTATGTGTACATTGTAATCCGCCTGCGGGGCGAGAAGAAGGGCGGAACATAAACGCTGTAAATAAATGGTGTTTCTCTCCTCCGTCCACATTCCCTCTTTGCGGTCCGCTTCCTTTCGTTACTGCGAACTAGTTTGCATTCAGTTCATTGGGAGGCTGAGGGAGGCAGACGTGGTCTTCCCAGCAGGGGCGGTCCTACAGGTAGGCCAAGTAAGCGGCCGCTTGGGGCGCCAATTGGGAAGGGGCGCCGTGTTCTTCAGGCAGCGCCATGGCTGCCTGCCTTTGGACCCCGGCCTTGTGCGCTTCGATGCTGCTTCTGGGCATGCGCAGAGGTTTTTGCGCAGGCGCAGTTGCTCCGGAGCTGAAGTTGAACGCAGTAGCAACTGCGCATGCGCGAAAACCTCCGCGCATGCCCAGTAGCTCCTGTGCGCAGAAGCCTGTAAGCAAGGCACTCCCTATCGGGCCGGCAGGGAGTGCTTCCCCTTGCCCTTTGTCTCTGCCCTGCCGCCGAATACGGTGACCCAATTGGGCAGGCAGGGGGCGGAGACAAAGGGAGAGGGGGGTGGAGCCATAGGGGTATTGGCGACGTATTGCCTCCTGACAGCCGCCACCGGAAGTAGCCGCCGCGCGCTGAGGCGATCTCCCTCGCCAGGCCCAATCACGTGTGAACCCTACCACACCCGCCCACCTCCCCCCACACACGCGCACGCCGGCCGGGAGCATCAAGGAGAGACAGGTGCAACTGCGCAGGCAAAGAGTAATATATAATATTTTATTTTACTTTATTTTGGGTTATTTGAGTTTTATAGGAGTCATAAAAATATTTAGTAGAGGATAATTTTATTTCAATAAATAATTTTATTTATTATTTAATAATAATAATATAGAATATAATAATAATAATATAGTATAAGTATGTACTATAATATATTGTATTTATATTGTATATACATTAATACAATATAGTACTACTAATGGTATTGTGATATTATAATTGTATATTTGTTTTACATGGGGGGCCAAAATAATGTTGGGGGGGCCAAAATAATGTTCGCTTACCTTAGAGCGCCCCTGCTTCCCAGTCAGCTCAGGCAAGAGGGAACGGCTCTTCACGCTCTTGTGCCGGTTGCTCAGCCGTTGCCTTTCTTGCCTCCAGCTACAGCAGCTTCAAGGCATTGCCGGCAGCCCTGAGTTTGGAACGGCTGGATTCGGGTGAGCATCGTTCCTCGCTGGAAGGAACGGATGGTGCAACGGACGCCACAAGCCCTGGGGCCAAGAAGGACTCCCTCTGGGCAGCGCCTCACGCAAAGAAGGCCCCTCGCGCCCCGCCCTCTTCCTCCATGAAGTGAGTCGCGCTGGGAGAAAACACGGTATCGTGAGCCACAGTTGGTTAGATGTGTTAGATTCATGCGCTTTGAATAATCGGTATTCCAAACATGCAGGAAAGGCCGGGAGGGATGTAAGGATCGAAACACTCCCCAATCAATTTTGCTAAAATTCTGTAACATTCGGATGGCTCCCAAGGTCCGTTTACTTTTCAGTATAAGCATTAAGCCACTTTAGTAAAGCTGAGTGAGTGTGAGGCGAGCGAGCACAAGTGCTGCGGAGAAGCTGCTGGCCCGGCCTCGCCTCCTGCTGCCACCCGTCCTGCCCTGCCCTGTCCTGTCAATACGGACAGGAGCTGAAAATACGGGACACAAAATTCAGAGCAAAAATACGGGACGTCCCGTATAATACGGGGCAGGTAGCAACCCTAAAGAGAGCATAAAGGGCTTCACAAACAGATCCTTTCTCTTTGGCCCGATCCCCATTAGGAAGGCGCTGGAGGCGGAAGTAACAAAGTTAACGGGTGAGAGATTGAGAACACAGCATTCTGGGAAATGTAGTTTGGGAAGGCGAGGCTCCCTATGGCAGAGAATGCAAAAGGCCTTGCCCTAAACTACATTGCCTAGAACAGTGTTTTTCAACCTTTTTTGAGCTGCGGCACATTTTTTACATTGACAAAATCCCGGGGCACACCACCAACCAAAATGACACAAAATGACACTCTAACACAGTCATACGTATAGTTAATATGTTCTTAAATGTATTTATACACTCTGTGTGAAACCTGGGCCTGTTTCGATGAACACAACATAGATATCCTGGCAGGAATGGCAGAAAGACACACACAAGACATACTAATACTAACCCAAAATGACACAAAACGACACTCTAACACACTCATACATATAGTTAATCTGTTTCTAAATGTATTTATACACTCCGTGTGAAACCTGGGCCTATTTCGATGAACACAACACAGATATCCTGGCAGGAATGGCAGAAAGACACAAACTTCCTACACAGAACTCCCATAACCAAGAGAAAATACTATAACAGTTTGGTGGGCATTGACCTTGGGTTTTGGAGTTGTAGTTCACCGACATCCAGAGAGCACTGTGGCCTCAAACAATGTTGGATCGGGACCAAACTTGGCATGAATACTCAATATGCCCAAATGTGAACACAGATGGAGTTTGGGGAAAATAGACCTTGACATTTGGGAGTTACAGTTTCTGGGATTTATAGTTAACACACAATCAAAGAGCATCCTGAACTCTTGCAACAATGGAATTGAACCAAACTTGGCATATTGAACTCTCATTACCAACAGAAAGTACTGAAAGGGTTTGCTTGGGAATTGACCTTGAGTTGGGAAGTTGTAGTTCACCTACACCCAGAGAGCACTGCAGGCAGGAGGGGGAAGAAAGGGTATTGGAGGTTCCAATTTCCCACGGCACACCTGATGATCGCTCACGGCACACTAGTGTGCCACGGCACGCTGGTTGGGAAACACTGGCCTAGAATGCTGTGCTTGGCATCGGAAGCAGCCAGCCAGCCATTTAGAGTCCCTCTAATAATAATAAATAGAATGATTGAACCTGCCAAGAGGACTAAAGTAAGTAAGTAATAGTATAAAGAAAATAAATCCATGCGCTCTCTCCCTCCTTCCCGACTCTCAAGATCCCGGCTGAGTCTCCATTTCCTTCCACCCAATCTGTTGCTTTCGGTCCCACCCGCCTCCGTTCCCATGCGGTTCCTCTCCAAGCATCTTGGGACTTGGGAAGTCTGATCTGGCTACGGTCGTCCACGCTCTGGTCACATCCCGAATAGATTACTGCAACGCGCTCTACGTGGGGCTGCCTTTGAAGACAGTTCGGAAATTACAACTAGTCCAACGGGCGGCAGCCAGACTACTAACGGGAGCGACATACAGGGAGCATGCCACCCCCTGTTGTGTCGGCTCCACTGGCTGCCGGTCCAATTCCGGGCTCAATTCAAAGTTCTGGTTTTGACCTTTAAAGCTCTATACGGTTCTGGCCCAGCTTATTTGTCGAAACGCATCTGCCGCTACGTCCCACCTCGTACTTTAAGATCATCTGGGAGACCCTGCTCTCGCTCCCGCCCGGCTTCCCAGGCGCGGCTGGTGGGGACGAGGGAGAGGGCCTTCTCGGTGGTGGCTCCCCGTCTGTGGAATGCGCTCCCTAGCGACATACGATCAATTCCATCCCTCCTGACATTTAGGAAAAAAGTGAAAGCCTGGACGTGGGACCAGGCGTTCGCATAGTAGCACAGGACAGCACTTTAGTAGTTTTAATGGAAAGTTGGTGAATAGGGCTCAATGCTTTTATGGACGGAACACTGTTTTCAACATAGGTGAATGCATAGGATGTGTGGATATGATTGTATTTTAATGTATTTTAGTGTCGAATGCTGGAGGGCTTTATATTGTGTTTTATACTGCGATTGTGATGTAGGCATCAAATTGTGCCTTTTGGAAGCCGCTCTGAGTCCCCCCTCCCTCCCTCGGGGGTGGAGGAGAGCGGGGTAAAATGCCGTAAATAAATAAATAAATAAATAAATAAATAAATAATAAATTTGCGGCCCTCAAGCGGCTTCTGAAGCAGCCGCGCAAAGGGCCCTTTGTCCGATTCTGGGAATGGAAAGAAAGCGAAGGCAAGGCGCTCTTGTTTCGCAGCCGGGGGAGGACAAGGGCGGCTTTCTCACAAAAAGGCCAAACTCTGCTTCTAATTTTAGCCACGTCCCCGCGTGCCCAAGGCATGGTTCGTACTGGGGAAAGGCTCCGGACGGCATCTGGGAGCCAGGGGTGTGCCGTCCCTTTAAAAAAATGGTTCAGAAGACGTTACAAAACTGGGGGGCGCTGGCATTCCGTTTCTAAGTAATAATAATAATAATTATTATTATTATTATTTATTTATTTATACCCCGCCACCATCTCCCCAAGGGGACTCGGGGCGGCTTACATGAGGCCAAGTCCAACAATAACATCAACGGAAACAACAAAGCAGCACAATTAAATATAACACACATATAAGCAATAACACAGAGAAATTTAGAACCTTATGGCCAGATGTAATATTAAAATCTATGTATATAGTAAAAGTCAGTGTTTGCGGGCGGTGGGTGGTGCGGAGGGAGGAATATGTGCCAGCGTTTCGATTGGCTGCCACTGTGGTATTATTTGATTGGCCAGCCTCAGAACTCCAACGTTCTACGGCCCCAGAAAGAGGGGATTGGTTGCCACAAAAATGGTATTTGCATAAAAGACTCCGATTGGCCAACCACATCCCAACATTCTAAAGTGACTCAGAGGGAAAAGGAAAGGCCTCAGCCAGTCAGACACTGCGGCCCACAGCAATGACGGGTCAGGACCAAACTTGGCAAACAGGGGCCCAATGGCCCACTTTACAAACCTGTTGCGGTTTATGGCAGGATGGCTCACAAATGATGGGATTTGCAGTACCTTCACCCAATTCATTCCCCACAGAACATTGCAGCCCCTACAAATCAGAGACCAGGCCCAAACTTGGCACACAGAGTACCCATGGCCCACTCTACATCCTGCTGAAGTTTTGAGTGGGACGCATCACAGATGATGGGAGTTGTAGTACCTTCACTCACTTTCAGAGACCGCTGCCACCTTCCTCCAATGACTGATCAAGACCACACTTGGCACACAGAGACCCCATGACCCACTCTACATCCTGGTGCCGTTTGGAGAATGGGGGACCATGGATGATGGGACTTCCAGTACCTCCCCTCACTTCCAGGGTCCACTGCAATCCTTCACTTGGGTGGTGGGCAGTGTGGTGTTGGTGGAGGGCATTGGGCACATGTCATAGCGCTCTCCTGGAGCAAGATATCTCGGATTGAGGGACAGATTGTGGAATGAAGGAGTCATACGACAACTAACCATGTTGATGTTTCTCTGCCACTTCTAATAGGAAGGCTCAACCGAGCACACCACTCCACCCGCTTCCAAGAAACTCCCGGAACCCAACTTTCCAAGCTGCGCATGCACCCACAGCTCAGGTGGGGACGTTGGCGACGCAAGAGGAATCCACTGAGAAGAAGAGCAGGGCCTCGGGCGCCGTCCGCGAGAAGGCGCCCTCCAAAGGGCCACAGGGGCAGCTTTCGCCGCACAGCAGCATGGTCAGTGTTGCAGGCAGCGCTCTCTCTGAACGCATCCCTCGGGTGCGGCCCTTCCGGAAGACCAATACCGCACTGCCAGAGGTGAGTGTCGCTTGGGGCGGATCAACACTGCCGCTTGGCACCACTTTGGCTGCCGTGGCTTAATGCTATGGAATGGCTGGAGTTGTACTCGGTGAGCCACCCGCACTATTTGGCAGGGAACGCAAAAGATGCAACAATAATAATTAACAATAAACAGCAATAATAATAACCACAATAAGGGTTCGCAGTGGTGCGATGGGTTAAACCAGTGTTTCCCAACCTTTTTTGAGCCGCGGCACACTTTTTTACATTTGCAAAATCCTGGGGCACACCACCAACCAGAATGGCACAAACGACACTCTAACACAGTAATACATATAGTTAATATGTTTTTAAATGTATTTACACACTCCGTGTGAAACCTGGGCCTGTTTCGATGAACACAACATCAGGTATCCTGGCAGGAATGGCAGAAAGACACAAACTTCCCACACAGAACTCCCAGAACCAAGAGAAAATACTATAAGAGTTTGGTGGGCATTGACCTTGGGTTTTGGAGTTGTAGTTCACCTCCAGAGAGCACCGTGGACTGAAACAATGTTGGATCAGGACCAAACTTGGCATGAATACTCAATATGCCCAAATGTGAACGCAGATGGAGTTCAGGGGAAATAGACCTTGACATTTGGGAGTTGTCGTTGCTGGGATTTATAGTTCCGCTACAATCAAAGAGCCTTCTGAACCCCACCAATGATAGAACTGGGCCAAACTTCCCACACAGAACCCCCGGGAGGCAAGAGGAGGTCTCTACTTGGGGAAAGGGAGGCGGGCCTTCCCAATGCATGGAGAGGGAGGGACCAAGTAGACAACGGGTGGGGAGGGGGTTTGTAATTTTGTGTGTTTATCGAGGTAGGTTTCTTAGGGTTTTTATACTTCAACACACTAGACTCTCCCCCCCCCCCTTTCCTGGAGGTTCCAATTTCCCACAGCGCACTGATGATCACTCACGGCACACTAGTGTGCCCCGGCACACTGGTTGGGAAACACTGGGTTAAACTGTTGAATCTGCTGACTGAAGCTTGGCAGTTCGACGCTGTGGGTCGGGGTGAGCTCCTGCTGTTAGCCCTAGCTCCTGCTGACCTATTTATTTATTTATTTATTTCGATTTGTTCGTCGCCACTCCCGACGGGCTCGGGGGCAACTTACGTATGGTTTAAAGCATATAAAATACAATCACGATAAAAAAACAGATTTAAAACATCACAATTTTGCACCGAGGTTAAAACATACAGTAAGACATAGTACCCAATAGGTTGCTAGCCGAATGCCTGACCAAACAGGAAGGTTTTGCAAGCAGGTGCAAAAAGCGAGTGCGCGGACCTCGGGAGGAAGGGCGTTCCAAAGAGTTGGAGCGATGGCACGGAAGGCTCTCCTCCGTGTCGAGGTCAGGCGGAGAGTTTTGACGCTCGGAACCACAAGTAGGTTGAGGGACTCTGAGCGCAGCGGTCTTGCGGGACAATATAGGGAGAGGCGGTCCCTTAAGTACATTGGCCCCAGACCATTGAAGGTCAGAACCAGCACCTTGAAGGTGATCCGGTGCTCAATCGGAAGCCAGTGCAGTTCGCGCAGGACAGGCGTCACGTGGCAGGACGATGGTAGACCTGTCAGCAGCCGAGCTGCCGCGTTCTGCACCAGCTTCAGCTTCCGGATCACTAACAAGGGAAGGCCAATGTAGAGAGCGTTACAGTAGTCTAGTTTCGAGATAACCGTGGCTTGGACCACTGAGGCTAGGTCGTGGCAGGACCTAGCCAGCTTCCTCGCCTGCCGAAGGTGGTGGAAAGCTACTCCGCTGACGACGGAGAGGTGTTTCTCCATCGACAGTTGAGTCTAGTGTAACTCCAAGACTCTTAACGGATGACGACGGACGAAGCGTCGCGCCGTCCAGGGTTGGAAGCTGAATCCCACCCGTACCCGGACGGCCCAGCCACAGGATCTCCGTCTTAGCCGGATTCACCTTCAACCTACTGGCTTGCAGCCATCCAGTCACGGCTTCAAGGCAACGATGGAAATTATCGGGTACGGAGTCGGGCCGGCCCTCCATCCCCAGAACGAGCTGGGTGTCGTCTGCGTATTGGTGACACTCCGGCCCGAAGCTGCGCACCAACCGAGCAAGTGGTCGGACGTAGATGTTAAACAATAACGGGGAGAGGATTGCCCCCTGAGGCACCCCACAAAGGAGGGGGGTGCCCCCCCGAGACAACCTCCCCCCTTCTCACTGTGACCGGTTCCAGAGGAAGAAGAACAGCCAGTTAAGGACTGCCCCCCTCACTCCAGCCCCGGCAAGGCGGTGGGTGAAAGATCGTAATCGATAGTATCAAACGCTGCCGTGAGGTCCAATAACACGAGCAGCGCCGATCCGCCTCGATCGAGTTGGCAACGCAGCTTGTCTGTGATGGCGACCAGCACCGTCTCCGTCCCGTGCCCTGAACGGAAGCCGGACTGGAAGGGGTCTAACCCAGTTGCATCATCTAATAATAATAATTATTATTATTATTATTATAATGTATTTATACCCTGCCGCCATCTCCCCAAGGGGACTCGGGGCGGCTTACATGAGGCCAAGCCCAATAAAACATCAGTAAAACAACACAGCGACAAATAATAACAGTACAATCAATATAATCAATATAACTCACATATAAGCAATAACACAAAAAAGTTTCAAACCGATGGCCGGGCCAGGTGTCATATATTGAAATTTTTAAAATAAATAAACACTGGGCGCAAACAAAGGTAGGATGTATAATAATAATAATAATAATAATACTACTAATAATAATAATAACTAGCTGTCCCCGGCAGGCGTTGCTGTGCCCTATTTAGGAGATGCGAGGAAGTCTGAGTATGTAAGGGTTGGAATTGATGTGACTTATGGTCTTGGTGGGTATGTGCATGTGTATATATGTATGTGTGTGTGTATGTTTATATGTATGTGCATGTGTATATATGTATATGTGTGTGTATGTTTATATGTGTGTGCATGTGTATATATGTATATGTGTGTGTATGTTTATATGTATGTGCATGTGTATATATGTATATGTGTGTGTATGTTTATATGTGTGTGCATGTGTATATATGTATATGTGTGTGTATGTTTATATGTATGTGCATGTGTATATGTATATGTGTGTGTATGTTTATATGTGTGTGCATGTGTATATATGTATATGTGTGTGTATGTATATATGTGTGTGCATGTGTATATATGTATATGTGTGTGTATGTATATATGTGTGTGCATGTGTATATATGTATATGTGTGTATGTATATATGTGTGTGCATGTGTATATATGTATATGTGTGTGTATGTTTATATGTGTGTGCATGTGTATATATGTATATGTGTGTGTATGTTTATATGTGTGTGCATGTGTATATATGTATATGTGTGTGTATGTATATATGTGTGCATGTGTATATATGTATATGTGTGTATATGTTTATATGTGTGTGCATGTGTATATATATATATGTGTGTATGTTTATATGTGTGTGCATGTGTATATGTGTATATGTGTGTGTATGTGTATATATGTATATGTGTATATGTGTATATGTATGTATATGTATATATATGTGTGTGCATGTGTATATATGTATGTGTGTGTATGTATATATGTGTGTGCATGTGTATATATGTATATGTGTGTGTATGTATATATGTGTGTGCATGTGTATATATGTATATGTGTGTGTATGTATATATGTGTGTGCATGTGTATTTATGTGTATGTCTACCTCTCTCTCTCTCTGTCTTTCTATCTGTCTGTCTCTATTACTCTCTCTCTATCACTCTTTCTCTCTCTTTCTTTCTCTTTCTCTCTCTATCATTCTCTGTCATTCACTCTCTGTCTGTCACTCTCTGTACCTTTCCCTCTGTCTCTCTCTCTGTCTGTCTGTCGCGGTGGTGGGGGAGGCAGTGGGACGCAGTTGGGAGGATGGGAAGAGGCGGCTCTCTATCACTCCCTCTCTCTTTCACTCTTTCTCTTTCACTCTCTTTTTACCTCTTTCTCTGTGTCTCTCTCTCTGTCTGTCGCGGTGGTGGGGGAGGCAGTGGGACGCAGTTGGGAGGAAGGGAAGAGGCGGCTCTCTATCACTCCCTCTCTCTTTCACTCTTTCTCTTTCACTCTCTTTTTACCTCTTTCCCTCTGTCTCTCTCTCTGTCTGTCTGTCGCGGTGGTGGGGGAGGCAGTGGGACGCAGTTGGGAGGACGGGAAGAGGCGGCGGAGGAGGCGGGTATTGTGCTGGCCGCGTGTCCCGGGTCCAGAAGGGGGTTGGAGATGGCGGAGGGCGCGGGCTCGGCCTGGGGACTACAGTTCCCAGAAGGCCCTGCACAGCCAGTTGTCTCTTTTTCCTGTCCTGTCTCCGCCCTCCTTCCCAGTGAGCCGCGCGGAGCCTTCTGGGAATTGTAGTCCCGTGGCCGTGCCCTTCTCCTTAGCCGTTTTTCAGGCGCTCCTGGTGCCGGGTCGTGGGGGGGGGGGGGCGTCGCGGCCGCCTCCTTCGGCGCCTCCGTGGCCTCCTCCGCTGGGTACCAGTCGGTTCCGGACCCGGGCCGCGCCGTCGCCTCCTCGGCCTCCGTCGCCGCCTGGTAGCTTGTTCGGAACCTGGGCCGCGTGGGAGGCGACGTGGGTGTTTCGGGTCGCGCGGGGCGGCTGCAGGAGTGGCTTGGAAGCGGCGGAGGAGGGAGAAGGGTTTGGTTTTGGGGGGGTGCGGGATGAGTGTTCCGGCGGCATTGTTCCCCTTCTCTCCTCCCCTAGTGGGGGAAGGAGGGCATTGCTTTGTAGTGAGCGCCGCTATGCGGGGTGATATTGATGGTTTTTTGGGGGTGTTAGTTGGGGGTCTTGTGAGGTACCTAGGGAGGATTTTTTGTGCCCTATAGGTGCCTCGTGGTATGTGGGAATGTGTTGGGTGGGTTTAGTGGTTGGGGGGGGGGTGTAGTTTGGCCGTGCATAAGCGTCAACGCACGACCACTCGCTTTTTATATATATAGATAATAATAATAATAGTTGTTGTTATGGCTTCTAATCCGTGGCGACCCCCAAGTTGAACCAATCGTGGCATTTTCTTCATCTGCCTCTTTTTCTGCTGCAGGGTCTCCGCATTGTGTCCCCGGAGACGGATAGCGGGTTTGTGGGATCCGAAGCAAGCAGGGTGTCCCCCTCGGCACAGAGGCCTAAGCAGCGCTCGTCCCACTTGAGGTAGGGTGCCTTCACACCTCCGTCCGTCTTGCCCGTCATCGGATTGTGTTACATTGCGTGGTTGACGTATCGCTTTCCCCACCAAACTGCATTGAAATTGCGGAAGTTGTGTTACGGAAGGCAATGGGCAGCAACCCCCCCAGCGGAGCCAAAGCCTTCAGGCCCACGACACCCCTCCTGTCTTCTGTCCAGGTCCCATGGGATCGCGGGAGAATCGGCCCCGTGGGGTGGGGCCCACCAACCAGCTCCTCAGTGGAAGCCGCCCCTCGTGATGGGACCGCCAAGAGCCAACGTCTCACTGAGGGACCGATCTTCGGAGGATGGGGCCCAGAGACGGAGCCTTTCCCAGAGAGGCCCCTCCCGTACTCGCTCTATTCGGCAGCGGACAAGCAACACTGCAAGCGAGGTGGAGCCAGGCACCGAGAGCTGTGAGTTGCTGGGTTGGCTGGCCATATCGGGCGGAATCTATCTATCTATCTTCTATGTATATAATAACAGTCAGTGTTTGCGGGCGGTTGTGTGGTGGTGCGACGGGAGGAATATGTGCCAGCGTTTCGATTGGCTGCAACTGTGGGATTATTTGCATATAGGGCTCTGATTGGCCAGCCTCAGAACTCCAACCTTCTACGGCCCCAGACAGAGGGGACTGGCTGCTACTGAAATGGTATTTGCATAAAGGACTCCGATTGGCCAACCACATCCCAACATTCTAAAGTGACTCAGAGGGAAAAGGAAAGGCCTCAGGCAGTCAGCCCCTGCGGCCCACAGCAAAGGACCAAACTTGGCAAACAGGGGACCTGGTGTGGTTTAGGGCAGGAGGGGCCACAAAGGATGGGATTTGCAGTACCTTCACCTGATTCACTTCCCAAACAACACCGTAGCCCCTATAAATCACAGACCAGGCCCAAAATTGACAGCAAGGCTTCCTTAACTCGATTTTCCTGACTAGGCCCCCAACAATGACAGAACAAGACCAAACTTGGCACACAGACCCCCCCCCCCCCCCAAGATGCAGCCTACATCCTGGTGCAGTTTGAGGGAGGATGGAGCATGGATGATGGGCCTTGCAGTACTTCAATGCACGTGCTTAGAGCACTGTGGCCCACACCAATGACGAATCAGGACCAAACTTGGCACACAGAGGCCCAATGGCCCGCTTTACAAACCTGCTGCAGTTTACGGCACGATGGTTCACAAATGATGGGATTTGCAGTACCTTCACCCAATTCATTTCCCACAGAACATTGAAGCCCCTACAAATCACAGACCAGGCCCAAACTTGGCACACAGAGTAGTATCCACGACCCACTCTACATCCTGGTGCAGTTTTGAGTGGGACGGACCATGGATGATGGGAGTTGAAGTACCTTCACTCACCTTCTGAGACTGCTGCGACCCTCATCCAATGACTGATCTAGACCACACTTGGGACACAGAGCCCCCACGACCCACTCTACATCCAGGTGTGGTTTGGAGAATGGGGGATTATGGATGATGGGACTTCCAGTACCTTCCCTCACTCCCAGACACCACTGCAACCCTCGTCCAGAGAATGATCAAGACCAAACGTGGCACACAGAGCCCCCTTGACCCACTCTACATCCTGGTGCTGTTTGGAGGGGGATGGACCATGGATGATGGGACTCGCAGTACCTCCACTCAGTTCCTGAGACCACTGCAAGCCACATACACATCTAATAGGAACCAACCTTGGCACACAAGGCCTCCCTCAAATAGCCCGGGCACCGCCGGGTCCTCAGCTAGTGTATATAATAAAAGTCGGTGTTTGCGGGCGGTGGTGCGGAGGGAGGAATATGTGCAAGCATTTCGATGGGTTACCACTGTGGGATTATTTGCATAAACGACACTGATTGGCCAGCCTCAGAACTCCAGTTGAAGTTGCTTCCCGTTCAATCCTCCTGGCCCGAGGCGGCTGAGAGGTTTCACAACGGAGGAAGTGTCGTAGCCCTGATCGCTGTTTAAATACAACGGATAGAGTGGCATATAAATAAAGTGTATTATTATTATTATTATCATCATCATTATTATATTTTTTTTCATGGTAATATATTGTTTTGAAACCGTCCTGTTCTTCCCATAGAATTCAATTGCTCAAATTTAGTTACTTTCCCTTTTTGTCAAATATTGTTGTGTTGCTGAATACTATTGTCTCCCTTGTCGCCAGCTCACACCAACTCGGAGCCGGAGGTGGAAGCGCCTGGAAGACGTGCCACACGCCACCCTCCTCCGACTGAGCCGAGGCGCTCTGGTTCTCCCGGTTCCTCCTCCCTGACCTGCGACGACAGCCTCCTTGACTCCCGCGTGAAGCGAGAGTAAGCGTGCCCGGCGCAGGGAACGGAAGAGACGCACGGGGTGGGCGGGGGGAAGAAGGGCGTATTTAGGGGGCACCGTGGGCGTCTCGCCAGGCAGGCGGCCTTGGGCGAGTCGTATTCTCCTGGCACCGGAGAAAGGCAATGGGAAACCTCAGGTTACCAAACCTTGCCAAGGAAACCCTGTGGTAGGTTTGCCTCGGGCAAAGGCAACCGTGCCTGGACGGAGGAGGGAGAGGACGCAATTCCAAGGACCTGGATTTGGGTTTAGAGCGGAAGAAGCCCACCCATCTTCCAGCAAACACACATACGTTGTCCCATTAATGGACCTAAAAGACCTTGTAAATAATAGGTTACACTGCACGCTAGCCCTAGTTGTTCCCTGTCTGGAATTCCTGTTTTCTTTATTTACTCTCCTGAGTTTAGAGTTTTTGAAATACTGGTAGCCAGGTTTTGTTCGTTTCCACGGTTTCCACCTTGCTGGGGAAATTGCCCACGTGCTTGCGGATTTCAGTGGCTCTCTGCGTAGTCCAGGGCTGTCCAACTTCTTCGGGCCCAGGGGCCGGAATTCAGGTGACTGATCACCTTGGGGGCCGGCGTGGAGGGCGTGGCCGCAGCGGGGGCAGAGCCGCTCGCGGGGGGCGGGGCCGCTCCCACCCTGGCGCGTATGCCCGGCATCTTGCGTGACCCGCCCCTTTTCGGCGCTGACGTCACCCGCCGAAAAGGGGCGGGTCACGCAAGATGCCGGGCATGCGCGCCAGGGCGGGATCGGCGAGCCGCCCTCCGCCGTGACCCTAGCTCTTGCCGCGGCTGCGCCTGAAGGAAGGTAAGCTCCCGGGCCGTTGAAAGAGCTAGGGTCACGGCGGAGGGCGGCTCGCCGATCCCGCCCTGGCGCGCATGCCCGGCATCTTGCGTGACCCGCCCCTTTTCGGGCGAGCGGCCCTGCGCGAGCGAGGAACAGGTGGGGGAAGTCCCGCCCTAGGGCATCTGACATGGCTTCCCTCCGCCTCCTCACACTTGCATCGCCCCGCCCTCCTCAGCCCCCGGAGATCAAAATTGTTTTGATTTTTTTCAATTTTTTTTAAAAAAATAAAAACTGATGTCTCGCAGGGGTGGGGGGTAGAGAAGGGGCCCGGGGCCCGGGGTACGGCAACCCCCGGACATCAGCCTGTTGGACAGCCCTGGTGTAGTCTACAACAGGGCTGTCCAACTTCTACCGGCCCAGGGGCCTGAATTCCGGTCGCTGATGACCCAGGGGGCCGTAGGGTCTGCCCCCGCCCCTGGCTCCGCCCCCAGCTCCACCCTCTCCCCCAGCACCGCCCCCGCCCCTGCATGCATACAGTCAAATATAATCTTTTACTGAGATAAAATGCAGGGATAAGATATTAAATTATTTTAATTTAATATCAAGTATATTTAATTCCATCCTCCCCTCCCCCTTATTTTTATTTAATATTAAATATATTTAATTCCATCCTCCCCTCCCCCCTTATTTTAATGTATCCCATCTCCCCTTATTTCATCTTTAAATATATTGAATTTTATATTTAATACATGAGGGGAGATGGGGGGAGGGAATGAGGAGCCCCTGAGGAGCCCCCTGCTTCGGCCTACCTTTTCCAAACGCGCAGGATCCAGGAGTACCCGGACGACGAGAGGCGACGACCGACCGAGTCGAAGAAGGTCCTAATCGCGTCTGTGGGCCTCAGCGATCCAGTAGTAGAGTAGCCGAAGAGAATTGCGAGAATATGCAATCCACATGGGATTTCGCTGTCAACGCCGGCGTGATCTCGCGTTGACAGCAAAATCCCGTGTGGATTGCGTATTCTCGCGATACTTGCTCCGAACCCGGAAGTAGGGTTTTAAAATTTTTTTATTATTTTATTTTTCAAATTTTTTTTATTAAAAAGCTTAGGGGGCCGGAGGGAAGGGGCTGGGGGCCGTATACGGCCCCCGGGCCACCAGTTGGACAGCCCTGGTCTACAACATAAAAAGGCTATCTGATCAATATGGAGCACCTGACTGTGTCAATTAAGACATTCAATCCATTCTATAATTCACTGACACACCTACATATACAAATATATCAAAAGTGTAATTGAACAATATCAGAGATATTATTATCAAAAAGCAGAAGTGTACATTACAATACAATCGCAGTAAGTCTATGGAACACACTGCTGTATCAATGGCAGGAATGCATCAAATATGCACAGAACATCAATACAACCATATGATGTCTTGCCAGAGTGTAAGCTAAAGTCCCACGGACATTTCAAAAGTTCAAATAGTAAGAGGCAATGTCAGTAATATTTAGTCCGTAAATCGAGGCGTTTTTCCAAAGTACGGGACGCATGGACCGAAGAGCAAAGGAGATCTCTCCTGAGGAGTCGATGGAAGCTGGTGGACCGGAAGTACGCCAACGGCTAGATGTATGAGGCTGCCAGAATATGACCGTTTCACGCTATTGCAGCGCTTCCTCAGGGCGTTCCGACATCGGGACGCTCCTCATTGGTAGTGTACAGTTCAATTCATACATTCAATACCAGAAGGTACTCACAAATTACAGAGTCAATGACATCACAAAAATGACATCACAAAAAGTGCACCCAGCCTGACATGGCGGTTGTGAGGGCGGTCCAGGCTGAATCCGCCTGCAGTGCCTTTCAGCACTACCATGAGCGTTCAGCAGAGGACGAGGGACCCTCTCCCCTCGGCAGGAGTCTACCGTATACCCTGCAGCTGAGGACAAGCCTACAGAGGGACCACCACATGCAGCAGCACTGCCCAAGCATGAGCCAAGGAGCATGGAAGGCGCTTGGACGTTCGTAACTTGGTTACTGCCTGGATATTTAAATAACCTTGTGCATAAAACCAAGTTTGCACTTCCATCAGAGCATCAAGGCATCACGATCCGGATAATTCCAGATTCCAGGAGTTCTGTTTAAGGGATGCTCAGCCTGTGTTGTTGTTGGTTTTGGGCATGGGGGGCTGAGGGTTGAATAGCTCGGAGGCCCCCCTCGGGAAGGCTCCTCCTTTTGATGGGTCCTCTCTTGCTTTGTTCCCGACTCCAGCCAAGCGATCGCGGCTCTGCAGAACGAAGTGTCGCACCTGCGGCAAAGTCTGGGCGAGACCCTCCACGGGCCCTACGGCTACCCAAAGCACTTCTCCTCCCCCCGATCCTCCAAACTCCCGGCGCCACTCCAAGCCGCGGCCGGCTTCTCCACAAGGACCGAACCAGTTCAGTAAGTAAGAGCCAGCCGCCTCTGTTGCCGGAGCCCGGCCCTCAAGATCCGGCTGAACCAGGAGTTTTTCTGTAAGGCCCCCCCCCCCCCCGACCACCCTTTCTTCTGCCTAAAAAACAGATAACAGTGGCGATTGTGGTGACGTCACTTCTGGGGGGTTCCCCAATTTCCCTCGGGAGGTTTTCCTGTGAAACCATGAAACAAACACACAGACAAGGGCAAAGGCTCCCCCCTTTCATCTCCGGCTCACCCCCTTTTCCAAGCCTGCATTGTCTGTCGGCATCTCCTGGTTGCGTGGCCAGCATGACCGTGCGGAGCGCCGGTTACCTTTGTGTAAACGTTAAACACTGATGGAGCAAGCACGCTCCCCTGAGGCAGGCCATTGTTCTGTTCCCGCCACCTGCTTCTCTGGCCCTGGAACTCAACAAAAAAGCTCCTGTTTGGTAGCAGATTTCCTATGGAGCGGGTGAGGGTGGTAATCCTTTGTGATATGACACAGTGCAGTGGGTTAAAGTGCTGAGCTGCTGAACTTGTTGACCGAAAGGTCACAGGTTCAAATTCGGGAGTGACGTGAGCACCTGCAGGGGCGGTCCTACCTATTCCGGGGGGGTAAGCGAAAAATTTTTGTCCCCCCCCCAGTGGCTCCCGAGCGCGAGTCACGCTCTGCAGCCCAGTGCGCATGCGCGAATCTCCGCGCATGTGCACTGGCTCCAGAGCGCGCCTCCCGTTTTGGATCCCAGTGCGCATGCACGAATCTATGTGCATGTGCAAATCTGTGCGCATGCGCGAATCTGTGCGCATGCACACTGGCTCCAAAGTTCCCGCCGTCTGGAGCCAGTACGCAGTAGTGCCTGTAGAAGCTTCTGCGCATGCGCGAAAATCTCCGCGCATGTGGAGGTGCGGCCGGAGCGCCCCGGGTGGCGGGGCCAACTGAGAAAGGCCCGGCTGGTGTGGCGGCGCGGCACGGCGGTGCCCCTCCCAGGTGGTGATGCCCTACGCGGCTGCGTAGTTGGTGTAATGGTTAGACCAGCCATGGCTGTTAGCCTCAGCTTCTGCCAACCTAGCAGTTCGAAAACATGCAAATGTGAGTAGATCAATAGGTACTGCCTTGGCTGAAAGGCAAATGGCAGTCATGCTGGCCACATGTTGTTGTTATTCCCCTATAATAATAATAGTAATAATAATAATTCATTATTATATAAATGGGTTCAAGTCATGTGATGTATACCTCAAACAAAGAAACCTTACAACGCAGAAACACAATACTTGCCAACAGAAATAGGCCTCAAGCAAGGTACCTTTATAGCAAAGAAACTTCCCCCCCCCCAAAACCTAAAAGGCCCCCAAAACAACGAGTAAAAATAAAACTACATTTACCAGCATCCTCCGGGGCAGCCAAAGACTCACCCAGCCTCTACATTCTGAACAACATGATTGGCTGCCAATAAGGGCGGATTTGCATAACTGCTGCACTGGCTAGCCAACATGAAAATTCCGATCCATAATAAACTGCCAAAACAGAATAAGGAAAAGGCCTGAGCCAATCCCCAACACAAACACCCAAATCACTTCCAACCGAAAAATTTACACCCCAAAAATCACAGACCACGCCCAAAATTGACAGTAAGGCTTCATTAACTTGATTTCCCTAACTAGCCCTCACTTACTGGGAAGCTGTTTACGCTCTGAATTGACAGTAAGACTTCATTAACTTGATTTCCCTAACTAGCCCTCACTTACTGGGAAGCTGTTTACGCTCTGAATTGACAGTAAGACTTCATTAACTTGATTTCCCTAACTAGCCCTCACTTACTGGGAAGCTGTTTACGCTCTGAATTGACAGTAAGGCTTCATTAACTTGATTTCCCTAACTAGCCCTCACTTACTGGGAAGCTGTTTACGCTCTGAATTGACAGTAAGGCTTCATTAACTTGATTTCCTAACTAGCCCTCACTTACTGGGAAGCTGTTTACGCTCTGAATTGACAGTAAGGCTTCATTAACTTGATTTCCCTAACTAGCCCTCACTTACTGGGAAGCTGTTTACGCTCTGAATTGACAGTAAGGCTTCATTAACTTGATTTCCTAACTAGCCCCCACTTACTGGGAAGCTGTTTACGCTCTGAATTGACAGTAAGACTTCATTAACTTGATTTCCCTAACTAGCCCTCACTTACTGGGAAGCTGTTTACGCTCTGAATTGACAGTAAGACTTCATTAACTTGATTTCCCTAACTAGCCCTCACTTACTGGGAAGCTGTTTACGCTCTGAATTGACAGTAAGACTTCATTAACTTGATTTCCCTAACTAGCCCTCACTTACTGGGAAGCTGTTTACGCTCTGAATTGACAGTAAGGCTTCATTAACGTGATTCTCCCGACTAGGCCTCAGCTCATTGGACATTGTGTATGGCCTGAATTGACAGTAAGGCTTCATTAACTTGATTTCCCTAACTAGCCCTCACTTACTGGGAAGCTGTTTACGCTCTGAATTGACAGTAAGACTTCATTAACTTGATTTCCCTAACTAGCCCTCACTTACTGGGAAGCTGTTTACGCTCTGAATTGACAGTAAGACTTCATTAACGTGATTCTCCGGACGAGGCCTCAGCTCATTGGACATTGTGTATGGCCTGAATTGACAGTAAGGCTTCATGCCCTTGCTGTTCCTGACTAGGCCTCAGCTCATGGGACATTGTGTATGGCCTGAATTTACAGTAACCTACCTTGGCACACAGAGCCCGGACCATGCATGATGGAACTTAAAGTACCACCATGGAAAACGGGATTTGTAGTACTTCAACACCCATCATTCCCCACAGACCACTGTGGCCCAGAACCAAGACCAATAAAGACCCAACTTGGCACACCATGCCCCCATGACCCACACTCCATCCAACTGCAGTTTAGAGGAGGGCACACCGTGGATGATTGGACTTTCTCGCATCTCCTAAAAAGGGCACAGCAACGCGTGCCGGGTACAGCTAGTTTGATATTATATAACCATAACTACTCCGGCAGGAAGGTAACGTTGCTCCATGCAGTCACGCTGGCCACATGACCTTGGAGGTGTCTACAGACAGTGCTGGCTTAGAAATGGAGATGAGCCCCAACCCCCAGTGGACGTAATGTCGGGGACATCCTTACCTTACCGTACGCTGCTGATAAACCTGTGGAGAGGGCTCCTGCCGTCGTCTGCCTTTTGTGCCGAGTTAGCTTCCGCACTTGCGATGTGCAGCGTTTCCCTTTCCCTGAAACCAGCTTGCTGTGGGATCCGGTTTTTCCCCCCATAATTCTGTGCAGAGTTTTGAAAAGAGATGTTTGAGGCACGAAATTATCCCTCGTGTATTTCCACTTCTCTTCCGACCTTCAGGAAAACCTCCGGGAAATGCGCAGCCGGACCCGAGAGCCTACCTCCAACCGTCAGTTCAGAAGAGCGAGCGAGGGGAGCGCCACCCCCCCAAAGCGGGACTCGGGAAAATCCCAGTAAGTAGCCGGGATGTGGTTGGCTTTCGGTGAGCGAGCGAGCGAGCGAGCGGCGACGATGGATTTCCCATGACTTTCCCAAATACAATCTCACGAAGTTGTTTATTTTGTTCCATCTGGGGCGGGCGTCAAAGTGCAAACCCCAAGGCTGACATCAAGCGCAAGGCAACGCCGCACATTTTTATAGAGAAAACAGAGCTCTCAAACTTCAGGCTTCCCGCCCCGCCCCCCGCCCATTTGCCAGCTCCGCGCTGATTGGTTGGAGTCATCGGCTGGCAGGGAGGCGTGGCCGGCCAATTAGGAAGCCAGTGCCGCTTTGGGCTCTCCAATGAGAGCAGAGGAGGCGGTCCAAACGGGAAACAATGAATCGGGAGGAAAGTGAGTGAGTGGATTAAGTCAGTGTTTCCCAACCGGTGTGCCGTGGCACACTAGTGTGCCGTGAGCGATCCTCAGGTGTGCCGTGGGAAATGGGAGCCTCCAAGACCCTTTCTTCCCCCGCCTGCCGAACACTTTTTCTTCTCCACTCGGGCTCCCTTCTTCGCCATTTTGATCCGAGAGGGCAGCGTGAGCATGTTCAGGGGGGGGAGGGGGCGGGGGGGAGACGTGACCCGTGCGGGCGTTACTGCGCAGGCTCGCTCCACGTCTCCCTCCCTCCCCCCTCCCCTCCTGAACAGAAGCGTCAGCGTGAGCAAAGCGAGGCAAAGCGAGCAGAGCGAGGCTGGGAAGAAGGGAGCCCGAGTGGAGAAGGAAAAGTAAGTGTTGGGCAGGAGGGGGAAGAGAGGGCGCGAAGGGGGAGGGGGAGGTCTCTGTCGAAAGCTGCCGTGGGCAAACTGCAATAAAAACTAAACACAGAGAGAGACTGACCGCTGTTGAGCAAGACCTTCGTGTGTGTCTTCCTGCCAGGATATCTATGTTGTGTTCATCGAAACAGGCCCAGGTTTCACACTGAGTGTATAAATACATTTAAAAACATATTAACTATATGTATGACTGTGTTAGAGTGTCACTTTGTGTCCTTTTGGGTTAGTATTAGTATGTTTTGTGTGTGAGTGTCTTTCTGCCATTCCTGCCAGGAGATCTATGTTGTGTTCATCGAAACAGGCCCAGGTTTCACACTGAGTGTATAAATACATTCAAAAACATATTCATTACTAGCTGTACCTGGCACGCGTTGCTGTGCCCTATTTAGGAGATGCGAGAAAGTCTGAGTATATAAGGGTTTGAATTGATGTTACTCCTCTAAACTGCAGTTGGATGGAGTGTGGGTCATGGGGGGCATTGTGTGCCAAGTTTGGTCTTTATCGGTCTTGGTTCTGGGCCACAGTGGTCTGTGGGGAATGATGGGATGTGAAGTAGTACAAATCCCATTATCCATGCAGGTACTTCAAGTCCCATAATCCATGGTCCACCCTCCTCCAAACTGCAGTAGAATGTAGCGTGGGTCATAGGGGCTCTGTGTGCCAAGGTAGGTTACTGTAAATTCAGGGCATACACAATGTCCCATGAGCTGAGGCCTAGTCAGGAACAGCCAGTTAATGAAGCCTTACTGTCAATTCAGACCATACACAATGTCCAATGAGCTGAGGCCTAGTTGGGAAAATCAAGTTAATGAAGCCTTACTGTCAATTCAGACCATACACAATGTCCAATGAGCTGAGGGCTAGTCGGGAGAATCAAGTTAATGAAGCCTTACTGTCAATTCAGAGCGTAAACAGCATTCCATTAAGTGAGGCCTAGTCAGGGAAATTAAGTTAATGAAGCCTTACTGTCAATTCAGAGCGTAAACAGCATTCCATTAAGTGAGGCCTAGTCAGGGAAATTAAGTTAATGAAGCCTTACTGTCAATTCAGAGCGTAAACAGCATTCCATTAAGTGAGGCCTAGTCAGGGGAAATTAAGTTAATGAAGCCTTACTGTCAATTTTGGGCGTAGTGATTTTTAGGGATGTAAATTTTCTGTGGGAAGTGAATTGTGTGTTTGTGCCTCAGCCCTTTGCCTTATCCTCCTGTGACAGTTTATTATGGGTCGGAATGTTCATGTTGGCTGGCCAGTACAGGAGTTATGCAAATCCGCCCTTATTGGCAGCCAATCATGTTGTCAGAATGTAGAGGCTGGGAGAGTCGTTGGCAGCCCCGGAGGATGCTGGGAAATGTAGGGGTTTTTTACTCATTGTTTTGGGGGCCTTTTAGGTTTTTTGGGGGGGAGTTTCTTTGCTACAAACCTACCTTGTCTGAGGCCTATTTCTGTTGGCAAGTTTGGTGTCTCTGCGTTGTAAGGTTTCTCTGTTTGGGACGGTCGTTCCATGATGACTCTTCCTTTATAGATATAGATATTGAGTCACATTGACTAGAGAGGGGGGTGTGCTCGCACACTCACCCCAGCCTTGTTGTTTCCTTGTGCGTTGGTTTGGGTAGAGCGTCCCGTCGTTTGTGTTTGAATGATAAGAATCACCATGGGGCCCGTCCTCCAGACGGCCACGCTCCGAGGTCTGAAGCCGCGTGCCCAAGGGACATGTCCTTCAAATGGGCTGATCCCGAGGTCTGGAGGGATGTCCACTGTTATTGTCTGTGCAAGTGTTCTTGTTGAGTCCTTCTTTGTGTTAGGAGATTAGCTGGCCCAGGAAATGAGAGACCCCCTGAGCCTTGGTATGCGGGGGTCACAAAAAGGTGGCATTTCCTATTTCCATATAGGAACACAGGGAAGGGGAAAGCATATAGAGAACACATTCATATAGGAACCATATCATTCCATATCATCCCATCCCACCCACCAGTCTATTAGAGCTCATAAATCATGAGGAGAGTCCAGGGGGTTTGAAAGGAAAAGGTTCCCAAAAAGTTCCTGTAAGTCCTTCAAAAGTGGGCAAAAGTCCCATAAAAGTTCAAGAAAGTCCATTGCCATGTGGGCCCATGGGAAGAGCCTGAGGTTCCCACGTGGGGGAGAGATGGGGGTTGTGGGATCATTCCAGCCTGGTGTTCTTGGTAAAACTATGAATTCCTTGGTTTTGAACTACCTTTACAGAGTCCGGGGGGTGGGGTGGGGGTGTCACCTCCGATACCATCCGGTGACATACCGACCTTGCGTCGTCCCTTCCTTGCTTGTTTCCAGCCTCACCCGAGTGGGATTCCTCTACGCCAAAGCCCCAGAGACAAAGGCAAAAGGACCCCTCTCCTTCCGAAACGAAGCCCCCCTCGGAGCAGACCGTTCTACGAGGACCTTACACAGGTGAGACGAAGAAGAAGAAACACCTTCGCTTCTCCAGTGGAGAGCTTTCTAGGAAGGCTGCCAGGCAAGGGGGAGCCCTTCTCCGTGCTGCCGAAGGTTGCGTTTCCATTTCCGTTTGTTGGGAATGTATGGCGCCAAAGGGGAACAAAGCTCCCTCTTTCTATGGGAGGCACAGGGCATCTTGAACCCTATAGACCAGCGTTTCCCAACCTTTTTTGAGCCGCGGCACACTTTTAACACTAAAAAAATCCGGGGACACACCACCAACCAAAATGACACAAAATGACACTCTAATGACACTCTAACACTGTAAAGAACTGCTGGGGGATGGTGGCCTGCTGGGAGCAGCTGCTGGGAGTGCCGAAGCTGGGGGAGGGAGGAGCCAGGCCGTCATGCCCCGCCCCCTCCCCAGGCTTCAGCTCTCCCACAGCTTCTCCATCCTTGAGGGGCCGTGCCAAGCCAGCGGTGGCAGAGACAGCACAATGCTGGCCTGGCACTGCCCCTCAAGGCTGGAGAAGCTGTGGGAGAGCTGAAGCCTGGGGGAGGGGTGGAGCCAGGTCGCATCATGCCCCGCCCCCTCCCCCGGCTTCAGCTCTCCCACAGCTTCTCCATCCTTGAGGGGGCCGTGCCAAGCCAGCGGTGGCAGAGACAGCACAATGCTGGCCTGGCACTGCCCCCTCAAGGCTGGAGAAGCTGTGGGTGTGCTGAAGCCGGGGGGAGGGGGCGGAGCCAGGGCGCATCATGCCCCGCCCCCTCCCCAGGCTTCAGCTCTCCCACAGCTTCTCCATCCTTGAGGGGGCCGTGCCAAGCCAGCGGTGGCAGAGACAGCACAATGCTGGCCTGGCACTGCCCCTCAAGGCTGGAGAAGCTGTGGGAGAGCTGAAGCCGGGGGGAGGGGTGGAGCCAGGCCGCATCATGCCCCGCCCCCTCTCCAGGCTTCAGCTCTCCCACAGCTTCTCCAGCCTTGAGGGGGGCCGTGCCAAGCCAGCGGTGGCAGAGCCAGCACAATGCTGGCTTGGCACTGCCCCCTCAAGGCTGGAGCAGCTGCTGGGAGTGCTGAAGCTGGGGGGAGGGGCGGAGCCAGGTCGCATCATGCCGCCCCCCTCCCCCTGGCTTCAGCTCTCCCACAGCTTCTCCAGCCTTGAGGGGGCCGTGCCAAGCCAGCGGTGGCAGAGACAGCACAATGCTGGCCTGGCACTGCCCCTCAAGGCTGGAGAAGCTGTGGGAGAGCTGAAGCCGGGGGAGGGGGCGGAGCCAGGTCGCACCATGCCCCGCCCCTCCCCAGGCTTCAGCTCTCCCACAGCTTCTCCAGCCTTGAGGGGCCGTGCCAAGCCAGCGGTGGCAGAGACAGCACAATGCTGGCCTGGCACGGCCCCTCAAGGCTGAGAAGCTGTGGGAGAGCTGAAGCCGGGGAGGTGGCGGAGCCAGGCGCATCATGCCCCGCCCCTCCTCCTGGTTTCAGCTCTCCCACAGCTTCTCCAGCCTTGAGGGGCGTGCCAAGCCAGCGGTGGCAGAGACAGCACGATGCTGGCTTGGCACTGCCCCTCAAAGATGGAGAAGCTGTGGGAGAGCTGAAGCCGGGGGAGGGGGCGGAGCCATGCCGTGCCATGCCCCGCCCCCTCCCCCTGGCTTCAGCTCTCCCGCAGCTTCTCCAGCCTTGAGGGGCCGTGCCAAGCCAGCGGTGGCAGAGACAGCACGATGCTGGCTTGGCACTGCCCCTCAAAGATGGAGAAGCTGTGGAGAGCTGAAGCCGGGGGAGGGGTGGAGCCAGGCCGCATCATGCCCCGCCCCTCCTCCTGGTTTTAGCTCTCCCACAGCTTCTCCATTCTTGAGGGGCCGTGCCAAGCTAGCGGTGGCAGAGACAGCACAATGCTGGCTTGGCACTGTCCCTCAAGGCTGGAGAAGCTGTGGGAGAGCTGAAGCCGGGGGGGGGTGGAGCCATGCCGCATCATGCCCCGCCCTCTCCCCCGTCTTCAGCTCTCCCACAGCTTCTCCAGCCTTGAGGGGGCACTGCGAGTGAGTGGCGGGAGTCATGGCCCCCATCCCCTGTGTCGTTCTCCGCTATGACTCTCGCTGAAGCTGTGTGAGGAGGAGGAGGAGGAGCATGAGCAGTGGGCGGGGGGGCGAGGGGCGAGAGTCATGGCGGGAGTCATGGTGGATGGGAGGCTGGCTGGGGAAAGGGCCGAAGGAGGCAGCGCCCCGGCCCCTTCTTCTTTTTCGCATCTCTTTGACATCCGAAGTTTTCCACAGTATTTTCGAAATTAATTTGGAAATAATTCCGAAATCCATAATGGCGTCTATAATGGCAGATGCTGTCATGATTAACCCAGTTCAAACCCGAACGCATCCGCTCCAAACTGATGAGCGTTTTGTTTGCGTGACGTCCTCTCCCTTCACGGCAGATCATGCGCGATATCCCCAGGAGATCTATTCTTGAAGGGCAAATCAATGCACACGCGGATCCCGTGGATTCGTTGGGTCTGTCCGACGTAGACTACCAGTAGGATCAAAAGCTTGAGATTCTTTGTGGTTGCTTTTGCAGGGACGCCGTATGCCTTTACGACCCCGGAGCCTCAAGAACCGCGGACCGCCAACAGCGCTTCCTCCTGTTCCCGTTGCCAAGAAGCCCAGGCGCGCCTTGGAAATGTGCTCGCAAGTGACCCAGGCAGCGAGGAGGCCGGAGGTACCAATCCCACCGGAGACGTCTTCTCATCGCCTCCAAAACCCTTTTTTGGACCAGGGACCACTCTCCAAAATTAGTACCAAAAGGGTTACGAATGCGTTTTTGGTCAACTTTAGATTCGGTTGGGTTATTTGGGGATCAGATTCCAAAAATCGCATTGGGTAGACCACATTAGCTCTAGTTTCCGATCCAGAACATGTGCCACCCCGTAGTCCCCACCTGCCCGCCCACAGGAAACCACGTCCCATGCTCTAGAGCTGACGTGGCCTGCCCAGTGCCATTTCCCTTAATAAATACTAGCTGACCCGGCCACGCGTTGCTGTGGGATGCTTGTAACTTGGGGACTGCGTGTAGTTATGTATATGTGTATGCGTGTATATGTGTGTATTTATGTATATGTGTGTTTGTATCCTTCCTTTTTCCTTCCTTCTTTCCATCCATTCTTCCCTCTATCCTTCCCTTCCTTCCTTCCATCCATCCATCCATCCATCCTTCCTTCTATCCTTTCCTTCCTTTCCCCTCCCCTCCTTTCTACTTTCCTTCCTTTTTCCTTCCTTTCTTTTCCCTTCCTTCTTTCCATCCATTCTTCCCTCTATCCTTCCTTCCTTCCTTCCTTCCTTCCTTCCTTCCTTCCTTCCTTCTATCCTTTCCTTCCTTTCCCCTCCCCTCCTTTCTACTTTCCTTCCTTTTTCCTTCCTTTCTTTTCCCTTCCTTCTTTCCATCCATTCTTCCCTCTATCCTTCCCTTCCTTCCTTCCTTCCTTCCTTCCTTCCTTCCTTCTATCCTTTCCTTCCTTTCCCCTCCCCCTCCTTTCCACTTTCCTTCCTTTTTCCTTCCTTTCTTTTCCCTTCCTTCCTTCCATCCATTCTTCCTTCTATCCTTCCATTCCTTCCTTCCTTCTATCCTTTCCTTCCTTTCCCCTCCCCTCCTTTCTACTTTCCTTCCTTTTTCCTTCCTTTCTTTTCCCTTCCTTCTTTCCATCCATTCTTCCCTCTATCCTTCCCTTCCTTCCTTCCTTCCTTCCCTTCCTTCCTTCCTTCCTTCCTTCCTTCCTTCCTTCTATCCTTTCCTTCCTTTCCCCTCCCCTCCTGTCTACTTTCCTTCCTTTTTCCTTCCTTTCTTCTCCCCTCCTTGGATGGATGGATGGATGGATGGGAGAAAGGGAGGAAGAGAAAGGTGGAAGGAAGGAAGAGAAGGAAGGGGGGAGGAAGGGGAGAGAAGGATGGAAGGAAGGGAGGAAGAGAAGGAAGGGAGGGACGGATGGATGAAAGGAAGGGAGGAAGAGAAGGGTGGAAGAGAGGAAGAGAAGGGAGGGAGGGAGGAAGTGAGAGAAGGATGGAAGGAAGGGAGGAAGAGAAGGAAGGGAGAGATGGATGGATGGAAGGAAGGGAGGAAGAGAAGGGTGGAAGAGAAAGAAGGGAGGGAGGAAGTGAGAGAAGGATGGGAGGAAGGGAGGAAGAGAAGGAAGGGGGAGATGGATGGATGGAAGGAAGGGAGGAAGAGAAGGGTGGAAGAGAAAGAAGGGAGGGAGGAAGAGAAGGGAGGGAGGGAGGAAGTGAGAGAAGGATGGAAGGAAGGGAGGAAGAGAAGGAAGGGGGAGATGGATGGATGGAAGGAAGGGAGGAAGAGAAGGGTGGAAGAGAAAGAAGGGAGGGAGGAAGAGAAGGGAGGGAAGGGCAGAGGAAGAGAAGGAAAAGAGGGAGGAAGAAAAGAATGTAAGAAAGGGAGAAAGAGGGAGGGAAGGAAGGGATGGAGGGGAGTTAGGGAGAAGGAAAGACAAAAGGGAAGGAAGGAAGAAGGTGAAGCGGGATGTTTTGGATTCCAATGTTTGTTCTTTAGCAACAGCGGCAAGCCCAGCGTCTCTTGGGGTCCAGCCTTCCGCCGGCGGGGAGTTTTCCCTGATATCAGGTTAGGTCTCTGCACGGAGGGAGTGAAGGGTAGGTGACTTAGGATAGATTTCCAGGCTGTCTGGCCATCTTCCAGAAGCATTCTCTCCTGACGTTTCGCCTGCATCACCTCACAACCTCTGAGGATGCCTGCCATAGATGCGGGCGAAGCGTCAGGAGAGGATGCTTCTGGAAGATGGCCAGACAGCCTGGAAAACACACCACAACCCAAGCCTTTCCATGTGTTTTTTTAAATGATGGACCCAGTTAGGAAATGAGCTGCGTGCCTCATAGGAGACTCCCATGTGCGTTCCCCTTTGGTTCTAGGTGGCGACTCCCAGAGGGATCCCTTCGGCCCATCTCGGCATCCGACTCAGAAGGAAAGAGAAGCGCCAAGGTGCCTTTTCTGCAAGGAAACCGGGAAGCACAAAAGAAATGTGGCGCATGGTGAGGGAATGCGCACATAGGCCACCGGCCTCCGCGTGTCCCACGGGTACATAGATAAGGGCAAAGGCTCTGAGGGTGGTGCTCATCTCCATTTCTAAGTCGAAGAGCCTGTGTTGTCCATAGTCACCTACAGGGTCATGTGGCTAGCACGACTGCATGGAGTGTCGCTTACCTTCCCACAGAAGCAGTACTTACTGTTCTACTCACATGCGCATGTTTTCGAACTGCTAGGTTGGCATGAGCTGGGGCTAATAGCAGGAGCTCATTCTGTCTATGGTGCAATGGGTTAAACCCATGTGCCGGCAGGACTGCTGACCAAAACGTCAGCGGTTTGAATCTGGGGAGCGGTTTGAGCTCCCATCAGTGGGAAGCCCCACCCACGGCGCCGCTGCCGCGCATGCCCAGCAGCGCCCTGGGGGCGGGGCTTCCAAATTGTGGCCTAGGGCGCTAAAAGGAGGCAATCCGGGCCTGACCACGCAATAACCTGAATCAAGGCTTTGTTCTCGGCGAGGCAGGTTCACATCACGTTTTCTCATTTCCCGTCTCAGGACAAAACCACCCAAGAGAGGAGACCCTGGCGCAGGGCTTTGGAGCGCAACAGGAACCTGCCACCCGCCACCCGCCACGACAGCCTGGCCTCTGGCACACCGCCCTCCCACCACAGGCGCCCATCGTTGGCTACGTCCCTACCATTCCGTGGGCACCTTGCCCTTTGCCACCTGTGATGTAAGCACAGTCCCAATGCCTTTGGTTAGGGCGTTTCCAATGAGAGACAGCACGTAAACACCTAACCTAAGCCCAAGCCTGGCAAGTAACCCGTGAGGTCATGCCTCGCGCACCTGGGCTTCCCTGACCACCTTCACTACCCTTCACTCCCTCCGTGCAGAGGCCTAACCTGATATCAGGGAAAACTCCCCGCTGGCGGAAGGCGGAACCCAAGAGACGCTGGGCTTGCCACTGTTCCTAAAGAACAAACATTCCTTCCTTCCCTTTTGTCTTTCCTTCTCCCTAACTCCCCTCCCTAACTCCCCTCCATCCCTCCCTCTTTCTCCCTTTCTTACATTCTTCTCTTCCTCCCTCCCTTCTTTCTCTTCCTCTCTTCCACCCTTCTCGTCCTTCCTCCCTTCCTTTCATCCATACGTCCCTCCCTTCTCTTCCTTCCTCCCGCCTTCCTTTTCTTCCTTTTCTTCCTTCCTTCTACCCCTTTTCCTCCCTTTCTCCGTTCCTTCCACCCATCCATCCTCCCTTCTCTTCCTTCCAGCTGTCTCTCCCTCCCTTCCTTCTCTTCTTCCCTTCCTGCCCACCTGTCTCTTCCTCCCTTTCTCCCATCCATCCATCCATCCTTCTCTCCCTCCCTCCCACTCTTATCTTCTTCCCTTTCTTCCATCCCTCTCTCCCTTCCTTCTCTCCCTTCATTCCATCCTTCTCTCCCTCCCTTCCTTCTCTTCCTTCCTTCCTTCTCTCCCTCCCTTCCTTCTCTTCCTCCCTTCTCTTCCTCCCTCCCTTCTCTTCCTTCCTCCCTTCCCTCCCTCTTTCTCTCCCTTCTTTTCTTCCTTCCTTCTACCCCTTTTCCTCCCTTTCTCCGTTCCTTCCACCCATCCATCCTCCCTTCTCTTCCTTCCTTCCGTCTCTCCCTCCCTTCCTTCTCTTCTTCCCTTCCTTCCACCTGTCTCTTCCTCCCTTTCTCCCATCCATCCATCCATCCTTCTCTCCCTCCCTCCCTCCCTTCCACTCTTATCTTCTTCCCTTTCTTCCTTCCTTCCTTCTCTCCTTCATTCCACCCTTCTCTTCCTTCCTTTCTCCCATCCATCCATCCATCCATCCTTCTCTCCCTCCCTCCCTCCCTTCCACTCTTATCTTCTTCCCTTTCTTCCTTCCATCCTTCTCTCCCTTCCTTCTCTCCCTTCCTTCCACCCTTCTCTTCCTTCCTTTCTCCCATCCATCAATCCATCTTTCTCTTCCTCCCTCCCTTCCTTCCAGTCTTATCTTCTTCCCTTTCTCCCTTCCTTCCTTCTTTCCTTCCATCCATCCTTCCCTTCCACCCTTCTCTTCCTCCTTTCCTTCCTCCCTTCTCTTTTTCCTTCCTCTTTTCCTCCTGGGGGGTGTTTAGCTGGGCGCAACGAGTTCAAAGGGCAGGGAAAGAGATTTGAGAGAAAAGATCAGGAAGAGCTTCCCGGAGAGTGGCCTAGCCCAGTGTTCCCCAACCCTTTTTTGAGCACATTTTTTACGTTTGCCAAATCCTGGGGCACACCACCAACCAAAATGACACAAAATGACACTCTAACACAGTCATACATATCGTTAATATGTTTCTAAATGTATTTATACACTCCTTGTGAAACCTGGGCCTGTTTCAATGAACACAACATAGACATCCTGTCAGGAATGGCAGAAAGAACCAAACTTCCCACACAGAACTCCCATAACCAAGAGAAAATGCTAGAAGAGTTTGGTGGGCATTGACCTTGGGTTTTGGAGTTGTAGTTCACCTATATCCAGAGAGCACTGTGGACTCAAACAATGTTGAATCAGGACCAAACTTGGCATGAATACTCAATGTGCCCAAATGTGAACACGGATGGAGTTCAGGGGAAATAGACCTTGACATTTGGGAGTTGTAGTTGCTGGGATTTTTAGTTCCCCTACAATCGAAGAGCATTCTGAACCCCACCAATGATAGAACTGGGCCAAACTTCCCACACAGAACCCCAGGAGGCAAGAGGAGGTCTCTACTTGGGGAAAGGGAGGCGGGCCTTCCCAATGCATGGAGGGGGAGAGACCAAATAAGACAATGGGTGGGGAGGGGGGTGGTTGTAATTTTGTGCCTTTATAGAGGTAGGTTTCTTAAGGTTTTTATACTTCAACACACTAGACTCTCCCCCCCCCCCCCCCCTTCCTGGAGGTTCCAATTTCCCACGGCACACCTGATGATCGCTCACGGCACACTTGTGTGCCTCGGCACACTGGTTGAGAAACACTGGCCTAGGCTGCTTGGGAGTGTGAAGGAATCTCCATCTCTGGAGGCTTTTCCGCAGAGGCTGTTTCTTGGGGGTGCTTTGATTGTGCCTTCCTGCATGGCCGGTGATTGGACGGGATGGCCCTTGGGGGCCTCTTCCAGCGCTAGGATTCAAGGATTCTGGACCAGGAGTCGACAATACGGAGTCTAATGGAGACACTTTTCCTCTCCCGTCCACCATCTCATCCTGACCGCGGCCAACCCTTTTGGGATCCAAACGTTTCCTTCACTTTCGGCCCCTGAAAGAGAAGAGGAAGGGAAGGGAAGGGCAGGGAGGGGGTTTGGGGAGAACCCCCTTCCTCCCTCCACTCCGACCTGCCATACGGCCCCCAAGTTAGAAAGTGTGCCCATGCCTGGTCTGGAGTGATTGTCTATATATATATATATATATATAAAAAGAGAGCTGTCATCCTAAGTAGCCTATAGACAGCAAAACCACACAAGGCAGACACACAAAAACAGCCCACATACACACAAAACCCCACAAGGTATGTTTACCACAAACAAAAAAAAACCCAAAAAAGAGCCAACGGCCACAAATCCAAACAAACATTATGGACTACAACTCCCATGATCCCCCACTCCAACCCCCTCTGGCAGTTTAGAGTTGGAATGTTGGTGGTGCTGGCCAATTAGAGGCATTATGCAAATACACCCTCAGTTAGAATGTAGAGGCTGGGAGCCACCACCCTCTGGCAGTTTAGAGTGTCAGAATGTTGGTGGTGCTGGCCAATTAGAGGCATTATGCAAATATTCCCTCAGTTAGAATGTAGAGGCTGGGAGCCACCCCCCTCTGGCAGTTTAGAGTGTTGGAATGTTGGTGGTGCTGGCCAATTAGAGGCATTATGCAAATACTCCCTCAGAATGTAGAGGCTGGGAGCAACCCCACACTGGCAGTTTAGGTGTCGGAATGTTGGTGGTGCTGGCCAATTAGAGGCATCATGGAAATACTCCCTCAGAATGTAGAGGCTGGGAGCCACCCCCCTCTGGCAGTTTAGAGTGTCGGAATGTTGGTGGTGCTGGCCAATTAGAGGCATCATGCAAATACTCCCTCAGAATGCAGAGGCTGGGAGCCACCCCCCTCTGGCAGTTTAGAGTGTCGGAATGTTGGTGGTGCTGGCCAATTAGAGGCATCATGGAAATACTCCCTCAGTTAGAATATAGAGGCTGGGAGCCACCCCCCTCTGGCAGTTTAGAGTGTCGGAATGTTGGTGGTGCTGGCCAATTAGAGGCATTATTCAAATACTCCCTCAGTTAGAATGTAGAGGCTGGGAGCCTCCCCCCTCTGGCAGTTTAGAGTGTCGGAATGTTGGTGGTGCTGGCCAATTAGAGGCATTATGCAAATACTCCCTCAGTTAGAATGTAGAGGCTGGGAGCCTCCCCCCTCTGGCAGTTTAGAGTGTCGGAATGTTGGTGGTGCTGGCCAATTAGAGGCATTATTCAAATACTCCCTCAGTTAGAATGTAGAGGCTGGGAGCCTCCCCCCCTCTGGCAGTTTAGAGTGTCGGAATGTTGGTGGTGCTGGCCAATTAGAGGCATTATGCAAATACTCCCTCAGTTAGAATGCAGAGGCTGGGAGCCACCCCCCTCTGGCAGTTTAGAGTGTCGGAATGTTGGTGGTGCTGGCCAATTAGAGGCATTATGCAAATACTCCCTCAGTTAGAATGTAGAGGCTGGGAGCCACCCCCCTCTGGCAGTTTAGAGTGTTGGAATGTTGGTGGTGCTGGCCAATTAGAGGCATCATGCAATGCTCCCTCAGTTAGAATGCAGAGGCTGGGAGCCACCACCCTCTGGCAGTTTAGAGTGTCGGAATGTTGGTGGTGCTGGCCAATTAGAGGCATTATGCAAATACTCCCTCAGTTAGAATGCAGAGGCTGGGAGCCACCACCCTCTGGCAGTTTAGAATGTCGGAATGTTGGTGGTGGGGAGGGAGGGAGAAGAGGCAGGAGGACGGAAAGAAGAGAAAAGCTGAGGGATGCGGGGGAGAGGGAAGAAAGGAAGTATAAAAGGCAGGAAGGGATGTTACTGTTGGTCTTCGCCACATGCACACACTTATGTACATATAGACATGCACACATACACACATCTGTACTTACACACATCTACACATATACACGCACACACATATACAAACACACATATACATAAGTACACTCATATACACGCACACACACATACACATATACATAACTACACACACAGTCCCCAAGTTAAAAAAAATCCCACAGCAACGTGTGGCCGGGTCAGCTAGTGCCTTACATTGCGTGAGTGTGTGCGCCCACCCTTCTGCTCTCCCGCGCTCTCCCCTCACGGACCACGTGTCACCTTCTCTCCGTGTCTCCTTTCCAGATGCTGTCCTCGTGTCGCAACTACCTCAGCCTCTCCCTCTCCACTTGCTCTCCCAGTTTATGCCTGTGGCGGTTTCCAGTTCGGACCACTGAAAACATGGCAGTCGGATCTCTACTCGGGCGACACCTTACAGGATCTGAACTGGTCCCTGAGCCGTGCGGTGGAAGTGGCCAAAGACATGAAGTTGACTGCCCGGCGCATGAGCAGGACGTTAACTTGGGAACTGAACAAAGCCAAAAGTCTGCGAGGATCGTGCCTCTTCTGAACATCCTCTGGGCATTGCTGCAGTAGGCCAAGGCGCATAGTATCTGAAGGGACATGGTGATGGAAGGTCCCCAGGTGTTTTGGCCTACAGCTCCCCGAAATCCCAGCCCATTTCCCAGCTGTTTCTGGGAGTTGAAGGCCTGCGGAGCCACAGGTTGGGAAGCACTGCGAGAGAACATTCCAGTTGTGATGTGTTGGGGCCACTCTTCTTTCCTCTCTTCTGCAATGAGATGTTACCGCTTGGGATTCAGCCAAGTACTTACTTAGGTCCGTGTTCCCCAACCTTTGTTGAGCCGCGGCACACTTTTTACATGTGCAAAACCCTGGGGCACACCACCAACCGAAATGACACCAAATGACACTCGAACACAGTCATACCTATAGTTAATATGTTCTTAAATGTATTTATACGCTCAGTGTGAAACCTGGGCCTGTTCCGATGAACACAACATAGATATCCTGGCAGGAATGGCAGAAAGACACACACGGAGGTCTTGCTCAACAGCTGGGAGTTATAGTTCACCCGCAATCAAAGAGCACTCTGAACTCCATCAATGATGGAATGGAATCAAACTTCCCACACAGAACTCCCGTAACCAAGAGAAAATACTATAAGAGTTCGGTGGGTATTGACCTTGAGTTTTGGAGTTGTAGTTCACCGATATCCAGAGAGCACTGTGGACTCAACAATGTTGGATCAGGACCAAACTTGGCACGAATACTCAATATGCCCAAATATGAACACAGATAGAGTTTGGGGGAAATAGACCTTGACATTTGGGAGTTACGGTTTCTGGGATTTATAGTTAACACACAATCAAAGAGCATCCTGAACTCTTGCAACAATGGAATTAACCAAACTTGGCATATTGAACTCTCATTACCAACAGAAAGTACTGAAAGGGTTGGCTTGGGAATTGACCTTGAGTTTGGAAGTTGTAGTTCACCTACACCCAGAGAGCACTGAGGACTCAAACAACGTTATGTGGTGTTGTTGTTTGTTTCCTATCCAGAATCACAATGTTGGGAGGAGGCTCACCACTTGAAGGTCCCTAAAACAGGCATGGGAAAACTCCGGCCCTCTGGGTGCTTGGGACTTCACCTCCCCCCATTCCTAACAGCCTGAGGCCCTTTCCTGCTTAAGTGGCTGGGGGGGGGGAGGAAAAGGGCCTGAGGCTGCGAGGAATGGTGGGAGTTGGAGTCCAAAACACCTGGAAGGCCCAAGTTTGCCCAAGTTTGGGGGAAGAAAGGGGATTGGAGGTTCCAATTTCCCACGGCACACCTGATGATTGCTCACGGCACACTAGTGTGCCACGGCACACTGGTTGGGAAACACTGGCTTAGGTGACTCCTCGTAGCTCGAGGATGATGGTCCTCCAGGCGTGGTGTCCATAGGTGGCCGTGGAGCCCTATTCTTGATCCGCATGTTCTCCTTCAGTGTCCAGACAGAAGGCAATCTCGGTCAGGGTTGGCTTGATGCGCCTTCCTCTTGGCACATTTCTCCCTTCCGCCCTCCATTCGTGCCTCTTCAAAAACCGCAGCATTGCTGGTCACAGCTGACCTCCAGTTAGAGCCCTCAAGGGCCAGAGCTTCCCAGTTCTCAGTATTCTATGCATTGAAGCGATGCTCCTCCGCCATCAACTCCGCCGGACTGGCCACACTGTCCAGATGCCCAAAGGTCGCCGTCTCCCAAAGCAGTGACTCTGCTCCGAACTCAAGAACGGAAAACGGAACGTTGGTGGGCAGGGAAAGAGATCTAAAGGCGCCAAGTAGTACGGGAGAGTCCAAACAGGAAGGTGCAAATGGCTTCCCCATCATAGAATCCATCGCCAATAACACCATGCTATCACTAGTATGCGTGAGTCGAAGAAATTGAGTGGTCGCCGAGTTGAAGAAGTGTCCTCTGGGGACTTGGCAGATACACTCTTGGAGCAATACTTACCTCAGGTCTCATATTTTTCTGAATGACTGGGAGATCTAGTTTGCAAAGCCTTTGTGGGTTTTGGGTTGTGACGGTGTTGGGATGTTTGTTTGCCACTCTGCAGCTTCAGCTCAGGTGGTGCCTGGTTCCCCGATTTTGTCTATGGTATATACAGGGGCGGCCCGACCTAATTTGGGGGGGTACGCGAAGAAATTTTGTCCCCCCCCGCCGCATCACTCACCGCCGCCACCACGCCCACACCGCCGGCCCCATCGGCGCACCTTTCTGCCTGCTATAGCGCCTGTAGATGTTTCTGCGCACGCGCGAATGTATGAGCACGCGCACTCGCTCCCAAACGCGCCTGCCGCTTTGGAGCCAGCGCGCATGCGTGCAGTGCAGGTTTTGCACATGCGCGCTGGCTCCAAAGCAGCAGGCGCACTTGGGAGTGCGCGTGCTCGAACGTTCACGCGTGCGCAGAAACGTCTACAGGCGCTATAGCGCCTGTAGGTGCTTCTGTGCACGCGCGGACGGCGCCACAGGGCAGTGCGGCGGCGGTGGGGGTGCGGAGTTGGCACGGCGGCGCCCCTCCCAGCCGGTGGTGCCCCTCCCAGCCGATGACGCTCTACGCGACCGCGTAGGTCGCGGAATCGCTGGGGCCGCCCCTGGGTATATATGTATATGTGTGCGTGCCTTCAATAATGCTTGTCAGTTTATAGGCAACTCTATGAATTCCATGGGTTTCCTTGCCCAGTGTTTCCCAACCTTTTCTGAGCCGCGGCACACTTCTTACATTTGCAAAACCCGGGGGCACACCACCAACCAAAATGACACAAAACGACACTCTAACACAGTCATACAGATAGTTAATATGTTTCTGAATGTATTTATACACTCAGTGTGAAACCTGGGCCTGTTTCGATGAACACAACACAGATATCCTGGCAGGAATGGCAGAAAGACACAAACTTCCCACACAGAACTCACATAACCAAGAGAAAATGCTAGAAGAGTTTGGTGGGCTTTGACCTTGGGTTTTGGAGTTGTAGTTCACCTCCATCCAGAGAGCAAACAATGTTGGATCAGGACCAAACTTGGCATGAATACTCAATATGCCCAAATATGAACGCAGATGGAGTTCAGGGGAAATAGACCTTGCCATTTGGGAGTTGTAGTTGCTGGGATTTATAGTTCCCCTACAACCAAAGAGGATTCTGAACCCCACCAATGATAGAACTGGGCCAAACTTCCCACACAGAACCCCCAGGAGGCAAGAGGAGGTCTCTACTTGGGGAAAGGGAGGCGGGCCTTCCCAATGCATGGAGAGGGAGAGATCAAGGAGACAACGGGTGGGGAGGGGGGTGGTTGTAATTCTGTAGCTTTATAGAGGTACGTTTCTTAGGGTTTTTATACTTCAACACACTAGACTCTCCCCCCCCCCCCCCCAGGTGGTTCCAATTTCCCACGGCACACCTGATGATCGCTCACGGCACACTAGTGTGCCCCGGCACACTGGTTGGGAAACACTGTCCTAGTCAAGATATTTTGCCATTGCTTCTGAAAAACAGCCAGCCACTAACATCATTTTGTGAAGCCCGGCAAGTATGAGTTTGCAGAGAAATGTGCGTGAGTCGTTTCGGTATTTTTATTCCCGGAATTATTGCAACCCAGACTGTGAAGGAGCCAAGCGCGTCGCGTTCCCAGCATTCCTTGTTCCGGAAAATCATTTGGAAAAGTCTTTCCTATAAAGATGTTTGTTTTTTTTGTTGTTAAATAAATGATTTTTGGGCTGTTTATTTTAAAACATTTGTGGTGAGAGTTGAAGGTGTTTATTAGAGGTGTGCAAAAAACAAAAGTTGTTTTCCTCGTAAGCTGTACGAAATTTGTTAAATTCGTGCATACGAAGCGATATTAGAAACATGCATGGAAGGTTGGGGGGGGGGCATTTAGAAGTTGAAACATCAACAATTTATATTAAATAGTGCAACTTACAATATTATACAATACATAACATGCAAGTGGTTACAATCATATGCGCACGCACTGTCACTCATGCGATTTCCCAGGAGTAGACCTCTAGCAAATCTAAGAGGTATTGGCCCCAACCTGGTGAAATCTGTAGTCCCATACGCCGTATATCCCCCCAAGCGTTCAATGCGCCGTATTAAAGAGTTCCAGGTAAGTTCTTCAACAGGGCGGGGTTTTAAAGACGGGTGTGCGGGTAAACGGGGTGAGGTAAATTGTAATCCAATATGAGGGCATGGCAATCCCTCGTAGTGCGTTCACGGAGATTTGCTGTACTTCCTCACTCAATTCCAGGTAGGGTGTGATGGGATGGGAACTTCAGGATAGGTATATCAGGAAGCGATGTAGAGTCCTGTCCCCGGGAAGCCACGCCGCCAGGGCCGCTGGCGCCTGGCGAGCATGCGCGCGCGGCAGGAGGGCGCCTCTTCCTCCTTTGCCATGTTCCTGAGTGCCGCCCATGGCTGGGAGCGGCACCGGGGACTACCTGCCGGAGGAGGAAAGAAGGGAAGTCCCGGCTGACGCTGCCGGCCATGCGCGGCACTCAAGAACACAGCAGAGGAGGAAGAGGCGCCCTACTGCAGCGTGCGCTTGCTTGCCAGGCGCCAGCGGCCCTGGCGGCGTGGCTTCCCAGGGGTGGGGACTCTACATTGCTTCCTGATATACCTATCCTGAAGTTCCCATCCCATCACGCCCTACCTGGAATTGAGTGAGGAAGTACAGCGAATCTCCGGGGCCAGCGCGATGGTGAGAGGGGGGGGCGCCATTCCCTCCTCCCCCCCCCCCTCGCAGTGCTCTCCCCCCGCCCAAGGCCCGAGAAAGAGTCACGTTGCGGTTTAGCTTTAAATTATCTATTTTTTTTGGTCCTTGATCTGCCACCCCCCTAGGCCTACGCCTATAGGCCATGGCCTAGTGTGGCCTTATGGGTAATCCGGGCCTGGCCACAGACCTCTTCTGCTCACAGCGTTGAAGGCTTTGGTGAGGTCGACAAATGTCACACAGAGTCCTTTGTTCTGCTCTCTCCATTTCTCTTGCAGTTGTCTAAGGGCAAAAACCGTACCTGTGGCGCTCCTGTTAGCTCTGAAGCCGCATTGGCTTTCCGGGAGAAGTTCTTCTGCAACAGCCGGAACTAATCTGTTCAGGAGTCTCCTTGCAAGGATTTTTCCAGCAATGGAGAGCAGTGTTATACCTCGATAGTTTGAGCAATCAGAATTTGTTCTTTTTTTCTATACAGGGTGATGATAACTGCATCTCGGAGATCTGATGGCAGTTCACCTTTTTCCCAGCAACTCACAAGGAGCTCGTGGAGTTATGGAGCACATGACCTCCCTGTTTCCAAGCTTCAGGTGGGATTCCATCGATCCCGGCTGCCTTGCCATTTTTCACCTGCTGAATGGCCTCAAGGGTCTCTTCCAGAGCGGGAGCTGCTGTGTCCAGTTCATTTCTCATTGGTTGTTGTACCATGTGTTGGATAGCGGAACCTTGGACTACTCGGTTGACATTGAAGAGACTCTGAAAATGTTCAGCCCATCGGTTCAAGATGGAGGCTTTATCAGTAATTAGTGTTTGACCATCTGTACTGTCTAAGGGGCTTTGGACCTGATAAGTAGGTCCAAACACTGCTTTGAGAGCTTTGTATTATGCTAATAATATAGTATGTTTTATGTACTGTAGATACAAGCTGTACCCGGCACGTGTTGCTGTGCCCTTTTTAGGAGATGCAAGAAAGTCTGAGTCTGTAAGGGTTGGAATTGATGTGACTTATGGCCTTGGTGGGGTCATGGCTGTGTCGTTGTGGGTTGTTCTGGTGGGTGGGATGTTGGAGTCCTGGGGAGTTGTGGGTGTGTGGTGTTGCTGGCGTTCTGCAGAGCTTGTGGATATACAATGTTTTTTGCCTTTCCGTCTGCTGTGTTGATGGAGAGGTTGATGCGTGTGTGGGTGGGGTACTTTGGAAGTGAGTGGAGGTACTTGAAATCCCATCATCCATGGTGTGCCCTCCTCTAAACTGCAGTTGGATGGAGTGTGGGTCATGGGGGCACTGTGTGCCAAGTTGGGTCTTTATCGGTCTTGGTTCTGGGCCACAGTGGTCTGTGGGGAATGAAGGGTTTGAAAGTACTACAAATCGCATAATCCATGGAGGTACATCAAATCCCATCATCCATGGTCCACCCTCCTCCAAACTGCAGTAGAATGTAGCGTGGGTCATAGGGGCTCTGTGTGCCAAGGTAGGTTACTGTAAATTCAGGCCATCCCATGAGCTGAGGCCTAGTCAGGAACAGCAAGTTAATGAAGCCTTACTGTCAATTCTGGCCATACACAATTTCCCATGAGCTGAGGCCTAGTCAGGAAAATCAAGTTAATGAAGCCTTACTGTCAATTCAGGACATACACAATGTCCCATGAGCTGAGGCCTAGTCAGGAAAATGAAGTTAATGAAGCCTTACTGTCTATTCAGAGCGTAAACAGCATTCCATTAAGTGAGGATTAGTCAGGGAAATCAAGTTAATGAAGCCTTACTGTCAATTCAGGACATACACAATTTCCCATGAGCTGAGGCCTAGTCAGGAACAGCAAGTTAATGAAGCCTTACTGTCAATTCAGGCCATACACAATGTCCAATGAGCTGAGGCCTAGTCGGGAGAATCAAGTTAATGAAGCCTTACTGTCTATTCAGAGCGTAAACAGCATTCCATTAAGTGAGGATTAGTCAGGGAAATTAAGTTAATGAAGCCTTACTGTCAATTCAGGCCATACACAATGTCCAATGAGCTGAGGCGTAGTCGGGAGAATCAAGTTAATGAAGCCTTACTGTCTATTCAGAGCGTAAACAGCATCCCATTAAGTGAGGCCTAGTCAGGGAAATTAAGTTAATGAAGCCTTACTGTCAATTTTGGGCAGGGTCTGTGATTTGTAGGGGTGTAAATTTTCTGTGGGAAGTGAATTGGGTGTTTGTGTTTGTGCCTCAGCCCTTTGCCTTATCCTCCTCTGACAGTTTATTATGGGTCGGAATGTTCATGTTGGCTGGCCAGTACAGGAGTTATGCAAATCCGCCCTTATTGGCAGCCAATCATGTTGTCAGAATGTAGAGGCTGGGAGAGTCGTTGGCAGCCCCGGAGGATGCTGGGAAATGTAGTTTTTTTACTCGTTGTTTTGGGGGCCTTTTAGATTTTGGGGGGAAAAGTTTCTTTGCTCAAAACCTACATTGTCTGAGGCCTATTGCTGTTGGCAAGTTTGGTGTCTCTGCGTTGTAAGGTTTCTCTGTTTGGGACGGTCGTTCCATGACGGGAACCCCTTTATGTAATAGATGACCTGTAAGCCGCTCTGAGTCCCCTTCGGGCATGCTCTCCAAAGATGCTCGCTTTCTGCAAGACAATGCAGCAGTGCACAACTCACCTGTTGCCCAAATGGAAGAAGCATGCTCCGGTGGCTTTGACATTCTGCTGCATCCCCGATTTACCCGACATCGTACTATCGTACTTCCACCCAACAATGAGGTTATTTTTGAAGGGCAAGCATTTTTCAGATGATTGGACTCTGATTTCCGAAGTCACCACGTGGCTTTTGGGGCAACCTGTCGACTTCTACAAGCGAGGTGTCGACACTTGCTTCGAAAGATGGGAGGAGTGAATGTCCTGAGGTGGCACCCATGGAGAGACCCACTCTACACCCTGCTGCAGTTTGGAGGAGGGTACGCCACAGATGATGGGACTTGCAGTACCTTCATTAATTTCATGATACCCCTGAAACTCTCCTCATGATAGATCGAGACTTAACCTGGCACACAGGGGCCCCATGACCCACTCTACACCCTGCTGCAGCTTGGGGGAGAGCAGACCATGGATGATGGGACTTGCAGTGCCTTCACTACTTCCATGATACCACTCCAACGCCTTCTAGTGAAGGAACAAGACCACACTTGGCACACAGGGCCCCCATGACCCACTCTACATCCTGCTGCTGTTTGGAGGAGGGTGGGCCACAGATGATGGGACTTGCAGTACCTTCATTAATTTCATGATACCACTGCAACTCCCAATCATGATGGACCGAGACCTATCTTGGCACACAGGGCCCCCGTGACCCACTCTACACCCTGCTGCAGCTTGGGGGAGGGCAGACCATGGATGATGGGACTTGCAGTGCCTTCACTACTTCCATGATACCACTCCAACGCCTTCTAGTGAAGGAACAAGAGCACACTTGGCACACAGAGCCCCCATGACCCACTCTACATCCTCCTGCTGTTTGGAGGAGGGTGGGCCACAGATGATGGGACTTGCAGTACCTTCATTAATTGCATGATACCACCGGTCGGTCGTAAATAAATGGCCTGGGACTTTGTCGGACGGGACAGCAAATCTTTATTGACTCCAAGTGCTTTGAAAAGTACACAACAGCGACACAGAGGCGACACGCTTGCGTTTGTGCTTCAACAGTTTCCAAACACTGACATCTCAAGAATAAAAAACAACTCCAGCGACAGGAAAAAAATAATATTAACCTCCCTTTTTTTTTGGGTTAACTTATCGTTTTCATATACGTTAACTAAGAAAAGCAACGAAAATGGACCTAAAACAAAACAGGAAGTGGCCGGTGGGGGGTTAGGTGGGGGGGGAAGACCCTGAAGCAGTCACAATGTGCTACGAATTATTTTCTTTCGGTGCGGGAAAAGTAGGGCGAAGTGAGCGGCCAAAGAGTGACCGGTGCAACATGAACACAGCCTTTGCCCGAAGAATCTATAATATGGTGGGCAAGAAAATCGGAGCACTGAAATCGTATTTGCATAACGGACTCCGAATGGCCATCCACATCCCAACATTCTAAGGTGACTCAGAGGAAAAAGGAAAAGCCTCCATCAGTCAGACACTGCGGCCCACAGCAGTGACGGATCAGGACAAAAAATTTTTTGGGAAGGGGGGGGGGAGAATGATGCCTTTCCATCAATGTTTCAAAATAGCCTTTCCCAATTGGATGTCTTCTGGATGCTTACTTTGGACGACAACTCCCATTGCCTCTGGACTATATATCCCATCATGCACTCTAGAGGCAATGGGACTTGTAGTCCAAAGTAAGCATCCAGAAGACAAACGGGAGTCTTTCTGGAAAAGACTCCCGTTTGGGTTAGGAAGAGAAGGCAATGCCTTCCGGGTGCGTTGGACTACAACTCCCATCTCCACTACAGTGCATGATGGGATATATAGTCCAATTTCTGGAAAAAGATCCCAATTGGGTTAGGAAGAGAAGGCAATGCCTTCTGGGTGCATTGGACTACAACTCCCATTGCCGCTAGAGTGCATGATGGGATATATAGTCCAATTTCTGGAAAAGGATCCTGCTTGGGTTAGGAAGAGAAGGCAATGCCTTCCGGGTGCGTTGGACTACAACTCCTATCACTGGTAGAGTACATGATGGGATATATAGTCCAATTTCTGGAAAAGGATCCTGCTTGGGTTAGGAAGAGAAGGCAATGCCTTCTGGGTGCGTTGGACTACAACTCCTATCACTGGTAGAGTGCATGATGGGATATATAGTCCAATTTCTGGGAAAGGCTCTAGTTTGGGTTAGGGAGAGAAGGCAATGTCTTCTGGGTGCATTGGACTACAACTCCCATTGCCGCTAGAGTGCATGATGAGATATATAGTCCAATTTCTGGAAAAGGATCCCATTTGGGTTAGGAAGAGAAGGCAATGCCTTCCGGGTGCATTGGACTACAACTCCTATCACTGGTAGAGTGCATGATGGGATATATAGTCCAATTTCTGGAAAAGGATCCTGTTTGGGTTAGGAAGAGAAGGCAATGCCTTCCGGGTGCGTTGGACTACAACTCCCATTGCCGCTAGAGTGCATGATGGGATATATAGTCCAATTTTTGGAAAAGTCTCCAGTTTGGGTTAGGAAGAGAAGGCAATGCCTTCCGGGTGCATTGGACTACAACTCCTATCACTGGTAGAGTGCATGATGGGATATATAGTCCAATTTCTGGAAAAGACTCCCATTTGGGTTAGGAAGAGAAGGCAATGCCTTCCGAGTGCATTGGACTACAACTCCTATCACTAGTAGAGTGCATGATGGGATATATAGTCCAATTTCTGGGAAAGGATCCTGTTTGGGTTAGGAAAAAGAGCCAATGCCTTCTGGGTGTGTTGGATTACAACACCCATCGCCGCTACAGTGCATGATGGGATATATAGTCCAATTTCTGGAAATGGCTCCAGTTTGGGTTAGGGAGAGAAGGAAATGCCTTAGAAGAGGTTGGAAAGTGGACGAACCAAAGAGAAGGTAAATGGAAAATGGCAAAGTGCCATGAAGGGAGTTTTGGAAGCAAAACGAAAAGAACACGTCTAATAACCATTTTAGCTTTGAGTAATTCCTCCTATACACATATATGTTTAGTGGGAGACGATGGGGGAATTCACACAAAAAAGATGAGATTGTTGACGCAGCGCTGGCATGACGCACAAGGTTTTACTACTGGACAAGCATAGCTAATAATCTATATATATATATAATAAAAGAGAATGTTTGTTTGTGTGTTTGTGGATATGTGCCAGCTTTCTGATTGGTTGCTACTGTGGGATTATTTGCATAACGCCTCTGATTGGCCAGCACCACCAACATTCCGACACTCTAAAGTGGCAGAGGGGGGTAAGGAAAAGCCCCGAGGCAGTCAGGCATGGGGGGAGTTTCAGGCCAAAACACTTTGCGGCCCCCGACAATGACAATGACCAAATATGGCACACTTCCTGAAACCACTGCGACCCTCATCCAATGACCAATGCACACAAATCCCCCACGACCCACTTTACATCCCGGTGCAGTTTAGGGCAGGATGGGCCACAAATGATGGGATTTGCAGTACCTTCACCCGATTCACTTCCCACAGACCACTGCAGCCCCTACAAATCAGACTAGGCCCAAACTTGCCACACAGAGTACTCATGACCCACTGCTGCAGTTCTAAGGGGGATGGACCACGGATGATGGGTCTGGCAGTACCTTCACTCACTTCCTGAAACCACTGCGACCCTCATCCAATGACCAACGCAGACCAAACTTGGCACACAGAGCCCCCATGACCCACTCTACATCCTGGTGCAATTTGAGGGGGGGGGGACCATGGATGATGGGATTTGCAGTACTTAAACTCACTTCCTTACAGCACTGTGTCCCACACCAATGACGGATCAGAACCAAACTTGGCATACAAATCCCCCATGACGCACTTTACATCCTGGTGCAGACATCCTGCTGCAGTTCTAAGGGGGATGGACCACGGATGATGGGTCTTGCAGTACCTTCACTCACTTCCTGAAACCACTGCGACCCTCATCCAATGACCAGTGCAGACCAAACTTGGCACACAGAGCCCCCATGACCCACTCTACATCCTGGTGCAATTTGAGGGGGGGGACCATGGATGATGGGATTTGCAGTACCTTTACTCTTTTCCCGAGACTGCTGCGACCCTCATCCAATGACTGATCAAGACCAAACTTGGCACACAGTACCCCCATGACCCACTCTACATCCTGGTGCAATTTGGAGGAGGATGGACCATGGATGATGGGACTTGAAGTACCTTCACTCACTTCCTGAGACCACTGTGAGCCAAATAAACAACAGATAAGGACCAACCTTGGCACACAATGCCTTTCTCAAGTAACCTGGGCAGCGCCGGGTCCCCAAAATATATGTGTGTGTGCTAGAAATGGGGGGGGGTGTATTTATTTATTTGCTGGGTAAGAGGGAGGAAATGCAAGATTTGAGGGAGGGTTATTACTCCAGGCATGCCAGCATTGCAAACTTCACAGCGGATTAAATGTGTCCCGTCGGAAATAGAAAGCGAGGAAAGAAACTTTGGGTTCAAAGACTTCCGGTAAGCCCACAACCTACACATTGAAAAAAAACCAAGAAACACCGGGGGGATACACCCCAAGACGACAATCCCAACGACAGCAGCGCAAGGGCAGGTTGGAAAGGGATGACAAGTCATGTCCAAAATGCAAGCGGTTTCCAAAGGCAGAGAACACTAGTATTCACAGTTTGCGCCTGAGGTTTGGGTCACAAGGGTCACGTCATAGCCATAATAAATAAGGTCACGAGAGCATTCACCCAATCCAGGCAAAAGAAGGAAAAGGGAAGGAAGGGCCAAAAAAAATATAAATCGAATAATAATACATTATTTCAAAAATAATGACCGTCGTCGTCGTCATCGCCGTCGCACATGGATGGGATTCGTCCGAAATGGGATTTCGGTTTTGGCGTTTTGATTTCGTCGGAATACATACGGAGATGAAGATATTTATTTATTTTTTATACACTAATAGAATATATTATTCTTTTCTTTCTTTTGCAACCTTTATAGACACAATGCATATTAATATTATTATTATTATTATTATTCGTTCCTGTCTTATTTACTTTAGCTTCGAATGGAGAAGGAGGGAGAAAGGACGAGAGGGGGACGGGAAGTTCACCGAAACACGAGTCAAGAGCAACGGGAGCGCAATGAGCGCAATGATCGGGAGCGCAATGATCGGGAGCGCAATGATCGGGAGCGCAATGATCGGGACGACGCTGGGGTATGTTGACCGTTAAGTCATTGCATTCTGTGGTGGGAGCGATGGAGGGACGGGGAAATGGAGGAAAGGGGGAGAGCAAGTGGATCTCTTTAACTGCTGCTGTCTTCCTCCGTTTTAGTCAGTTTCTTCAACGTATCCAGCAGTTTCTGTGGGGTGAGGACATGAGTGGACCCTGGAAAGAGCGAAGGGGAGACAAGGAAGCACGGGTTAGATGGCCTTTCCCGAAACTCCTCCGAAAAGTATCAGGAGGGGGGCAGGGTAGGGAGATATCGGGTCACCATAATAATAGGAGGAAAGGGGTCTCAGGCCGCCCCCCCCCCCAAACCACAGCAAAATCAAAACAAACCATAAATCCTAATATTTGAAAATATTACTATGGCTATTGCGTTGTCAGGGGCGGTCCTACAGGTAGGCCAAGTAGCCTTTACCGCTTTGTTCGTACGGTCAGTCAGGCCCAGATTAGCTTATTGTGCCGCCCAAGGCCACACTGTGGAAGCACCGCCCCCGGGGCGGGCCCTCCTTCCTCCTCACTGAAGGAGGGGCCGACAATGCGAGCGAGGAGGGGACAGCGGGGCTTCCCTCCACCCCCTCCTCCCTCGCGTCACGTCGTCCCCGCCTCTCAGGCCTTCAATGATGGCCTGAGGGGTGGGGCTGACGGCGCAAGCGAGGAGGGGACAGTGGGGCTTCCCTCCGCCCCCTCCTCGCTCGCGTCATGTCGTCCCCGCCTCTCAGGCCTTCAATGACGGCCTGAGGGGTGGGGCCCACAGTGCAAGCGAGGAGGGGACAGCGGGGCTTCCCTCCACCCTCGCGTCGCGTCGTCCCCGCCTCTCAGGCCTTCAGTGAAGGAAGAGGGGTGGGTTCAGCACGAGCAATGGGACAGCAGGGCTTCCCTCCGCCCCTCCTCCCTCCGTTGTCCCCCCTCCTGAGGCCTTCAAGACAGCCTGAGGGGTGGAGGGAAGTCCGAGCGAGGAGGGACTGCCCCCTCCCCCGCCCTCGCACCAGCCCCACCCCTCTTCAGTGAAGGCCTGAGGGGTGGAGCCGACGGTGCGAGCGAGGAGGGGGTGGCAGGAAGCCGCGTCAGAGCGCCCAAAAATCTTTTTTTTTTAAAAAAATTATTTTTAAAAAAATTTGGGGGGGTCCTAATCTGCCGCCCCCCCCCCCCATGGCCGCCGCCCAAGGCCATGGCCTCGGTTGGCCTTATGGGTAATCCGGGCCTGCGGTCAGTTGCCTAACGGCATTTAATGTTTGCCGTATATGAGTTGTGTAATCCGCCCGGAGTCCCGTCAGGGAGATAGAGCAGAATATGAATAAAGTATATTCTTATATTATTATTATTATTGTTATTATTATTATTGGCAGATATCCTACTGCACAGAAGTAACTGTGACTGCCTACGTCCCCCCTGGGGCCGCTAGTGGCGCAGTGGGCTAAACCGTTGAGCTGCTGAACTTGGTGGTTCGAATCCAGGGAGCGGGGGGTGAGCTCCCGCTGTTAGCCCAGCTTCTGCCAACCTAGCACTTCAAAAACATGCAAATGTGAGATCAATAGGTGCCACTTCTGCGGGAAAGTAACGGCACTCTGTGCAGTCATGCTGGCCACATGGCCTTGGGAGGTGTCTATGGACAACGCCGGCTCTTTGGCTTAGAAACAGAGATGAGCACCAACCCCAGAGTTGGCCTTCGACTAGACTTAATGTCAAGGAGAAACCTATACCATTATTATTATTATTATTATTATTATTATTATTATATCTCTTGTCTAACGTGTGGGGAAAGAGGCGTCTGTGAGATCATCAATGGGTAACTCCCAGAATAGCTGGGTCTGCAGCCCCGGATTACCCATAAGGCCACCCTAGGCCATGGCCTAGGGTGGCACCTTTGGGGGGGCAGCAGATCCGGACCCCCAAATTTTTAAAAAAATTTGGAAAAAAAATTTCAAAAAAAATTTCAAAAAAATTTCAAAAAGCATTTGGGGAAAAAAGGGCGCATGTGCGTGGTGGCGAAAGCGCCCCCTTCCTGCTGCTCGCGCTGGCCCCGCCCCTCTTCCTTCAGTCAGTCAGCGCAGGGGGTGGAGGGAAGTCCCGGCGCTGCCCCCTCCCCGCTGCTCGCACCGGCCCCACCCCTCTTCCTTCAATGACTGAAGGAAGTGGGGCGGGGCCGGTGTGAGCAGCGAGGAGGGGCCTAGGACTTCCCTCTGCCCCCTCCTGATGCGCGAGAGAGGAGGGGGCGGAGGGAAGTCCTGGCGCCGCCCCCGCCTCGCTGCTCGCGCCAGCCCGCCCCTCTTCCTTCAGTCAGTGAAGGAAGAGGGGCAGGGACGCGACCAGCGGGGCGGCAGCGGCCCCGCCCCAAGCGGCCTCGCCGGCGCTTCAGTAAGTGTGGCCTAGGGCACCACAATCCGGGCCTGTGGGTCTGTGTTGTCAAATAATCCAACTCAAATGGCGTTATACAGTCAGCGCAGACCCATACAATTCAGCTTGAACGAAAAGGAACTGCATTCTATGGGCTGCAATATCTGCCGCTGTAGATCCAATTCCGCGTTGGCGCCTTACCTGTTGCCGTGTCACCCAACAATAAACATCATCATCAACAACAACAACGTTATTATTATTACTATTATTATTGGAAGAAATGCTTGCAAAATGTAAGCCTATGGAGCTACAGAGGCATCTAGTGCCGGAAAAAAAGAGAAAGAAACAGAAATCAAAAGAAAAATCCCACGGAGGTCTCGGCAAGAACCACGTGCTCTAAACGCATGAGGCATGGGGTGCGCGGTTGGCTGTGGGTTCAAGTGTGGAAAGAGAGAGAGCGAGATTGAGAGAGAGAGAGAAAGAGAGAAGTGATGGCAGCGTCGGTCATGATGAGTCCCGCGCATGCAGCGATGGAGCCGCCTTTGCCAAAAGAAGGGCCGCGCCTTCCTCTTCCCACCGAGCGCAGAAAAGGAGGAGAAGCCAAAGGAAACCAAACGCCGGATGCCACCTACGCTTGAAAATGTGCGTTGTTTTCTGAGGTGTGAAGAAGAGGAGGGTTGAGCGTGACTTTTGGGAAATGGCGTTCGCAACCTTTTGGGGAAACCGGGAACCTTTGAGAAAGGCGTGGCCTTGTTGACAAATCACAACCTTTTGCGCAGAACCGGGCTTGAGCAGGTTGATCACCAGCAGCAATGGATCCTACCCACCGAAAGGTCGGCAGTTCAAAGCCCGGGTCGGGGTGAGCACCCGACCTTTAGCTCAGCTCACTGTCCACCTAAACTTAGTTACAGCCAGAACTCGAAAAGTTTGAACTAGGAAAGACTGGGCGCGCTTCGCAAGTGTGCATTCACAGAGCCCACGAAGAAAAAATACTGCTTAAGTGGGGGGGGGGGGGGTATTCTACGGCAGTGTTTCCCAACCGCTGTGACGCAGCACACTAGTGTGCCATGCAGGCCCGGAGTAGCGGACTGTGCCGCCCAAGGTCCCCCTGTCTAAATGCCGCCCCCGGGAGGCGGGGCCTCTTGCATGGGGCGGAACCGGCGTGAGGGAGAAGGCGCCGCTGGAAGTCTCGTACCTAGGGCGACTCATGCGGCTTCCCCCGCCGCCGCCCCGCTCACCCGTGCCCCAAATACGAGCGGGGCGGTGGCAGGGGAAGCCACGTGAGTCTCCCTAGGGGCGAGACTTCCAGCGGCGCCTTGTCCGTCACGCCGGCAGTGGCTCCGCCCCTCCTTCCTTCAGTGAAAGGAGGGGGCGGAACCGGCGTGAGGGAGAAGGCGCCGCTGGAAGTCCCGTTCCTAGGGTGACTCACGCGAAAGCCGCGTGAGTCGCCGAAGGGGCGGGACTTCCAGCGGCGCCTTGTCCGTCTCGCCGGTTCCACCCCCTCCCTTCACTGAGCCGCTGTCGGCATGATGGACAAGGCGCCGCCGGAAGTCCCACCCCTAGGGCAACTCACGCGGCTTCCCCGCTGCCACCGCGCTCGCACGGGCGCCCCTCCTCCCTTCACTGAAGGAAGGAGTGGCGCCTGCCCACGCGAGCGGGGCGGCAGCGGGGGAAGCCGCGTCAATCGCCCTAAGGGCAGCGGGACTTCCCCCTGGCTCCTTGTTGTCCCTCACGCGGGTGGGCGCCACCCCTTCCTTCAGGCCCGGAAATGCCGCCCACAAATCCGCCGCCTGAGGCCATGGCCTCGGGTGGCCTTATGGGTAATCCGGGCTTGGTGCCGGGACGGACCTCCTGCTGTGCCGCGAGAAACGCTCTCTGCCCCCTTCCTTCCCTCCTCCTCCTGCCAAACTTCTGCTGCTGGGGGGGGAGGAGGAAGGGCCGGGCGGTGGCGAATAAAAAGAAGAGGCAAGGGCGCCGCCTCCTTCGGGCCGTTTCCCCAACCAGCCTCCAATCCGCCATGACTCCCGCCCCTCGCTCGCTGAAGCTGCGCGGAGGAGCCCCGCCCACCGCTCATGCTCCTCTCCGTCAGTCATGGTGGAGAACGGCCTAGGGCGGCACCTTTTGGGGGGCAGCAGGTCCGGACCCCCCCCAAAAGTTATTAAAAATTCAAAAAATCCCCTCCAAATTAAAAAAATTTTTTAAAGGGCGCCTGCGTGTGCCGGCATAAGCGCCATCCATGGCCGCCCCCCCCCTAGCTCTGCTCTCCTCGGCTCTGCCCCCGCCCTCGGCTCCGCCCCACCCTTGCCTCATCGCGCGCCCAGTCTCTTTCCCTGCCTCCCTTGTCCGGCTCTCTGTGTGTTTGTATTTCCCTGCCTCTCTTTCTCGCACGCGCTCCTCCCTCCCTCCCTCCCTCGGCTCGCGCCCCCCAGCCTGTGTTTCCGTGTGTTTCCCTGCTTCTCGAGTGGGGGCGGGGGCAGACTCGGAGGCTTTGGCCTAAGGCGCCAAAAGGGCCTGACGCTCGCTTTTCCCTCGGGCATTACCAAACACAGGAAATTCCTCCCCACCCCGGCCGTTTCTTTGTGTCCCGCTGCCTCGCACTACCCCGGCCCTGATTGGCTGATTCATAGAGGGCGCTGCTCTGCGAGTGGCCATGATGCCGGCCGGCTTCGTGACGCTCAGCTGTAACTGACGTCGCGGCCTACCAGGTTTGCGCACGTAGCAGGCGCGCGCCAAATTCAAATGTAAATTGATTTCTTGCCATAATTATGCCTGTATGGCTTCAATAGAACACGTCGGCCTTTTGGGAACCTCGGGACTCTGGCTCGACATCCTTCTTCAGCCGAGAAAGACTCTTCTCTCGGTGTGTGCGCTTCGGATCTGGGTGGGGCAATTGCATTTGGGATTTTAGTGGGACTTTTAGTGGTTTTATTTTTAGTGTGGGTCTGAGTGATTTGGGGGGGGGGATGCGGTAGGGGGCGTATTTCCAAAGTGTGGCCTAGGGCAGGGCTGTCCAACTTCTTTTGGCCCAGGGGCCGGAGTTCTGGTCACTGATGACCTGGGGGGCCGCAGCGGGGGGGGGTCACTCGCGGGGGTGGGGCCGCTCCTGAAGGCGTGCTGACGTCAGCACGCCTGATGTCACCACGCCGGCGTCCTGCACGGCCCACCCCTCCATGCATTGGGCGAGGCTTGCTGACGTCACCAAGCCCCGCCAAAGGGACGCCGCGCAGACTCCCGGGGCGTGGCGTGGGTTCCTTCCACCTCTTCCTCCTCATCGCTGAGGAGGAAGAGGTGTAGGGGAACCCGCCCCAGCAACTAGGGGCAGGCCATGTCAAGACGCCTCTCCAGCCCGGCATCCTGCGCCATTTGGGCATATTGAGGGCAGGGCTGGGAGATCCAGATGCCGGCGCCTCCACCTCTTCCTTCTCGGCGCCGGTGTCAAAACGTCACCCAGCCCGCCAAAGGGGGCAGGCCGCTGCGCAGGATGCCGGGCGGGAGAGGCGAGGCGCCCTCCCGCGCATGCCCGCGAGCGCCCCCCCCGAATTTTTTTCCCAAATTTTTTTTTCAATTTTTTTTCCAAATATTATTTATCCCAGGAGGGTAGGTGGGCCGCGTGCAAGGGGCTGGCGGGCCGTGTACGGCCAGCGGGCCCTCCATTGGACAGCCCTGGCCTAGGGCACAAAAAAGTGTTAATCCGGGCCTGCAAACGGACCCGTTTCCATCCGCACAAAGGTCGGAGGCAACACCATAATCAAAGATAACAATGCCTTCCAGAAAGAGAGCACAACCGTTTCCAGTTCTGGCTAAAGAGAAGTTCACGAGAGGGGAGTTGGGGTGGGGTGGGGGGTGTTGAGAGAATGGGGGGGGGGGCACATTTTCAAAATCATAGCGCGTTACCTTTCGAGGGGAAAAAAAGATCAAGCAAGCATTTTTCTCATCCCAAAAAAGATCTCCCCACGCCCCCCCAAAAATGGAAAAGGGGAGAAAAGTTAAGAGAGAAAGAGAGAGAGAGAGAAAGAGAGTTAGAGAGAGAGAGAAGAGTCAGGTGAGAAGCCAAAGAAGCCCTTCCGGGAGGGAAAGAGTTTCTTTTGCTGGAAGAAGCTGCTTTTACTTTGTCATTTGCTCTCTCTGGCTCTCACTCCATTGTTGGAGCCTGCTCCTCAAAAGACACCCTAGTGGAGTCCCTGAAGTCGGGGTGCCTCAGGTCCATGAGATATTTGGTGGGGTTAAGGACATGAGTAGAACCTGCGGGAGAACACAGCACTGACCGCTTGCACACAAGCATCAATACAGAAACACACACACAGAGAGAGAGAAGAGAGAGACAGACAGGTCGTTCAAAAACACAACAGTTATCGAGAACATGCCGAGGGAGGAGAAGAAATCGTTAAACGGTCGCAACACATTTCTTTGACGTCCGAAGCAATGCGGCAGAATCAAAGCCGGCGGAGATGTGAAAATGGAGCCAGACGAGAGACGCAGAAGACACACGAAAAGTAAATAAACAAACGATCCGGAAAAGCTTCGGCACGGCATGAATTAAAGGCGATGAACGAGGACTGGGTTTGGGTGGTTGGAGATGCTCTAGAGTAATAGGCACTCAGATGCACTCAGATGCAGGCACTAGTAGGTACGGACGCTTTCCGGGCCTGCCTGCAAGCCCCGCCACACATGCACTCTAGGAAAGTGTGGCAAAGCGTGTGTGAAAGGAAGTGTAGGCATGCTCGCAGCGCAGCTGCACCTTTTTGCCTTTTGCTCTAGAGTAATAGGCACTCAGATGCAGGCCCTCGTAGGCAAGCACACTTTCTGGGCCTGCCTGCATGCCCCGCCACACATGCACTCCAGGAAAGTGTGGCAAAGCGTGTGTGGAAGGAAGTGTAGGCATGCTCGCAGCGCAGCTGCAGCTTTTGCCTCTTGCTCTAGAGTAATAGGCACTCAGATGCAGGCACTAGTAGGTACGGACGCTTTCCGGGCCTGCCTGCATGCCCTGCCACACTTGCACTCTAGGAAAGTGTGGCAAAGCGTGTGTGGAAGGAAGTGTAGGCATGCTCGCAGCGCAGCTGCAGCTTTTTGCCTCTTGCTCTAGAGTAATAGGCACTCAGATGCAGGCACTAGTAGGCACGGACGCTTTCCGGGCCTGCCTGCATGCCCCGTCACACATGCACTCTAGGGAAGTGTGGCAAAGCGTGTGTGGAAGCGTGTGTGGAAGGAAGTGTAGGCATAGGCTCGCACAGCAGGCAGCTGCAGCTTTTGCCCCTCTTACTCTAGAGTGTGGAAGGAATAGGCACTCACATGCAGGCACTAGTAGGTAGTAGGCACTCAGACGCAGGCACTAGTAGGGCCTGCCTGCATGCCCCGTCACACATGCACTCTAGGGAAGTGTGGCAAAGCGTGTGTGGAAGGAAGTGTAGGCATGCTCGCAGCTGCAGCTTTTTGCCTCTTGCTCTAGAGTAGTAGGCACTCAGATGCAGGCACTAGTAGGCACGCAGACCTGCAGCTTTTTTTCTGGGCCTGCCTGCATGCCCATGCCCACATGCACTCTTGGATAGTGTGGCAAAGCGTGTGTGGAAGGAAATGTAGGCATGCTCCCAGCAGACCTGCAGCTTTTTGTCTCTTGCTCTAGAGTAATAGGCACTCAGATGCAGGCACTAGTAGGCACGCACGGTTTCTGGGCCTGCCTGCATGCCCCGCCACACATGCACTCTAGGAAAGTGTGGCAAAGCGTGTGTGGAAGGAAATGTAGGCATGCTCCCAGCAGACCTGCAGCTTTTTGTCTCTTGCTCTAGAGTAATAGGCACTCAGATGCAGGCACTAGTAGGCACTGCAGACTTGCTCTAGAGTAATAGGGCCTGCACCTGCATGGTTTCGGGCCTGCCCGCCACACATGCACTCCAGGAAAGTGTGGCAAAGCGTGTGTGGAAGGAAATGTAGGCATGCTCCCAGCAGACCTTTTTGTCTCTTGCTCTAGAGTAATAGGCACTCAGATGCAGGCACTAGTAGGCACGCACGCTTTCCGGGCCTGCCTGCATGCCCCGCCACACATGCACTCTAGGAAAGTGTGGCAAAGCGTGTGTGGAAGGAAGTGTAGGCATGCTCGCAGCACAGCTGCAGCTTTTTGCCTCTTGCTCTAGAGTAATAGGCACTCAGATGCAGGCACTAGTAGGTAAGGACGCTTTCCGGGCCTGCCTGCATGCCCCGCCACACATGCACTCTAGGAAAGTGTGGCAAAGTGTGTGTGGAAGGAGGTGTAGGCATGCTCCCAGCAGACCTGCAGCTTTTTGTCTCTTGCTCTAGAGTAATAGGCACTCAGATGCAGGCACTAGTAGGCACGCACGCTTTCTGGGCCTGCCTGCATGCCCCGCCACACATGCACTCTAGGAAAGTGTGGCAAAGCGTGTGTGGAAGAAAGTGTAGGCATGCTCCCAGCAGACCTGCAGCTTTTTGCCTCTTGCTCTAGAGTAATAGGCACTCAGATGTAGGCACTAGTAGGCACGCACGCTTTCCGGGCCTGCCTGCATGCCCCGCCACACATGTACACTTTCCAAGGTGAGTGTGCTGGGGCAAGCCCACAGTGTGCGTACTCCTCCCCGTGCCTTCCTGCAAGTGAGTGCCTCCAAGCAGTCATGCCGGTCACATGACGAGGTCACATAATCAGAATGCTGCCCCCCAGAAAGCGCATGAAATGGGAGCCGGCTTTTGAGGGGCCTTTAAAAAAACAAGGCATATGTGGCAGTTTATCAACACGAGAGCGGAAACACAAAAATACACAATTAAAACATTAGAAGGAAGACTTTACCAGTTAGCCGACACATAGCAAATGTGGGCATGCATACAACAACGCACAGAGATCGGTGACGCAGACATGGCCAAGTGAATAGATACATGAAGCAGTCAGGTGGGAGGAGTGGGAAAGAAAGAGGGGGCGGAGGAGAAGTTCCAGGAAGGAGGCAATTGGCTGGAGATGGGCAACAAGAGGGTGGCCAAAGTCAGCCGGGATTGGGCCTTGGCAACTATCAACACCATTAAGGTCAACAGAGATAACTTCCATCTTGCCTTCTGCACTGTGCATATCTGCCAGCTGAACCGGTGAAGAATGGCCAGGGTCCCTTACTGGCTTCCCCTTTTCATGGGGTGTGCCGGAAGTTAAACCCCCTGCCGACCTTTACCACCCAAGTTCGCTAGGTATTTCAGTGATCTCGGGAAGGGGTGTATACGGTAGGCGCAGGCCAAATGCGAGATTAACTGCGAGATCCGGACTGAGTCATAAAAGGACTCGGCCCGGCTCTGACCTGCGTCCTATCCCTAGGCACGCTGTTGATAGACATCCAACCACCTGTCTCCAGGAAGTGGTTCCCTGACTACGTTGCCACGCACCAGAACAGGAACGGGGACGGGGGTGGGGTGGCAATACTCTCCCGTGATGGATTGCACCTAGGGCGATCCTGCGCTCACCACTTCGGGGCTTGAAAGTGCCGGCCTGGTGTGGGAGTCTCAGGAGAGCCTGGCGATCTTGCTGGTGTACCGGCGCCTAGCGCACCCGGCAGAGCCTGGCGCGGCTGCTGGAGGCTGTGTCGGAGTGGGCATTGAGGTTTCCTAGACTTATTGTTCTGGGGGACTTCAATGTCCACGCCGACGCAGCCTCCGTTCCATCTGCAGCCGCGACCTAATTTCGACCATGGCGACATTAGGCCTCTCCCTCTGTAACTCGGGCCCACGCACTCGGCAGGGCACACCTCGACCTGGTATTTAGCGGGAACCAAGTGGACCTAGCCTCCGTAATAGAGGTTCCATGGTGGACCACTGTGCCCTAAGGATCCGGTTGAGCAACCGCCCCTCCATGCAAGGGCGCCGAACAGATTTTGGTTCGCTGGAAGAGACTTATGGAACCCGAAAGGTTCCTGAATGCTCTGAGGGATCTGGAGTCTATCAGCGTCTCTGTCGACGAGCAGGTTCAAGCCTGGAACACCTCGTTAGCCAGAGCTCTCGACGAGATTGCCCCTAGGCGCCCTCTCCGACCCCGCAAACATCGATCCCCTGGTATACAGAGGACCTCAGGTCGATGAAGCGGGGGAGAGGAGACGGCTAGAGCGCGTGTGGAGGAACCTCCGTGACGGAGCCTCAGTATCAGCTTATAAGCTATTTAAAGATACTTATGAGCGTGCTGTCAAGGCAGCCAAAAATGTGTACTTTTCTGCCTTGATAGCGTCTGCTAGCTCACGCCCGGCTCAATTGTTTAAGGTAATTCGGTCTTTGACGACGGTCCCTACTGTCCCAAAAGCAGCGATCAGACCCCTACCGCCGGTGCTTTCCAGAGCTATTTCACAGACAAGATTCTGAATCGCCGCCGGGACCTTCCTGCCACAATTGATACAGTAAGAGAACATGAGACCCCGTGGCCCTCCGCCGGCCCACCGACCGGTTTCGCCACTGGACGCAGATGCTGTTGATAAGATTGTGGCTGCAACCAGGCCTACCACCTGCTCCTCGACCCGTGCCCCTCCTGGCTTGTTAGATCTTGCCTGGAGGGGTTACGTGGGCCTCTGTTGAACATCGTAAATAGCTCCCTTGAGCAAGGAGTCTTCCCAGAGTGCTTTAAAGACGCGGTGGTAGCTCCATTACTGAAGAAACCGTCACTAGATCCTGCGGTTCCCTCCAACTACCGACCAGTGGGCAAGGTAGTTGAGAGGGCAGTAATGGAGCAGTTGCAGTCCTTCTTAGATGATGCAACATGGCTAGACCCCTTCCAGTCCGGCTTCCGTTCGGGGCACTCCGATCAACTCCGCTGCCAGCTCGACCAAGGCGGGTCTGCGCTGCTCGTGTTATTGGACCTCACGGCAGCGTTTGACACGGTCGACCACAATCTACTGACCCACCGCCTGGCCATGGCTGGAGTGAGGGGGACAGTTCTTAAATGGCTGACCTCCTTCCTCCACCAGCGGTCTCAGCGTGTGAGGAGGGGCGAGGTGGTCTCGAGGGCCTCATTAGTTTGTGGAGTTCCGCAAGGGGCATTCTCTCCCCTCTGTTATTCAACATCTACATGCAGCCGCTTGCACAGCTGGTGCGGAGTTATGGGCTGGAGTGCCACCAGTACGCTTGACGACACCCAGCTCATTCTGAGGATGGAGGGCAGGCCTTCCATCCCCGATAATTTCCAACACTGCCTCGAGGCCGTTACTGGATGGCTGCGTGCCAGTAGGTTGAGGGTGAATCCGGCGAAGACGGAGATCTTGTGGTCGGGGCTCGGGTGTGTAGATGTCCAGCTTCCGACCCTGGACGGTGTGGCGCTATGCCCATTGCCTTCCGTTAAGAGCCTGGGGGTCCATCTGGACTCCCAGCTGACCATGGAGGCCCAGGTCTCCACGGTCAGCAAGGTTGCTTTTTTCATCTGCGACAGGCTCGGAGGCTGGCCCCTATCTCTCCCGGAATGACCTGGCCACGGTGATCCAAGCTACGGTCATCTCAAGGCTGGATTACTGTAACGCGCTACGTTTGCCTTCCTTTGTCGGCGACCCGGAAGCTCAAGCTGGTGCAGAACACTGCCGCCCGGCTCCTGTCTGGAACCCCAGCAGGCCGCCACATCACACCTGTTTTGCAGGATCTGCACTGGCTCCCAATCGAGCACCGGATCTCCTTCAAGGTGTTGGTTCTTCCCTTTAAGGCCTTGCATGGCCTGGGGCCAGCGTACTTGAGGGACCGACTCACCCCACACTGTCCCCGAGATCACTACGCTCCGAGGATGCTAATTTGTTCGAGATACCCTGGCGAAATCGGCTAAACTGACATCTACTCGGAGGGCGTTCTCCGGGTCATAGCTCCTACGCTGTGGAACGCCCTCCGGCTGGGAACGCTGGCTATAAAGGACCTGCTCCCGTTTACGCGCCTGCAAAACTTATTTGTTTAAGCAGGCCTTCGGTGAGTAGGTCCTGCCCATGTTCCGCTTAGCCGCTGTCCTGGGGTGCACTGTCTAATTTCTGAACTGTACCTGGGGGTTTCGTATTTTGCTGTTTTAACTGTTTAATTGTCTTAGATGTATAGTCGCAGTGCTTGTGTGTAGTTGTACCTTCGGTTCCTGTGAGCCGCCGCGAGCCTCAAGGAGTCGGCGGCATAGAAATCCGAATAATAAAATAAAATAAAATAAATAATATAAGAAAAGTCCGTGTTTGCGGGCGGTGGGTGGTGCGGTGGGAGGAATATGTGCCAGCGTTTCGATTGGCTGCCACTGTGAGATTATTTGCACAAAGGGCTCTGATTGGCCAGCCTCAGAACTCCAACATTCTACGGCCCCAGACAGAGGGGATTGGCTGCCACTGAAATGGTATTTGCATAAAGGACTCGCGATTGGCCAACCACATTCCACCATTCTAAAGTGACTCAGGGGAAAAGGAAAGGCCTCAGGCAGTGAGCCACTGCGGCCCACAGCAATGACGGATCAGGACCAAACTTGGCAAATAGGGGACCAATGGCCCACTTCACAACCTGGTGTTGTTTAGGGCAGGATGGGCCACGAATGATGGGATTTGCAGCACCTTCACATCACTCACTTCCCAAACAACACTGTAGCCCCTAAAAATCACAGACCAGGCCCAAATTTGACAGCAAGGCTTCCTCAACTTGATTTTCCTGACTAGGCCCAACAATGACAGAACAAGACCAAACTTGGCACACAGACCCCGAGGTGCACCCTACATCCTGGTGCAGTTTGAGGGAGGATGGACCATGGATGATGGGACTTGCAGTACGACCACTCGGCAGCATCCCAGTGGGTCCACTAAATTGACTAAACTCCAGACCACCCTCAAGGTAACAATGAAACAATGGCCCAATTTTACAAAACCTGCTGTGGTTTATGGCAGATGGCTAAGACTATAAGATCGGTAGCAATATTTCACCTACCACTTCCACAGAACACGCAGTCCTGCCAAACAGAGACTTCAGGCCCAAACTTTCCAGCTTCCGACCCTGGACGGTGTGGCGCTATGCCCATTGCCTCCGTTAAGAGCCTGGGGGTCCATCTGGACTCCCAGCTGACCATGGAGGCCCAGGTCTCCACGGTCAGCAAGGTTGCTTTTTCATCTGGTGACAGGCTCGGAGGCTACCCCCTATCTCTCCCGGAATGACCTGGCCACGGTGATCCAAGCTACGGTCATCTCATGGCGGGATTACTGTAACGCGCTTTAGGTTGGCCTTCCTTTGTCGGCGCCCCGGAAGCCTGCTGGTGCAGAACACTGCCGCCCGGCTCCTGTCTGGAACCCCAGCAGGCCGCCACATCACACCTGTTTTGCAGGATCTGCACTGGCTCCCAATCGAGCATCGGATCTCCTTCAAGGTGTTGGTTCTTCCCTTTAAGGCTCTTGCATGGCCTGGGGCCAGCGTACTTGAGGGACCGACCACCCCACACTGTCCCCGAGATCACTACGCTCCGAGGATGCTAATTTGTTCGAGATACCTCGCGAAATCGGCTAAACTGACATCTACTCGCCGGAGGGCTCCGTCATAGCTCCTACGCTGTGAACGCCTCCCGGCTGAACGCTGGCCATAAAGGACCTGCTCCCGCTTAGACGCGCCTGCAAACTTATTTGTTTAAGCAGGCTCGGTGAGTAGGTCCTGCCCATGTTCCGCTTTTTTAGCCGCTGTCCTGGGGTGTCAGCACTGTCTAATTTCTGAACTGTACCTGGGGGTTTCGTGATTTTGCTGTTTTAACTGTTTAATTGTCTTAGATGTTTTGTCGCATTGCTTGTGTAGTTGTACTCTTGTTCTTGTGAGCCGCCAGCCTCAAGGAGTCGTGCATAGAAACCCGAATAATAAAATAAAATAAAATAAATACTATAAGAAAAGTCAGTGTTTGCGGGTGGGCGGTGGTGCGGTGGGAGGAATATGTGCCAGCGTTTCGATTGGCTGCCACTGTGAGATTATTTGCACAAAGGGCTCTGATTGGCCAGCCTCAGAACTCCAACATTCTACGGCCCCAGACAGAGGGGATTGGCTGCCACTGAAATGGTATTTGCATAAAGGACTCGCGATTGGCCAACCACATTCCAACATTCTAAAGTGACTCAGGGGGAAAAGGAAAGGCCTCAGGCAGTCAGCCACTGCGGCCCACAGCAATGACGGATCAGGACCAAACTTGGCAAACAGGGGACCAATGGCCCACTTCACAACCTGGTGTTGTTTAGGGCAGGATGGGCCACGAATGATGGGATTTGCAGCACCTTCACATCACTCACTTCCCAAACAACACTGTAGCCCCTAAAAATCACAGACCAGGCCCAAATTTGACAGCAAGGCTTCCTCAACTTGATTTTCCTGACTAGGCCCCCAACAATGACAGAACAAGACCAAACTTGGCACACAGACCCTCCAAGATGCACCCTACATCCTGGTGCAGTTTGAGGGAGGATGGACCATGGATGATGGGACTTGCAGTACTTTAATTCACTTCCTTAGAGCACTGTGGCCCACACCAATGACCAATCAGGACCAAACTTGGCACACAGAGGCCCAATGGCCCACTTTACAAACCTGCTGTGGTTTATGGCAGGATGGGCCATGAATTATGGGATTTGCAGTACGTTCACCCAATTCACTTCCCACAGAACATTGCAGCCCCTACAAATCAGAGACCAGGCCCAAACTTGGCACACAGAGTACCCATGACCCACTCTACATCCTGATGCTGTTCTAAGGGGGATGGTCCATGGATGATGGGATCTGCAGTACCTTCACTCACTTACTGAAACCACTGCGACCCTCATCCAATCACCAATAAAGACCAAACTTGGCACACAGAGCCCCCATGACCCACTCTACATCCTGCTGCAGTTTGGAGGATGGACCATGGATGATGGGACTTGCAGTACCATCAATCACTTCCCAAGCCCGCTGTGATCCTCATCTAGTGACTGATCAGAACCAAACTTGGCACACCGAGTCCCTATGACCCTCTCTACATTCTGGTGCAGTTTGGAGTAGGATGGACCATGGATGATGGGACTTGAAGTACCTCCACTCACTTCCCAAGACCACTGCCAATCTCATCCAATGACTGATCAAGACCAAACTTGGCACACAGAGCCCCCATGACTCATTCTACATCCTGCTGCAGTTTGAAGGAGGACGGACCACGGATGATGGGACTTGAAGTACCTCCACTCACTTCACAAGACCACTGCCAATCTCATCCAATGACTGATCAAGACCAAACTTGGCACACAGAGCCCCCATGACCCTCTCTACATTCTGGTGCAGTTTGGAGGAGGATGGATCATGGGTGATGGGACTTGAAGTACCTCCACTCACTTTTTGAGACCACTGCGAGCCAAATAAACAACTGATAAGGACCAACCTTGGCACACAATGCCTTTCTCAAGGAACCCGGGCAGGGCCGGGTCCCCAAGCTAGTAAATAAAATAAATAAATAAAGACTTATCTGCCTCAACAAACTACAAATCCCAGGATCCCATTGCATTGAGTCAATGCTATTGAATGAGAGATGGTGTCGCTGAAAGAGGTGCTCCGGGGACTCCTGAAGCAGCTTCAACCTTTGGCTTTGGCTCAGCATTGAGATTACCATATTGTGCAAATCTAATGCGCCCCTTAATTTCGGAGAGGTCACTTAGCCACAGAAGGGGGGGGCATTAGAATCGAGTCAATAGGGGTAATTAACGCTTCGGTTCTCCACCACCTTTGGCCACCCTTGGTTGCCACTGTCCATCTTGGCTGTATCGGGAACCTTCCGGAAGCTAGCGGTTGGAGGGAGGAGACAAAAGGAAGGGAGTGTGGAGGAAGCTCGAGACAGAGGAACGAGAGATGGTCGGCAACGCAAAAGCGGGACGGAGAGCGACTCCGCCCACAAAAAGACTCACCTATTAGCACCTCCCACTTCCCACTGGCTTGCGTGACTTCGTAGGCGCAGCGCATCTCGCTCATGCTCACGCCCCCCAGGATAAAGATGATGATGCGGGGGCCACTGCGGTACTCCCCGGGGGCCTTGTTCTTGTGCCAGTGGCCGTAGCGAGCACTGGGGGCAAGAGAGAAGGAAAGGAGATGAAAAGGGACCGTGCCAATTCCACGCCAGCGGGGAGAGTCAGGAACACTGGGGTGTCTGTGGTGTCACAGAAAAACAGAAAATCTAGGACGCAACCTCGGAAAATCTACCGTGTTTCCCCGAAAGTATGACACCCCCGATTGTAAGGGTAGGAATTGCTGGAGTATTGTGCAGTCCTGGGTTTTGTGTTGGGGAAGTTGTCAGGTATTTGTGGGGTTTATTTTGTGTGTGTTGTGGTGACATATTGTAGTTGGTGATGTGGAGGGGGGGGTGGCTTTTGCCAGTGGTGTTGCCAGAATTTTGGTTGGGGTGGGTTTTGTGTTGCAGGATTATTATTTTTTGGTGGGTTTTGCAAGTTTGTGTTATTCCGGCGGTATGTGTTTGTCAGTGGTGCCTGTGTCCCTGGTGCCCTATTTGTGTCAGTGTTATATCCTCCTGGGAGTTGTTAAGTCCTCCTGTGTTAGTTGGTTGTACTGTGTAGGTTTCTGTTTAGCAGAGGTATGTTTAACCCTCAAACACCAACTGACTGAACTCAAATCACTCAGCATTCTATCCTAGCCTTGGCTGGCTCTGCCCAGCGTTACTATGGTTACTCAGCCTCCCTGCATTTTGTGTGGGCCGATGTTGGCCAATGGGTTTCGCTGGCTGCCGCAGAGGATGCTGGGAAATGTATTTTTTTTTGTATCATTGTTTTGGGGGCCTTCTAGGTTTTTTTGGGGGAGTTTCTTTGCTAAAAACCTTCCTTGCCTGAGGCCTATTTTTGTTGGCAAGTTTGGTGTCTCTGCCTTGGAAGGTTTCTCTGTCTCTGGCAGTCGTTCGATGACGGGACCTCCTTTATATAATAGATTGACCACAACATGGATGGACATCTACTCATCCTCATCCGAATAGCAAGAGGCTCCACCCGAGGAGCTTTCCTCCTACCTGACGGCCGTAGTGCTGAAGGAGGCCGAGGAGCGGGTGGAGATGTACGGGTAGTGCTTGGTATCCAGTTTGTCCTCAATGGCATCCTGGGAAGAAGGGAAAAGGCCAAGGGGTTGAGATTTCTGGAAAATCTTCTGCAAGCCATGCGTAGTGTGGGAAAGGAGTGCTTACTGGCGCAACATGCTCTCTAACAACAACAACCACCATTTCTTTATGTATATCCCACCACCATCTTCCGGAAGGGACTCGGGGAGGATTACAAAGCAGCGAACTGCAACATGAACATAAAAACATCAAAAGAGCCACACCGGGCTTGCGCACCATAGGTTCCCCACCCCTGGTTTAGACCACAGGTGCTCACACTTTTTGAGCATGCTAGCTATTTTTTTTAATAAAGTGAAGAAGTTCTACCTTTCCAGTGCGCGCATCATCTGCGCACCGTTCCTCCCGCGCACCGCCGCTCCTCCAACGCACCGCCACCCCTCCCACGGGGCATTGCAGAGGGTGAGGAAGTGCAAGGTGGAACCTTTGAAGGCTGTGCCTCGCGCTTCCTCGTTCCCACTGCCGCCTCCTCCTCCCGCAGGGCATTGCAGAGGGCGAGGGAGCACTAGGCGGAGCCTTCGAAGGGTCCGCCTCGCGCTTTCTCCTTCCTGCAATGCCCCGCGGGCGGAAAAAGCACCGCGGGAGCGGAGGCTAGCAGCGGGAGCGTGCGTGCGCGCGCATGGCAGGAGCGCCCTATTTGCTGGTGAGGCCCGAAGATCACCTGGAAGAGGGCCGAAGATCGACTAGTAGCTCGCGATCAACGCAATGAGCACCCCTGGTTTAGACCAATGGCGTCCAACCTTTAGTCCTCCAGATATCCGGAGCTCCAACTCCCCAAAGCCCCGGCTCTGTGCGCCAAGTGTGGTCCAGGCCCATCATCATAGAGTCATAGAATCCTAGACACGGAAGAGGGAAGATTCTGCCAAGATGCAGGAAAGTCGCATTCGAGGCACTCCCCGACAGATGGCCATCCAGCAAAGGAGCCTCCACCACACACCAGGGCAGAGAGTTCCACTGCTGAACAGCTCTCTCTCTCTCACAGCCAGGAAGTTCCTCATAATGTCCAGGTGCAATCTCCTTCCCTGTGGTCTGAAGCCACGGCTCCATTGCGTCCTAGTCTCCAGGGCAGCAGAAAGCAAGCCTGCTCCCCCCACCTGACGACTCCCCCTCACGTATTGGTGCGTGGCCCCCATCGTGTCTCCGCTCAGCCTTCATATTCGGAAGCTTCAGCGCCGGTTGACCTTCAACCCGCAGAGTGCCAACGCCTCACCTCCATGATGTCTTTGACGACCGGGGTCCACCGAGAGAGCTGGTAGGTCTGCTCGCTGATGCGCTCCTTCCTTTCCGGCTTGCTTCTGCGGCGCAAGGTGGACTGCGGAGACAAGAGTCGAAAGGACTACGCTGGAGGGAGTCTGGGCAGAAGAAGGAATCCTCCCACTCACCTGGGGTCAGGCCCGGACTAATGCTTTGTGGCGCCCGGTAAGTGCCGCCCCCTGGGGGGCGGGGCCGCCTGAGGGGGCGGGGCCGACGCAAGCGAGGAGGCGGCGGGGGAAGTCCCGCCCCAAGGCGTCTGACGTGGCTTCCCCCCGACGCCTCCTCGCTCGCACGGGCGCCCCTCCTTCCTTCACTGACGGGAGCGGTGCCCGTACGAGCGAGGAGGTGGCGGGGGAAGCCACGTCAGACGCCTAGGGGCGGGACTTCCCCCGGCTCCTTCTCCCTCGCGTGGGCGGGCGCTGCGCTCCTTCCTTCAGTGAAGGAATGAGGGGCGGAGCCAGCACGAGGGAGAGGGAGCCGGGGGAAGCCCCGCCCCTAGGGCGTCTGACGTGGATTTCCCCCCGCCGCCTCCTCGCTCGCACAGGCGCCGCTCACTGAAGGAAGGAGCGGTGAGGAGGTGGCGAGGGGAAAGCCACGTCAGACGCCCTAGGGGCGGCGGGACTTTCCCCCAGCTCCTTCTCCCTCGCGCGGGAAGGGAGGAAAAAGGCCGGCCTGGAACCCGCCACCCCCCCCCCACTCTCCTGGCTCCTCGCCGTGGCTCGGCTCCTCCTCTCGCTCGCTCGCTCCCTCCTTAGAGGGACAGCGTGGCGACGGCGTGGCAACCCGGCGGGGGCGCACCCAGCGCTCTACTGTATGGCGCTGCACGCGCATGCGCAGAAGCACCAAAGGTCCGGTCGCCATATTGGGGGGGGGGAATTTGAAAAAAAAAATTAAATTGGGGGGTCCAAATTTGCCAACCCGCCATGGCTGCCGCCCAAGGACATGGCCTCGGGTGGCCTTATGGATGATCCGGGCCTGCCTGGGATGTGGCTGGATCGCAAACAGCACATGGACATCTCAAGAAGCCAATGCAATCCCCAGTGACCCGGCCGCTTGGCCATGAAGTTCCAGAGAGGACCTTTCCCCAGGCTCTGGTGTGTCCTCTTCCTCCCGCTTTGGACCGCAACAGGACCTTGTGCACGGGTTGTTCACGAGGGAACACCCTTGATCAGGTGGGGAAGAAGCTTGGGCGTGCCTTCTGGGGGGTTCTCCACAGGAACCCGAGGGTCCAAAGGGCGGAAACGGATCCACCCCAGTGGCCCACCCCGAGGCAGGAGGACTTACGTCCGTGATAATGGGTATTCCAAGGTGCGCCATGTTGGTGATGATCTCGCTGTCCTCGGGCGGGATTTGGGCGTGCTGGATGAGCTTGTTGAGGTTTTCCTCAGTGATGCCTGGAGGAAACAGAAAAGACGGAGACGGCGGGCGCTCAACGGGCGCGAGGTTTGTTCGGAGGAAGGTCGCTCGGGCCTTCTTTGGAGGCGGAGCCCTTGCCCAAGGTGGGTTTCGATGGGCAAGCTAAGACCTGAAATTTTATTTATTTATTTATTTATATTATTTATTTCCGCCATTTCTACCCCGCTTCTTCTTCTCAACCCCCGAGGGAGGGGGGGGGGGGACTCAGAGCGGCCTCACAACGGCAACAATTCGATGCCCGAAAACACAGAATTACATATAATAGAGAACCACAAACAGTCAGAATTAAAATACATTAAAATACAATTAGCATTAAAATGCATCGTGTACATTCACATCAGTTAAAAACAGTATTCCGTCCATAATAGAAGCCTTGGGTCACGTCCAGCAGTTTGCCATTTCAACCCCATCTACAGGGCCGTATCGTGCTAATGTGCAAACGCCTGGTCCCACAGCCAGGAGGAATGGGGTGGATCGTATATCAATTGGGAGTGCGTTCCACAGACGGGAGCCACCACCGAGAAGGCCCTCTCCCTCGCCCCCACCAGCCTCATCTGAGACGTAGGCGGGAGCGAGAGCAGGGCCTCCCCGGATGATCTCAAATTACGAGGTGGGACGTAGCGGCCGATGCGTTCGGACAAGTAAGCTGGGCCAGAACCATATAGAGCTTTAAAGGTCAAGACCAGCACTTTGAATTGAGCTTGGAAGTGGACCGGCAGCCAGTGGAGCTGACACAACAGGGGGGTGGTATGCTCCATGTATGTAGCTCCTGTTAGTAGTCTGGCTGCCGCCCGTTGGACTAATTGCAGTTTCCGAACAGTCTTCAAAGGCTGCCCCACGTAGAGTGTGTTGCAGTAGTCTATTCAGGATGTGACCAGAGCGTGGACGACCGTAGCCAGATCAGGCTTCCCAAGGTACGGGCGCAGCTGGCGCATGAGTCTTAACTGTGCGAAGCTGGCCACCGCCGAGACCCCCTGGCCACCGCCGAGACCTTCCGAACAGTCTTCAAAGGCAGCCCCACGAGTCCGAACAGTCTTGCAGTAGTCTATTCGGGATGTGGCCAGAGCGTGACGACCGTAGCCAGATCAGGCTTCCCAAGGTACGGGCGCAGCTGGCGACGAGTCTTAACTGTGCAAAAGCTCCCTGGCCACCCCGAGACCTTCCGAACAGTCTTCAAAGCGTGCCCCACGTAGAGCTGCGTTGCAGTAGTCTGGCCGCCGAGATTCGGGATGTGGCCAGAGCGTGGACGACCGTAGCCAGATCAGGCTTCCCAAGGTACGGGCGCAGCTGGCGCACGAGTCTTAACTGTGCGAAAGCTCCCCTGGCCACCCCCGAGACCTTCCGAACAGTCTTCAAAGGCTGCCCCACGTAGAGAGCGTTGCAGTAGTCTATTCAGGATGTGACCAGAGCGTGGACGACCGTAGCCAGATCAGGCTTCCCAAGGTACGGGCGCAGCTGGCGCACGAGTCTTAACTGTGCGAAAGCTCCCCTGGCCACCGCCGAGACCTTCCGAACAGTCTTCAAAGGCAGCCCCACGAGAGTGCGTTGCAGTAGTCTATTCGGGAAGGCCAGCCCCACCCGTAGCCAGATCAGGCTTCCCAAGGTACGGGCGCAGCTGGCACGAGTCTTAACTGTGCAAAAGCCCTGGCCACCCCAGAGACCTTCAAAGGCAGTCTTCAAAGGCAGCCCACGTAGAGAGTTGCAGTAGTCGGGATGTGGCCAGAGCGTGGACGGCCACCGTAGCCAGATCAGGCTTCCCAAGGTACGGGCGCAGCTGGCGCATGAGTCTTAAGTGTGCGAAAGCTCCCCTGGCCACCCCCGAGACCTTCCGAACAGTCTTCAAAGGCAGCCCCACGTAGAGTGCGTTGCAGTAGTCTATTCGGGATGTGGCCAGAGCGTGGACGACCGTGGCCAGATCAGGCTTCCCAAGGTACGGGCGCAGCTGGAGCACGAGTCTTAACTGTGCAAAAGCTCCCCTGGCCACCCCCGAGACCTTCTGAACAGTCTTCAAAGGCAGCCCCATGTAGAGTGCATTGCAGAAGTCTATTCGGGATGTGACCAGAGTGTGGACAACCGTAGCAGATCAGACTTCCCAAGGTACGGGCGCAGCTGGCGCACGAGTCTTAACTGTGCAAAAGCTCCCCTGGCCACTGCCGAGACCTTCCGAACAGTCTTCAAAGGCAGCCCCACGTAGAGTGCGTTGCAGTAGTCTATTCGGGATGTGGCCAGAGCGTGGACGACCGTAGCCAGATCAGGCTTCCCAAGGTACGGGCGCAGCTGGCGCATGAGTCTTAAGTGTGCGAAAGCTCCCCTGGCCACCCCCGAGACCTTCCGAACAGTCTTCAAAGGCAGCCCCACGTAGAGTGTGTTGCAGTAGTCTATTCGGGATGTGGCCAGAGCGTGGACGACCGTGGCCAGATCAGACTTCCCAAGGTACGGGCGCAGCTGGCGCACGAGTCTTAACTGTGCAAAAGCTCCCCTGGCCACCCCCGAGACCTTCTGAACAGTCTTCAAAGGCAGCCCCATGTAGAGTGCATTGCAGAAGTCTATTCGGGATGTGACCAGAGCGTGGACGACCGTAGCCAGATCAGACTTCCCAAGGTACGGGCGCAGCTGGCGCACGAGTCTTAACTGTGCAAAAGCTCCCCTGGCCACCGCCCAGACCTGGGGTTCCAGGCTCAGCAATGAGCCCAGGGTCACTCCCTGCGCCTTCAGGGGGAGTGTAACCCCGTCCAACACAGGCTGTGACCCTACGCCCTGTTCGGCCTTTCGACTGACCAGGAGGACCTCTGTCTTGTCTGGATTGAGTTTCAATGTGCTAGCCCTCATCCAGTCCGGCACAGCGGCCAGGCACCGGTTCAAAGTCTGGACAGCCTCCTTGGTGACCGGTGGGAAGGAGCGACAGGTCTGGACGTCATCTACCTACCTCTAATCTACCTACCCGGAGGATTTCTGGGAGCTGCGGCCCAGGAATAGGAAATTGGAAATGCGCAAGGACTGGGATGCTCCCAAAGAAATCCAAGGAGAAGAAAGCTTCCGTCTTGGAAGCGCTGCCGTTGGGTCACCCTCCTCTCCTGAAGGGCCTGGTCTAGGGGATGCTGGGAGCTGTAGTCCGGAAGAGAGTGTGGATATGCTATTGTGTGTTTTGTTTGCCAGGGATCGTTGTGGTGCGCGTGCGCTGTAGCGTCTTTTTGCTTTTTGGGCTTTTAAAGTCCCTTCCACTGTATTTTTCAGTGATGGTCACTCATTGGCCTGAGAGGTGCATTGTGTCCAAATACGGTGTCAATTCGTCAATTGGTTTTTGAGTTATGTTAATTTATTTATTAATTACTAGCTTTGGGACCTGGGGGTGCCCGGGTTATTTGAAATGGGCTGAGGCCTAGGAAGCCTTACTGTCCAATCAGGCTGAGGCCTAGGGAGCCTTACTGTCAATGCAGGCTGAGGCCTAGGGAGCCTTACTGTCAATGCAGGTTGAGGCCTAGGGAGCCTTACTGTCCAATCAGGCTGAGGCCTAGGAAGCCTTACTGTCAATGCAGGTTGAGGCCTAGGGAGCCTTACTGTTAACTTAGGCTGAGGCCTAGGAAGCCTTACTGTTAATTTAGGCTGAGGCCCAGGAAGCCGTACTGTCAATGCAGGCTGAGGCCTAGGAAGCCTTACTGTCAATGCAGGCTGAGGCCTAGGAAGCCTTACTGTTAATTTAGGCTGAGGCCTAGGAAGCCTTACTGTTAATTCAGGCTGAGGCCTAGGAAGCCTTACTGTCAATTCAGGCTGAGGCCTAGGAAGCCTTACTGTTAATTTAGGCTGAGGCCCAGGAAGCCTTACTGTCAATGCAGGCTGAGGCCTAGGAAGCCTTACTGTCCATTCAGGCTGAGGCCTAAGGAGCCTTACTGTTAATTGAGGCTGAGGCCCAGGAAGCCTTACTGTCAATTCAGGCTGAGGCCTAGGAAGCCTTACTGTCAATGCAGGCTGAGGCCCAGGAAGCCTTCCTGTCAATGCAGGCTGAGGCCTAGGAAGCCTTACTGTCAATGCAGGCTGAGGCCTAGGGAGCCTTACTGTCAATGCAGGTTGAGGCCTAGGGAGCCTTACTGTCCAATCAGGCTGAGGCCTAGGAAGCCTTACTGTCAATGCAGGTTGAGGCCTAGGGAGCCTTACTGTTAACTTAGGCTGAGGCCTAGGAAGCCTTACTGTTAATTTAGGCTGAGGCCCAGGAAGCCGTACTGTCAATGCAGGCTGAGGCCTAGGAAGCCTTACTGTCAATGCAGGCTGAGGCCTAGGAAGCCTTACTGTTAATTTAGGCTGAGGCCTAGGAAGCCTTACTGTTAATTCAGGCTGAGGCCTAGGAAGCCTTACTGTCAATTCAGGCTGAGGCCTAGGAAGCCTTACTGTTAATTTAGGCTGAGGCCCAGGAAGCCTTACTGTCAATGCAGGCTGAGGCCTAGGAAGCCTTACTGTCCATTCAGGCTGAGGCCTAAGGAGCCTTACTGTTAATTGAGGCTGAGGCCTAGGAAGCCTTACTGTCAATTCAGGCTGAGGCCCAGGAAGCCTTACTGTCAATGCAGGCTGAGGCCTAGGAAGCCTTACTGTCAATGCAGGCTGAGGCCTAGGAAGCCTTACTGTCAATTCAGGCTGAGGCCTAGGAAGCCTTACTGTCAATTCAGGCTGAGGCCTAGGAAGCCTTCCTGTCAATGCAGGCTGAGGCCTAGGAAGCCTTCCTGTCAATTCAGGCTGAGGCCTAGGAAGCCTTCCTGTCAATTCAGGCTGAGGCCTAGGAAGCCTTCCTGTCAATTCAGGCTGAGGCCTAGGAAGCCTTCCTGTCAATTCAGGCTGAGGCCTAGGAAGCCTTCCTGTCAATTCAGGCTGAGGCCTAGGAAGCCTTCCTGTCAATGCAGGCTGAGGCCTAGGAAGCCTTCCTGTCAATGCAGGCTGAGGCCTAGGAAGCCTTCCTGTCAATGCAGGCTGAGGCCTAGGAAGCCTTCCTGTCAATGCAGGCTGAGGCCTAGGAAGCCTTACTGTCAATGCAGGCTGAGGCCTAGGAAGCCTTCCTGTCAATGCAGGCTGAGGCCTAGGAAGCCTTACTGTCAATGCAGGCTGAGGCCTAGGAAGCCTTACTGTCAATTCAGGCTGAGGCCTAGGAAGCCTTCCTGTCAATGCAGGCTGAGGCCTAGGAAGCCTTCCTGTCAATTCAGGCTGAGGCCTAGGAAGCCTTCCTGTCAATTCAGGCTGAGGCCTAGGAAGCCTTCCTGTCAATTCAGGCTGAGGCCTAGGAAGCCTTCCTGTCAATGCAGGCTGAGGCCTAGGAAGCCTTCCTGTCAATGCAGGCTGAGGCCTAGGAAGCCTTCCTGTCAATGCAGGCTGAGGCCTAGGAAGCCTTCCTGTCAATGCAGGCTGAGGCCTAGGAAGCCTTACTGTCAATGCAGGCTGAGGCCTAGGAAGCCTTACTGTCAATTCAGGCTGAGGCCTGTTGGGAATAGTGGTGTTTTCACCTTTGGCTGGAAGTCCTTTATGCAAATAATCCCACATTGGCGACCAATCAAAAAGCTACCACATATTCCTCCACACCTCCTGCCGCACCTCCCGCCGCAAACACTGACTTTTATTATATAGAAGATAGATTTATTTACAGTATTGATATTCCGCCCTTCTTCTCACCCCGCTGCAGGGGACTCTGGGCGGATCACAATGTACATATGCATGGCAAACATTCAATACTATAGACACACAACATATATAGACAGACACCCGGAGGCTATTTAACATTCCAGCTTCTGGCCACCAGGGGAGCTGTCGCTTCCTCGTTCTTTGCATACTTCCTGGAGATTTTTATGGCCTCGTAAATCAGTTAAATTAGTGGTACCTAAATTTCCTACTTGACAGATGCAACTGTCTTTCGGGCTGCAAAGGTCGACAACAAGCTACACAATTTTGGTCGGGAGCTCACTCCGACCCGGGCTGGCTTCGAACTCATGACCTTTTGGTCAGTAGTGATCTTAATGCAGCTGACTCCCAGATTGTGCGCCACAATCCCACAAACTAAGCCGTTCTGTCATGAACTCCTCTGAATCTTCAAAGGAAGGACTTCAGACGGCAGCAAAAGAACTACGGCCACCCCTCCTGTCGCCCTCTCCCTGACTCTCCCTCTCTCCAAACCACGACATCTGGAATTAGATAGGGATTTTGCCCCCCCAAAGTGGACGCATCTCCTACCGTTCTTGAGAAAGACGTAGAGCAAGATGATACGGATCTTGTCGTAGGTGGTGACGTTCGCATCCAGCAGGATGGGGACGATGGCTCTCATGGGGTCCTTGATCTTCTCCCCTTCGGCATCGGTGCCCATGGCCAGGTCCTAAAGAGAAGGCCACAACCCACCAGCAAAAAGTCAGCGGCCGAAGGCAGTACGGAAAGAGGCAGGAGGCTGCATTGCAATGCCACCAAAGGGGACTCATGCCATTCACCTTGAACAGCAAAGACACCTTGGTGAACCTTTTGGTTCAGAACAGAAGAAGGAGGCACCTCATCGTTCCCAGCTCTTTTACTACTACTACTAGAGAGTGGAAGGAAGTTATTGGCAAGCTGGAACATGCCCAAAAGGCGAACAGATCAGACTTCCCAAGGGGTATAGTAGGCGCAGCTGGCACACGAGTCTTATCTGCGCAAAAGCTCCCCTGGCCACCGCCGAGACCTGGTGCCAAGACCTGGCCTTTGAGACCTTGGGGCAGGGTGGACCTTTCTATTTTGGATCCCACCGCTGCCACCAAATATAACGACCCAATAGACGTCGGGTCACTGTGGCAGGGCAGGTCTTTGGTGAAATCCCACCCTAAACGCCAAAAGTCACTAAGTAGAGGCTTTAACCACTTGGAACGTTGCCACCAACCTAAAAATGCTTTTAGGATTTCTTTTAAAATAATAGCTAAGCTAGGCTCCTAAACTGAAGGTAAACAAAGAGGATTACTGAGGCGAGATATCTTCTCCCAGACTGGGAATGTGGGAAGGCTGGAAACGGCACACTCTGGTGTAATGAGGCACACTGAAAGCTTTCTTGTAAAGTTGACAAATAGAAGGTTTATTAATCTTAACAGGCAGGTCTTAAAAGCACAGATGCGTAACGGTTAGGCAGAACAGTACTAGAGCGTGTTGGTTTCTTAAGATTGGTTTCTTAACGTCGTTACAAAACTAGACAGTTCAAAACTTGTCTATCTAAACTTCCTCACTCTAATACCGCAGACTAGTAGTGAGTAGTCTTCAACTAACTAACCTAGTTAGTTCCCTGAGCTAACACTCGGTCTTCCAGAAGCACCCTAGCTACTAACTCTCTCCTAGAGTTTTCCTGTAGCTGGCTTCCCCAGAGATGTGAGCTAATCTCTAAGCCCTAGAGATTCCAAAAGCCTGTGACTGACTACCTGTCATTTCCACACAGAACTTTTCCTGTCAGTTTACAAGGCAACTGTCTTCTCTGACTGCTCACTCTCAGCTCTGTCAAGAGACTGCTGAATAAGCTACACTTTGTGCCTCTCAAGCAGCTCGGCTCCTCCCCTCAGCTCTGAGCCACTCCCAGGCAGCTCTCTCTCTCTCCCTCCCTGAGAAGGATCCAAGCCAGTCCCCCTTTCCTGGCTATCCTGTTTTTCCATGGATGCCAAACTGCCATGCTGGTCTCGGCCTAGCATAAAATGGGCGAGTCCTCACACCTGGGCGTCCAGGCTCAGCGATGAGTCCAGGATCACTCCCAAGCTGCGAACCTGCGTCTTCAGGGGGAGTGTCACCCCTTCCATCCAACACAGGCTGTGACCCTATGCCCTGTTCGGCCTTTCAACTGACCAGGAGGACCTCTGTCTTGTCTGGATTCAGTTTCAATGTGCTAGCCCTCATCCAAGGCTTCTTACAACTTCTCAGAAGTCATGCCATAAATGTCAACATAGGACATACACGCTTGAGAGGAGGAGGCGTTTGGCCGAGACAATCCAAAAAGCAATAAAAATGTGCTAACTATATCAAGAAGAAAATGTGCCACCGCAAGGCCAGTCACCTGTTCAACTCGGCAAAGTTTGTCCACGGTGCCTTGGTAGTGCTTCATGCAGTCTTCGGCCAGGTGGAGATGAGTCGAGTACTACAGAGGGACAGAAGCACCACAAAGACACATTGACACGTGCCCAACACGGTGGGCTGAAAAGCCATGTCCCCTTTCACAGGCTGCAGAGCTGCGCATATGTTGCATACGCCCTGGGACCCCGTTTCTATGGCCCCAGTGCTACACCTCATTGGTATCACTACACCCACATTTTATTTGAAAACCCTGTATTGGGGCCATTTTGACTCAAAACAACACATACATGTGAATACGCATCCCAGCCCAGAACCAGTCCAGAACCCAGTCCTGTCCTCAAACACGGGCAGCCGTGACGCTACGAAAGTGCTGAAGGTTTGTTCACATCACTTTCTGTCTCTTGATAATTGGATTTTGAACAATTTGTCTTGTTGTGGAAACAGGCCCGGATCATGGCCTTTTGGCGCCCTAGGCCAAAGGCTCTGCCCCGCCCCTGGCTCCACCCCTGCCTCGCTGGCGATGCGCAGTGGCCCCAAGGGCGGGGCCTCCCCATGGCTCCTCCCTCCCTCCTAAAGCCACCATGCCGGCCTGAAAAGGGCGATTTCGGCTGCTTCTGAGGCCGGCATGATGGCTTTAGGAGGGAGGGAGGAGCCGTGGGGAGGCCCCGCCCTTGGGGCCACTGCCGCGCATGCGTGGCATCGGCTCCGGGGGTGGGGCTTTCCTTCCTCCTCCTCGCGCCGGCAAGGAGCCGGGGGTGGGGCGGAGCCAGGGGTGGGGGCAGAGCCTTTGGAGCCGAAGGGAGCAGAGCAAAGGGGGGGGGGCGGAAGGGCGGCCGTGGATGGCGCTTCCACCGCCGCAAGACATGCGCACTTTTTTTTTAAAAAAAATATTTTTTAAAAACTTTTATTGGGGGGTCCGGACCTGCTGCCCCCACATGGCTGCCGCCCAAGGCCATGGCCTAGGGTGGCCTTATGGTAATCTGGGCCTGTGTGGAAACAAGAATTGGGGGTAAAGCTTCAACAAAGCCGTATTAAATTCGTTTCTAATTTACTTTTGAAGCGTTTTTGAAGCGCTTTAAGCAACCAGGAAGTGGGTTTGCGTATTCGAAGCCGCGGCCGCCATTTTCGAAAAGGGCTCGGATCAGATTCCCGCCCTTCTAGAGTCGGATTCCCCTCATTGGCTGCAGATTGGATGCGGGATAACATCCCTCCGCGTTCCCCCCCAGTTCTCATGCGGAGGGAGGGAAGAAATCCCGCATCCAATCTGGGTTAAACACGCCTTTCCGCCATTAACGAAGCCATTCCGAAATTTCGGATTTTTTACGAATTAAATTTGAAATTTTTCCAGAAATTTTCGGAAGTCAATCATATTCGAAGCGCCGGCAACCCCACCGAAACGTGTTGTGAACCATTTGTTGTGGATCAACCAGCCCTACTAAATATACTTTGCACCAAACACAGATACAGAATTGACATACGGCACCAATAGATCAGTGGCGCCCAGACCTTTTTGGCCTACCGCCCCCTTTCCAGAAAAAAAATTTACTCCCCGCCCCCCTATAAATTAATTTTTTAAAAATGTAATAGCAATTACACAGAAAGACCTCTGTATCAATGCCGTGGTTCTCAACCTTTCTGATGCCGTGACCCTATATGACCCCTAAATAAGGTTCCTCATGTTGTGGTGACCCCCAACCATATTTTCGTAAATAATTTTGCTACTCTTACGCAAATCTGATGCAAATATCTAATATGCAGGATGTATTTCCATTGTTACAAATTGAACCTAATTAAAGCAAAGTGATTAATCACAAAAACAATGTGTTTGGGGGAATATGGGCAAGGGATGATGGGATTTGTAGTACCTTCGACCAATTCAGCTCTGACTTCCACAGACTGCTGAGACCCCATGAATGTCAGACTGGGACCAAACTTGGCACATAGAACCCCCATGACCCACAGAAAGTACTGGAGGGGTTTGGGGGGAATCCACAGAGATTTAGGGGAGATGTAGTTCACCTACATTCGGAGAACACTCTGAACCCAAACAACCCTGGATCTGGACCAAATTTGGCACAAATACTCAATATGCCCAAAGTTGAACACTGGTGGGGTTTGGAGAAAATAGTCCTTCTCATTTGGGAGTTGTAGCTGCTGGGATTTATAGTTCACCTATAATCAAAGAGCATTTTGAACTTCCCACAGCAATGGAATTGAACTAAACTTGGGCAATAGAGAATACTGGACCTTGGAAATTGGGAGCTGCTTGCATTTTCCTTCGTGCCACGGCCGTCTCCCGGGAGGCGCCTGCAAATGCCGCAGCGACGCGGAGGCTTTCCTTCTCCGCTGGACCAACCGGCAGGCACACACTCGCAAGTGCACGACTGTCTCAGCCTGCCAGTTGGAATCCCTGGGCAGGCGTTGCCTGGAAACCGCAGCACGCGCCCCCTTCCTCTCCTCAACTCCGCCCACGGCGCAGTCCCATATCGCCCTTTTCTTCCGAGAGACCCATTGGATTGGAAGGGGCGATACAGGACTGCGCCACGGGTAGAATTGAGGAGAGGAAGGGGGCGCGCACTGCGGTTCCCAGCCAGCGCATGCGCGGGGTTTCCAACTAGCAGGCGCACACTCGCAGGCTTGTGAGTTGAAATCCCGCCACAGGGCTTCAGTGCCCCCCAAATTCTCCTGAGCCTCCCACCGCCCCCTTGGATCCCCACACCGCCCACTAGGGGGCGGTACCGCCCACTCTGGGAACCACGGCAATAGAATGCCAATCGAAACTCACGATCGAAAGTTACCATCTAAATAGAAGCTCAGCGTTAACGAAACCAGCGTGGCAGCCGCGTAAAGTCCGACTACACCCGCCGGTCCTTCTCAAAACGGGGACGTACCTTGCTGAGTTCCTTCTGATACTGGGGCATCTTCTTCAGCATCTGGGAAAGGTCCCTCATGGTGGTCTGAAAGGGACAGAAATGGGCCGGTCACCATGGAAGCGGCTTCCTGTCCAAAGGCACTTTGGCAGGACAATGGTCTCTTCCAACTCCTTTTGTGACTCTACGAGGGTTGAATGAAAAGTAATGCCTCCCCCTTCGTAATTCCTCAACAGGTGGCAGTGCTGGTGCGTGCAGGTAGGTGGGCACTCTCCCCTACAGTTCCATTTTGGCCGGAAGCCTTCGCATCGAACGGTTGTGTTGTTCAAGTGTTGTTAAGATGCGTCAGCGCCCCCTGGTGGCCAGAAGTTTGCTTCTCTGTTCGTCTATGTTCGTCAATATATGTCAAAAATACGTCTATATATGTTGAACTGCAGGGATTTTCTGCAAGTATATGTACTGTAATGCGCTCTGAGTCCCCTTCGGGGTGGAATATAAATGAAGTAAATAATAATAATAATGATAAATAAGTAGGAGACCCTGCGCAGGCGGGCGGTGGGGTCAACACGACTTAAGCCACGTGCAGTCATTGAATTCTTGACCGCAGAAGGTGTCGCCCCGAAGGAGATTCAATGCAAGCTGTTTATGGCAATTGTGTTGATGTGAGGACCAGGCCCGGATTAACGTTTTGTGGCGCCCTCGGCCACACTCTGTAAGTGCCGCCCCCAGGGGGGCAGGGCCGCTTGCAGGCATGCGCGAGCGATGAACAGGCGGGGGGAAGTCCTGCCCCTAGGGCGTCTTACGTGGGTTCCCCCGCCTCTTCCTCGCTCGCGCAGGCGCCCCTCCTTCCTTCATTGAAGGAAGGAGTGACGCCCGCGCGAGCGAGGAGGAGGCGGGGGAAGCCACGTCAGACGCCCTAGAGGCGGTGGGACTTCCCGCCGGCTCCTCGTTCGCACGGGCGGGCGCCGCTCCTTCCTTCAGTGAAGGAAGGAGGGGCGGAGGCGGCGCGGGAGAGGAGCCGGGGGGAAGTCCCGCCCCTAGGGCGTCTGATGTGGCATCCCCCCGCCTCCTCCTCGCTCGCGCCGGCCCTGCCCCTCCTCCTTCACTGCGCAGGCGCACAAAGAAGCGCCGGAAGATTGAACTTTTTTTTAAAAAAAAAATTATTTAATTAATTTTGGGAGGTCCGGATTTGCCGCCCCCCATGGCTGCCGCCCTAGGCCATGGCCTAGGGTGGCCTTATGGGTAGTCCGGGCCTGGCGAGGACTGTGCGTCGTTGGGCAAGTAAATTTAAAGATGTTGAAATGGGAGCATCTGACTTGCGTGACGGCTTCAGAAAACTTGTTCATCGTTAGCAGAAATGTACCCAATTGTCTGGTGATGATGTGGGAAAGTGAATAGTGGTCGTGAAAGAGCACGTTCCAAGGATTATTTCTGCATTTGATTTATTGAAATATCCCCATCCAAACCCAAGTGACGAAGGTGGAGGCGTTACTTTTCATTCAACCCTCGTAGGAAGTCTTGGAGAGTTCGGACTCAAATCCAGAGCAGAGAAACCGGTCTACCTCACATAAGTCCCTGCTCTTATGGCAATGTTTGGATCCCTCTATTCCAGACCTGGGCATCTTACGGCCCCCAGGCCGGATGTGGCCCGCCGGCCGATTCTGTCCGGCTCGGGGAGAAGGGCGTCGGGGGCGGGGCCATTTCTGCAAGAGGAAGAGCTGCCGCTGCCGCCATCCCATCACGGGCTATGGGGGCTGCGTCGGCAGACAGCCTGCCACTCCGGAGAACGATCGGAGGAGCGGCGGCTTTGGAGTGCCTGCCATCCCGGGAGGCGATCCGGTCCTGCACCGGGAGCAGTCGGCGACCTATGTCGGCTGATCGCCCTGGCGACCCGGGAGACTTGATCCAAAACCGGGATGGCAGGCACTCCATGGCAGGGTGATCAGCCGATCGGGAACACCTCTGACGGAATGGCTGGGGGCAAGAGCGGGCGGAGGCCTGCAGCCTCCGATTGTCCGCTGCTCTGCTCTGTGGCGGCGGCTGGGTCCGCTTTCCCATCCTCTGGGCTGGGTCCATTGGGCCATTCCATCTTGGGATCCTTCCTCTCTTGAGGACGTCAGCCGCCATCTTGGTTCGCACCTTGTCTTTCATTTTATTTTAGTGGTTTTTATTATTATTTTATAATAATAATTTTATTATAATAATAATATAATATAATAAATAATGTAATATAATGTTATATTACATTATAATTTCAATATATTATGTCTATATATATATACTATAATATAATAATTATGATATTAATACTAATAATATATGAATATTTCTTGATAATATGTTAATATTAATGATGTGTAATATACAGTAACTATAGTAAATAAATAAATAAATAAATAAATAAATAAAACTTACCTTTTCGCCAGCAGTACTCATCCGTTTACTGGAGGAGAAATCTTTCAGCGAGCGAGTGACCTCCCTAGAACGGAGTGAGAGCCAGAGTGAGACATCGGGCCTATGGGAAAGTCACTCTCATGCCCCATCATCCTTGGTTAAGAGCGCAATAGGGGCAGCGGGGGCGCGGTGGGTTAAACCCTTGTGTTGCTGAACTGCTGATCTGAAGATTGGCAGTTCGACTCGGCAGGACGGGGTGAGCTCCCACTGTTAGCCCTAGCTCCTGCAAACCTAGCAGTTCGAAAACAAGCAAATGTGAGTAGATCAATAGGTACGGCTTCTGTGGGAAAAGGCAAAAAGAAACCCAAAGCAGTCAGGTGGAAGGGGAAGCCTTTGTCTGTGTCTCATTGTATGTTATTGTGATAATGCTTCCCTTTGTTTACATACTACTAGCCGTCCCCTGTCACGCATTGCTGTGGCACAGTCTGTGTATACGTGGTGTTTGTGTGTGTGTATATTTGTGTATATGTGGTTTTACGCATGTGTCGTAATGTAATTTTTGGTTTTTGACGTCTCTTCTGCTGTGTTTTTCAGTGTTTTTATGAGTGATGGTCACTCGTTGGCCTGATAGGTGTTTTGTGTCCAAATTTGGTGCCAATCCGTCCAGTGGTTTTTTAATTATGTTAATCGCGCAAATGAACATTACATTTTTATTTATATCTCTTCTCTGTCTCTATCTCTATATACTGTATAATAAAGCGGAATGTTTGCATGTGTGTTTGTATGTATGTGTGTTTGTATGTATGTATGTATGTGGCAGCATTCCGATTGGCTCCCGGCCTCTACATTCCGACAACATGATTGGTTGCCAGTGAGGGAGTATTTGCATAATGCCTCTAATTGGCCAGCCAACACGAACATTCCAACACTCTAAACTGGCAGAGGGGGATAAGGCAAAGGCCTGAGGCAGTCGCCAACACGAACATTCCGGCACTCTAAACTGGCAGAGGGGGATAAGGCAAAGGCCTGGGGCAGTCGCCAACACGAACATTCCGGCACTCTAAACTGGCAGAGGGGGATAAGGCAAAGGCCTGAGGCAGTCGCCAACACGAACATTCCGGCACTCTAAACTGGCAGAGGGGGATAAGGCAAAGGCCTGGGCAGTCGCCAACACGAACATTCCGGCACTCTAAACTGGCAGAGGAGGATAAGGCAAAGGCCTGAAGTCGCGAACATTGGCACTCTAAACTGGCAGAGGGGGATAAGGCAAAGGCCTGGGGCAGTCGCCAACACGAACATTCCGGCACTCTAAACTGGCAGAGGAGGATAAGGCAAAGGCCCAAAAGCAGAACATCGGCCGGACACTGTCTGGCAGGCGGGGGAATGCGCCCTTTACCCAGATGCCGCCCCACGCAGCGGCGTCCTTTGCCTACCGGTAGGACCGCCCCTGTCCGCAAGGCCTGCATTTCCTCCCAGAAAACACATAAAATTACAGAGATAGTACGAGCGCGATCCCTCTTACTGGGACACTTCGGCGATGTGTTTGTGGCGCAAAGTAACCCAGAGGTCATCATCCTCATCCAGCAGAACCTCCTTGACCCGAGCTTCTCCGATGCCACTGGTCTCATACCTGGAGGTGGACAGACAGACAGACAGAAGGCCTCATAAAAAGTCAAGGAAGGACCACCGAGCCCACGCCTTTTGACCGCAAGGCTGCAGGAAGTTTGGGAAACGGAAAAGATTGGGGGCTGCGTCGATGAGCCGCAAAAACGAGGGGCCCTTACTTGTAGACGTCGTTTTCGATGGGCAGGAGGTCATAGCTCATGGCTTGGAAGGTCAGCTCATGGAGCACCGGGGAGCTTGGGTCAAAGCCGCGGTCTAAGATGATGAGCTGGGAGCGAGCTTTGTCTGGACCCTGAGGAGAGAGAGAGAGAGAGGCGCGCCCGTCAAACAAGACTGTCCTCGGCGTCTTCCGGCGGTACGGCGACTGCTTTTCCCCCCCGGCTACGAAAGGAGCCCTGTAAGTTCTAATGGCACCGTGACAGATAGGCAGGCCGGAGTGGTCACCCACTACGGCCCAGACTGGGTGGCCTTTGAGGGTCCCTTGTAATCCTGTTGTTGTTGTTATTACTATAGAGAATTATTGGCTGGCCTCTCCGCTATATATCCTATTTGCCCCCCTATCTATTATATAAAGGGGTTCCCGTCATGGAACGACCGTCCCAAACAGAGAAACCTTCCAAGGCAGAAACACCAAACTTGCCAACAGAAATAGGCCTCAAGCAAGGTAGGTTTGTAGCAAAGAAACTCCCCCCAAATCTAAAAGGCCCCCAAAACAACAAGTAAAAAACCCCTACATTTCCCAGCATCCTCCGGGGCTGCCAACGACTCTCCCAGCCTCTACATTCTGACAACATGATTGGCTGCCAATAAGGGCAGATTTGCATAACTCCTGTACTGGCCAGCCAACATGAACATTCCAACCCATAATAAACTGTCAGAGGAGGATAAGGCAAAGGGCTGAGGCACAAACACAAACACCCAATTCACTTCCCACAGAAAATTTACACCCCTACAAATCACAGACCCCGCCCAAAATTGACAGTAAGGCTTCATTAACTTAATTTCCCTGACTAGGCCTCACTTAATGGAATGCTGTTTACGCTCTGAATTGACAGTAAGGCTTCATTAACTTAATTTCCCTAACTAGCCCTCACTTAATGGAATGCTGTTTACGCTCTGAATTGACAGTAAGGCTTCATTAACTTGATTCTCCCGACTAGCCCTCAGCTCATTGGACATTGTGTATGGCCTGAATTGACAGTAAGGCTTCATTAACTTGATTCTCCCGACCAGCCCTCAGCTCATGATCCATTGTGGATGGCCTGAATTGACAGTAAGGCTTCATTAACTTGATTCTCCCGACTAGCCCTCAGCTCATTGGACATTGTGTATGGCCTGAATTGACAGTAAGGCTTCATTAACTTGATTCTCCGACCTAGCCCTCAGCTCATTGGACATTGTGTATGGCCTGAATTGACAGTAAGGCTTCATTAACTTGATTCTCCCGACTAGCCCTCAGCTCATTGGACATTGTGTATGGCCTGAATTGACAGTAAGGCTTCATTAACTTGATTCTCCCGACTAGCCCTCAGCTCATTGGACATTGTGTATGGCCTGAATTGACAGTAAGGCTTCATTAACTTGCTGTTCCTGACTAGGCCTCAGCTCATGGGACATTGTGTATGGCCTGAATTGACAGTAAGGCTTCATTAACTTGCTGTTCCTGACTAGGCCTCAGCTCATGGGACATTGTGTATGGCCTGAATTGACAGTAAGGCTTCATTAACTTGATTCTCCCGACAAGGCCTCAGCTCACTGGCCAATGTGGAAGTCCTGAATTGACAGTAAGACTTCATTAACTTGATTCTCCCGACTAGGCCTCAGCTTGGGACATTGTGTATGGCCTGAATTGACAGTAAGGCTTCATTAACTTGCTGTTCCTGACTAGGCCTCAGCTCATGGGACATTGTGTATGGCCTGAATTTACAGTAACCTACCTTGGCACACAGAGCCCCTATGACCCACGCTACGTTCTACTGCAGTTTGGAGGAGGGTGGACCACGGATTATGGGATTTGAAGTACCTCCATGGATAATGGGATTTGTACTACTTCACAACCCATCATTCCCCACAGACCACTGTGGCCCAGAACCAAGACCGATAAAGACCAAACTTGGCACACCATGCCCCCCATGACCCACACTCCATCCGATTGCAGTTCAGAGGAGGACACACCATGGATAATGGGATTTCAAGTACCTCCACTCACTTCCAAAGTTAACTTCCAAGCATCAACCTCTACATCAACACAGCAGACGGAAAGACAAAAAACATTGTATATCCACAAGCTCTGCAGAACGCCAGCAACACCACACACCCACAACTCCCCAGGACTCCAACATCCCACCCACCAGAACAACCCACAACGACACAGCCATGGCCCCAACAACACCATAACTAACAACAATTCCAACCCTTACATACTCAGACTTTCTCGCATCTCCAAAATAGGGCACAGCAACGCGTGCCGGGTACAGCTAGTTTATTATATTATTATTATATTTATTATTGTACTCTGATATTTTATTTTATTCTCTTTATTATTGTTATTATTGCCTTTTATTATTTTACTCTATTATTTTATCACACTTATTATTGTGTGTATGTGTGTGCATATGTGTGCACATATGTGCTTACCTACGTATATGTGTATATGTATTTGCGTGTATATGTGTGTACTTATGTGTATGTGTGTTTGTATATGCATGTATATGTGTAGATGTGTGTAAGTACAGATTTGTGTATGTATATTTGTATATTTTTGTGCATGTATATATGTGTGTGTTTCCTCCTTCCTTCTGTCTTTCCTTGCCCTCCTTCCTCCAATTCATTCCTTTTCTCAATCAGTCCTCCCTTTTCTTTCCCTCTCTCTGTTCCCTCGTTCTCACCCCGAAGGGGACTCAGAGCGGCTTACAAGTAAAATGTAAACACAATATATTATATTATTGCCATAGCACAATATTAATATTATATATTACATTGTACTATAACATTATACTGTAATACTATTACTAATATTACATGTGATATAAAATATATAATTATAATATCATATTATTATTAGTATTATATCGTATTACATTATAATATTATCAAAATTATATGTATATGTATATTATATTATAAGCACAGTGCAGGAGGCAAGATGGAATTGGTATCCCTGTTTATTTTGAAATGCAGCCGAGGGTGCTGCATTTCTCACCCTCGGCTTATACTTGAGTCAATACGTTTTCCCAGTTTTTTGTGGTTAAATTGGGTGCCTTGGCTTATATTTGGGTCGGCTTATACTAGAGTATCTACGGTAATTCTTACGGAGTCTCTGCAACACGGCCCTTACGTGTTGTTCATGGGACGCTTCATCTTTACTGAAGATAAGCAAGTCATCTAGGCAGCAAAGAAGGAAACGGTCTAGATAGTCTCTAAAAACGCCATTCATAAAATGCTGGAAGGTGGAGGGGGCGTTGCATAATCCGAAATCCATCACCAGGGACTCGAACGCTCCGTACTTGGTCTGGAACGCCGTCTTCCACTCGTCCCCAGCCCATTTGTGATCCATTTCACTATGGCAGGGGTGCTCATTAGGTAGATTGCGATCGACTGGTCGATCCCAGGACCGAAGGAGGTCAATCCCAGCTGAGGGTGCGGAGCCAGGTGGCGCGAAGCCCCGCCCCCTTCTCCCGGTTTTAGTGCTTCCGCAGCTTCTGGAGGCAAGAGGGGGTAGTGGCATAGATAGCCACTACTGCCTTGGCATCCCCCCCCTTGCCTCCAGAAGCTGCGGAAGCACTAAAGCCAGAGGGGGAGGGGGCGGAGCCAGGCCGCACAAAGCCCCGCCCCCTTCCCCCTGCTCCGCCCTGGTAGGTCTTTCAGACTTGGTTTTATTAGAAGTAGCTCGCATGCTGAAAAAGTGTGGGCACCCCTGCACTATGGATTTAAAAAAAAATATTACCACGTGGCAGACGGTCTAGGGTCATCCCACAGGTCGCCTCTGAAAAGATGGAGCCCCCCGTGACTCCTCGGCCTGTTTCGCAGGAGGAACTCTTGCACTCACCTCGCCCATCGTGGGGTCGTCTGCTTTGTAAGCGTCCAGTTTGTCCTGGATCAGCTGGGCCAGCATGGCGTTGTCTTTGTAATCCCTGTGGAGAATGTACGAGGGTTGAATGAAAAGTAATGCCTCCACCTTCGTTACTTGGGTTTGGATGGGAATACTTTAATAAAGCCAACACAGAAGTAACCCTGGGAAGGTGCTCTTTCACGGCCACTGTTCGCTATTCCACGCAATCACCAGACAATCGGGTGCATTTCTGCCAACGATGAACAAGTTTTCTGAAGCCGTCACGGAAGAAGTCGACGCTCTGTTTCCGCGACCAGCGCCTCACAGTTCTCTCAACGAAAATAAGGGAAGGAAAGAGGGAGCAAAAGAAGGAGAGAAAGAGGAAGGGAAGGAAAGAAGGAAAGATCGAAGCAAAACACAAAGGAAGGAAAGAGGTGGAGAAGGAAGCAAGGAGAGAAAGAAGGATGGAAGCAAAAAGTGAAGGAAGGAAGGAAGGAGGTAGAGAACGAAGAAAGGAGAGAAAGGAGAAGGAAAAGAAAGAGGGAGAGAAGAAGGGAGGAAGGAAAGAAGGGAAAAGGGAGGGAAGGAAAGAAGGAAGGATCGAAGCAAAAAGCAAAAGAAGGAAGGAAAGAGGTAGAGAAGGAAGAAAGGAGGGAAAGGAGAAGGAAAAGGGAGATAGGAAAGAAGGAAGGAAAGAAAGAGGTAGAGAAGGAAGAAAGGAGAGAAAGGAGAAGGAAAGGAAAAAGGGAGGGAGAGAAGAAGGGAGGAAGGAAAGAAAGAAAAAAGGGAAGGAAAGGGGAGCAAAAGAAAGAGGGAAAGAAGGAAAAAGGGAGGGAAGGAAAGTAGGAAGGATCGAAGCAAAAAAGCAAAGGAAGGGAGGAAAGAGGTAGAGAAGGAAGAAAGGAGAGAAAGGAGAAGGAAGGAAGGAAAGAGGTAGAGAAGGAAGGAAGGAAGGAAGGAAAAAAGAGAAGGAAGGAGGTAGAGAAGGAAGAAAGGAGAGAAAGGAGAAGGAAAAGAAAAAGGGAGGAAGAGAAGAAGGGAGGAAGGAAAGAAAGAAAAAAGGGAAGGAAAGGGGGAGCGAAGGAAGGAGGAAAAGAAGGGAAAAGGGAGGGAAGGAAAGAAGGAAGGATCGAAGCAAAAAGCAAAGGAAGGAAGGAAAGAGGTAGAGAAGGAAGGAAGGAAGGAAGGAGAGAAAGGAGAAGGAAAAGGGAGATAGGAAAGAAAGAAGGAAGGACTGAGGAGGAGGGAAAGTGCTTCGGAGAGCGGCGGCAGTGGCAAAAACCCCACGAAACAGCAAAAATACCACGATATATATTTTAAATTAATATTTTTTAAAACCCGCGAAACACGGAGTCCGCAATAAGCGAGCCGCGAAGTGGCGAGAGAACCGTGTATATGGCGCAACCCCCATCTGCAGTGGTGCTTAAGCGCATGTGCGCAACTTACCCTCTGTACCGAACGGCTGGGTATTCCTTGAGGGTGGCGCAGAGGGTCGCAATCTGCTCCGCCAGGCGCTCCAAGATGGGGTTCTTCATCTGGGCCTTGTGGGGGCTGTAGAAGCTCTGGAAAGAGTCGCCGGAGTCCAGGGAGTAAACCTGCAACAAGCCGTGGCGACAGTCAGGCCGAGGCAGGGCGTAGCTACGCGGCGGAACAAATGCAGTTTGGCACCACTTTAAGTGCGATTATGCAACCCAGAGAGTTCTAGCATGGTGCGGCACCAGCACTCTTTGGCAGAGGAGGCAACAGGCCTTGCAAAACTACAACTCCCATAGTCCCACAGCATTGAGCCGGGGCAAAGGCCCTGCTGAGGCCGGAGACCTGCCAGGAGAAGGGGGGGAAGGGCCTCGTCCCCGGAAAGAGCGACCGACCGAGGGATGGAGGGGGAAGTGGACCCAAGGGGTCACTCGCTCGGGCCCTAGCACACACGCACGCACACCCCCTCTTACCTTGCCCTCCCTCCCCCCCCCCTCCCGGTGCCGTGAAAGCATTCCCTTTCCCCGCTCCTCCGGAAGTGAGCTCAGCGGGAAGCGCGTCGCCAGAGAGGCCTTTTTCTGCCGCCACTCTAGGAAGCGCAGGCCGCCCCTCTCGCTGGACTTCCGCCCGGCACAAACATGGCGGCCACGGGCAGCTGAGGCTTCTGAGAGGGTTATTTGAGAAAGGCATTGTGGTCCTTATGAGATGTTTACGTGGCTTGCAGTGGTCTCAGGAAGTTAGTGAAGGTACTTCAAGTCCCATCATCCATGGTCCATCCTCCTTCAAACGGCACCAGGATGTAGAGTGGGTCATGAGGGCTCTGTGTGTCAGGTTTGGTCTTGATCAGTCATTGGATTAGGTTTGCAGCAGTTTTGGGAAGTGAGTGAAGGTACTTCAAGTCCCATCATGCATGGTCTGCCCTCCTCCAAGCTGCACCAGGATGTAAAGTGGGTCATGGAGGCTCTGTGTGCCTAGTTTGTTCTTTTTTGGTAATTGGATGAGGGTTGCAGTGGTCTCAGAAAGTGAGTGAAGGTACTTCAAGTCCTATCATCCATGGTCCCTCCCACTCAAAACTGCAGCAGGATGTAGAGTGGGTCATGGGTACTCTGTGTGCCAAGTTTGGGCCTGGTCTGTGATTTGTAGGGGCTTCAATGTTCTGTGGGAAATGAATTGGGTGAAGGTACTGCAAATCCCATCATTTGTGGCCCATCCTGCCGTAAACCGCACCAGGTTGTAAAGTGAGCCAGTGGGCATCTGTGTGCCAAGTGTGGTCCTGATCCTTCTATGGTGTGGGCCGCAGTGCTCTAAGCAAGTGAGTTAAAGTACTGCCAGTCCCGTCATCCATGGTCCATCCTCCCTCAAACTGCACCAGGATGTAGAGTGGGTCTTGAGGGTTCTGTGTGCCAAGTTTGGTCTTGTTCTCTCATTGTTTGGGGTCGCAAAGGGGTCGCAAAGTGTTTTGGCCTGAAACTCCCACCATGCCCGACTGCCTCAGGCCTTTTCCTGACCCCCTTGGCCACTTTAGAGTGTTGGAATGTTCGTGTTGGCGACTGCCTCAGGCCTCTGCCTTATCCTCCTCTGCCAGTTTAGAGTGTCAGAATGTTCGTGTTGGCGACTGCCCCAGGCCTTTGCCTTATCCTCCTCTGCCAGTTTAGAGTGTCGGAATGTTCGTGTTGGCGACTGCCTCAGGCCTTTGCCTTATCCTCCTCTGCCAGTTTAGAGTGTCGGAATGTTCGTGTTGGCGACTGCCTCAGGCCTTTGCCTTATCCCTCCTCTGCCAGTTTAGAGTGTCGGAATGTTCGTGTTGGCGACTGCCTCAGGCCTTTGCCTTATCCTCCTCTGCCAGTTTAGAGTGTCGGAATGTTCGTGTTGGCGACTGCCCCAGGCCTTTGCCTTATCCTCCTCTGCCAGTTTAGAGTGTCCGAATGTTCGTGTTGGCGACTGCCACAGGCCTTGGCCTTATCCTCCTCTGCCAGTTTAGAGTGTCGGAATGTTCGTGTTGGCGACTGCCTCAGGCCTTTGCCTTATCCTCCTCTGCCAGTTTAGAGTGTCGGAATGTTCGTGTTGGCGACTGCCCCAGGCCTTTGCCTTATCCTCCTCTGCCAGTTTAGAGTGTCGGAATGTTCGTGTTGGCGACTGCCTCAGGCCTTTGCCTTACCCTCCTCTGCCAGTTTAGAGTGTCAGAATGTTCGTGTTGGCGACTGCCTCAGGCCTTTGCCTTATCCTCCTCTGCCAGTTTAGAGTGTCAGAATGTTCGTGTTGGCGACTGCCCCAGGCCTTTGCCTTATCCTCCTCTGCCAGTTTAGAGTGTTGGAATGTTCGTGTTGGCGACTGCCTCAGGCCTTTGCCTTATCCTCCTCTGCCAGTTTAGAGTGTCGGAATGTTCGTGTTGGCGACTGCCTCAGGCCTTTGCCTTATCCTCCTCTGCCAGTTTAGAGTGTCGGAATGTTCGTGTTGGCGACTGCCTCAGGCCTTTGCCTTATCCTCCTCTGCCAGTTTAGAGTGTCGGAATGTTCGTGTTGGCGACTGCCTCAGGCCTTTGCCTTACCCTCCTCTGCTAGTTTAGAGTGTCAGAATGTTCTGTGTTGGCGACTGCCTCAGGCCTTGCCTTATCCTCCTCTGCCAGTTTAGAGTGTCAGAATGTTCGTGTTGGCGACTGCCTCAGGCCTTTGCCTTATCCTCCTCTGCCAGTTTAGAGTGTCGGAATGTTCGTGTTGGCGACTGCCTCAGGCCTTTGCCTTATCCCCCTCTGCCAGTTTAGAGTGTCGGAATGTTCGTGTTGGCGACTGCCTCAGGCCTTTGCCTTATCCTCCTCTGCCAGTTTAGAGTGTCGGAATGTTCGTGTTGGCGACTGCCTCAGGCCTTTGCCTTATCCTCCTCTGCCAGTTTAGAGTGTCGGAATGTTCGTGTTGGCGACTGCCTCAGGCCTTTGCCTTATCCTCCTCTGCCAGTTTAGAGTGTCGGAATGTTCGTGTTGGCGACTGCCTCAGGCCTTTGCCTTATCCTCCTCTGCCAGTTTAGAGTGTCGGAATGTTCGTGTTGGCGACTGCCTCAGGCCTTTGCCTTATCCCCCTCTGCCAGTTTAGAGTGTCGGAATGTTCGTGTTGGCGACTGCCTCAGGCCTTTGCCTTATCCTCCTCTGCCAGTTTAGAGTGTCGGAATGTTCGTGTTGGCGACTGCCTCAGGCCTTTGCCTTATCCCCCTCTGCCAGTTTAGAGTGTCGGAATGTTCGTGTTGGCGACTGCCTCAGGCCTTTGCCTTATCCTCCTCTGCCAGTTTAGAGTGTCGGAATGTTCGTGTTGGCGACTGCCTCAGGCCTTTGCCTTATCCTCCTCTGCCAGTTTAGAGTGTCGGAATGTTCGTGTTGGCGACTGCCTCAGGCCTTTGCCTTATCCTCCTCTGCCAGTTTAGAGGGTCGGAATGTTCGTGTTGGCGACTGCCTCAGGCCTTTGCCTTATCCTCCCTCTGCCAGTTTAGAGGTTCGGAATGTTCGTGTTGGCGACTGCCCTCAGGCCTTTGCCTTATCCTCCTCTGCCAGTTTAGAGTGTCGGAATGTTCGTGTTGGTGACTCCCTCAGGCCTTTGCCTTATCCTCCTCTGCCAGTTTAGAGTGTCGGAATGTTCGTGTTGGCGACTGCCTCAGGCCTTTGCCTTATCCTCCTCTGCCAGTTTAGAGTGTCGGAATGTTCGTGTTGGCGACTGCCTCAGGCCTTTGCCTTACCCTCCTCTGCCAGTTTAGAGTGTCGGAATGTTCGTGTTGGCGACTGCCCCAGGCCTTTGCCTTATCCTCCTCTGCCAGTTTAGAGTGTCGGAATGTTCGTGTTGGCTGGCCAATAGAGGCGTTTATGCAAATGCTCCCTCACTGGCAACCAACCATGTTGTCAGAATGTAGAGGTTGGGAGCCAATCAGAACGCTGGCACATATTCCTCCGCAAACACTGACTTTTATTATATAGATAGATTTTGGTCCGTGATCTGCGCCACCCTGGGCTTGCGCCCCTAGGCAATAGCCTAGGTTGGCCTCATGGGAAATCCGGGCCTGCTTCCGGCCTGCAACGCCCTGAGGGACAACAGCTTTCGTACAAAGGATGCTTGTTATCTATTTAGAACAAAAACAAAACCAATCCCCAGGCTGTTCTGTATGTACATCTCTGACCGCTGGCCGGCCATCTGTTCCCTGTCCGCCTCTCACCCCAAAGTAGGAAGAGAGGGCTCTGTAAACAGATGGTCCGGCCACAGGGTTTCCTTCTCCCCCTTTCTGTGGAGGACACCAGAGATGTGGGCAAGGAGAGGAGGGGAGGGCCAAGCCCACCACAGAGGAAACGCAGGAAGGAAGATAAGCACAAGAGGGCAGGAAACCCAGCCGGGGAAAAAAAAGTCAACTTCCTCTCCCACAAAGCAATGGTTGTATTAATCGTGTAGCCTCTCAACGGCAAGCTGTTACATAACCCCTGTAATCCTCTGCTTTTTTACTGCAGGCAACTTGGGGCCGGCAAACGGAGCGCACAACCCTTCGCCACAACCATCTGTCCACCGTTCGACTGCACCCGCTAAGGCCCTCCAAGAAATACACGCTCACAAACAAGAAACCCAGAAGCTCTTGAAGGCAGACGACGTCAGCTAGGGCTTAAGGGGATTAAACACGACGTTTAGGAGATAACGCTCTCCTCGCCGCATTTTCCTGTGCAGAGACACAAAGCTGTTTCCAATTCACAATTATTTATTTATTTATTTGCGACGTTTATACGCCGCAAATAAATGTAAATGCAATATATTATATTATTGCCATAGCGCAATACTAATACTATATATTACATTGTACTATAACACTATACTGTAATATTATTAGTAATATTAAATGCAAGATGAAATATATAATTATATAATATCACATTAGTAGTAGTAGTATTATATTGCATTACATTATATTATCAATATTATATACAATATATATATACAATATATGTGTATACAATATATTATATTATTATTATTATATTTATATTCTGCTTTTTCTCTCTGCAAAGATACTCAAAATGGCTTACATTAAAACCATGTCAACACAACCTCGGAGGATGCTTGCCATAGATGCAGGCAAAACGTCAGGAGAGAATGCCTCTAGAACAGGGGTGGGCAATTATTTTTCCCAAGGGGCCACACGAGAACCAAAAAATATTATGGAGGGCCGCACCTAAAGGCGGAACTACATTCTAATCTACATAATTTCTTTATTTACTATATTTACTATATATAAAGGAAGAGTCGTCATGGAACGACCGTCCCAAACAGAGAAACCTTACAACGCAGAGACACCAAACTTGCCAACAGAAATAGGCCTCAGACAAGGTAGGTTTGTAGCAAAGAAACTTTCCCCCCCAAAACCTAAAAGGCCCCCAAAACAACGAGTAAAAAAACTACATTTCCCAGCATCCTCCGGGGCTGCCAACGACTCTCCCAGCCTCTACATTCTGACAACATGATTGGCTGCCAATAAGGGCGGATTTGCATAACTCCTGTACTGGCCAGCCAACATGAACATTCCGACCCATAATAAACTGTCAGAGGAGGATAAGGCAAAGGGCTGAGGCACAAACACAAACACCCAAATCACTTCCCACAGAAAATTTACACCCCTACAAATCACAGACCACGCCCAAAATTGACAGTAAGGCTTCATTAACTTAATTTCCCTGACTAGGCCTCACTTAATGGAATGCTGTTTACGCTCTGAATTGACAGTAAGGCTTCATTAACTTAGTTTCCCTGACTAGGCCTCACTTAATGGAATGCTGTTTACGCTCTGAATTGACAGTAAGGCTTCATTAACTTGATTCTCCGACTATGCCTCAGCTCCATTGGACATTGTGTATGGCCTAATTGGCAGTAAGGCTTCATTAACTTGCTGTTCCTGACTAGGCCTCAGCTCATGGGACATTGTGTATGGCCTGAATTTACAGTAACCTACCTTGGCACACAGAGCCCCCATGACCCACGCTACATTCTACTGCAGTTTGGAGGAGGGTGGACCATGGATTATGGGACTTGAAGTACCTCCATGGATAATGGGATTTGTAATACTTCAAAACCCATCATTCCCCACAGACCACTGTGGCCCAGAACCAAGACCAATAAAGACCAAACTTGGCACACAATGCCCCCATGACCCACACTCCATCCGACTGCAGTTCAGAGGAGGACACACCATGGATAATGGGATTTCAAGTACCTCCACTCACTTCCAAAGTACCCCACCCACACAAGCATCAACCTCTACATCAACACAGCAGACGGAAAGACAAAAACATTGTATATCCACAAGCTCTGCAGAACGCCAGCAACACCACACACCGACAACTCCCAGGACTTCAACATCCCACCCACAAGAAGAACCCACTACGACAGAGCCATGACACCACCAAGACCATAAGTAAAATCAATTCCAACCCTTACATACTCAGATTTCCTCGCATCTCCTAAATAGGGCACAGCAACGCCTGCCGGGTACAGCTAGTCTATGTATATAATAAAAGTCAGTGTTTGCGGGCGGTGGTGTGGTGGTGCGACGGGAGGAATATGTGCCAGCGTTTCGATTGGCTGCAACTGTGGGATTATTTGCATAAAGGGCTCTGATTGGCCAGCCTCAGAACTCCAACATTCTACGGCCCCAGACAGAGGGGATTGGTTGCCAGTGAAATGGTATTTGCATAAAGGACTCCGATTGGCCAACCACATTCCGACATTCTAAGGTGACTCAGAGGGAAAAAGAAAGGCCTCAGGCAGTCAGTTAGCCAGCTGACAGTTTTTTTCCCGTTGGAAATGGAATGCTCATTGTTTTTGAGGGACATGCCGAGGTTAATTTGGCTTCAGTTTTTCAATGAATAGCTCAACCAGTTCAAACTTACGTTATAGCCGCATTCGCCATTGGCTTCTGGCACGATAAACAAACCCATAAGCAAATACAGGAGCCGTGACCCCCAAACAGAAAAGGCCCGCACGCTCTTTTTGGACTCACCTGCGACTCATAGGGCAGAAAAGCAATGTTGATTTCGGTCAGGGTCTTGATGACTTTGGCCGCACGGGACTTGACCAGCTCATTGAACAAGGCATCCGGACAGGCTAGGATGGGAGAGAAGGAGAGATGGGAAGCCCACAGGTGATGCGCAAACGCCAAGAGCACATGTTGCGGTAGAGCTCTTCAACGGGATTCTAAGAGCCCATGCCCAAAATACCCAGAGAATTAGAGTCAGGGTCATAAGGAACATACAACGTCAGGCCCGGATTATGCGATTGTGGCACCCTAGGCCACACTCTTGAAGCGCCGCCCCCGCTTCGGGGGGGGGCGCTTGCGGGGGGTGGGGCAGATCCGGACCCCCCCAAAAGTTTTTTTAAAAAAAAAATCAAGAAAAAAAATCAAAAAATTCAGGAAAAAGCATGCGCGCGGCAGCGGAAGCACCCCTTCCCTGCTGCTTGCGCCGACCCCCAGTCCGTGAAGGAAAAGGGGCGGTGCCGGCGTGAGCAGCAGGGAGTGGTCGGCGCCGGGACTTCCCTCCGCCCCCTCCTCTCTCGCATCAGGAGGGGGTGAAGGGAAGTCCTAGGCCCCCTCCCCGCTGTTCGCGCCGGCACCGCCCCTCTTCCTTCACTGACTGGGGGTTGGCGCGAGCAGCAGGGAGGGGGTGCTTCCGCCACTGCGCGCATGCCCACTTTTTTCCCTGAATTTTTTTTGAATTTTTTCCGATTTTTTTTAAAAAATTTTTTTACTTTTTTGGGGGGGTCCGGATTTGCTGCCCCGCCCCCAAGGTGCCGCCCTAGGCCCTGGCCTAGGGTGGCCTTATGGGTAATCCGGGCCTGTACAATGTCCCTTATATATACCCACTAGGCCTGTTTGATCCCCCAAAAATGGTTCAAAACCCGTTGCGGACGCAGGGGGCGCTGGCGCTTCGAATCCGAATTACTTCCAAAATTTCGGAACGGCTTCATTAATGGCGAACATGCATGTTTAACCCAGTTTGGATGGGGATGTCTTCCCTCCGCGTCAGAACTGGGGCGACAGCGGTGTTTACCCCAGTTTGGATGCGACTGTCGCCCCAGTTCTGACGCGGAAGGAAGGACACCCGCCTCCAAACGGGGTTAATCCGCCAATGAGGGGAAAGCACCTCGGGAGGGGCGGGAATCTAATGCCGATCCCTTTCCGAAAATGGCGGCGCTGGCCTCGAAATGGCAAATTCACTTCCGGGTTGCTTACATCGCTTCGAACCCGCTTCAAATGTGAATTTGATCCGAATTCGTTCCGATTTTACGAACCTCCCCAGGCCGAATAGACAGACGTAAAACGGAAAGGGTCCGATGTAGAAGGATAAGACGGTTGGAAGGACCGCGGAGGTGACCGACTCTGGTAGTTCTTTGGTCCTCCGTGTGCTGGCAGGACAACTCTCGGAGCACCACCTCCCTCTCACACACAACTCAAACAAAAGCAGGGCCCAATCCCCAGGAAACTTACAGTCGGTGAAGAAGACGTGGGCCGCTCTGTACTTGGCGTTGGGGGGCTCCTTGAAGTCGGCCATCAGGGACTCCACGGACTACGAGAACCCAGAAAAGGACAAGGAGGTTGGTCACGGCAGCGCAACCGGGGTTTGTTTACTAGGCACGGCACGGGCCCGGATTACCCATAAGGCCACCCGAGGCCATGGCCTTGGGCGGCACGTTTGGGGGGGGGGGGCAGCAGATCCGGACCCCCTAAAAAAGTTATTTTTTAAAATAAAAAAATTGGAAAAATCGGGAAAAAAATTCCGCACCCCCATAGGCACGGCACAGGCCCGGATTAGCCATAAGGCCACCCGAGGCCATGGCCTTAAAAACGTTTAAGGGGGCAGCAGATCCGGACCCTAAAAAGTTATTTTTTAAAATAAAAAAAAAATCGGGAAAAAATGCCGCACCCCCATAGGCACGGCACAGGCCCGGATTAGCCATAAGGCCACCCGAGGCCATGGCCTTGGGCGGCACGTTTAAGGGGGGGGGCAGCAGATCCGGACCCCCATTAAAAAAAATCCCAACAAAAATCACCAAAAAAAAGGGCGCCGCCCCCTCCCTTTGCTCGCCTCTTACTCCGCCTCTCCCTCCTCGCGGATTGAAGGAAGCAGGGCGGGCGAGGAGAAGAAAGAGGCGCCCCGTCCGCCTCCTGGCACCGCCCCAGGCAGGGCGGGGCTGGCGCGACACAAGGGAGGAGCGGTGGCGGCACGGCTTCTCTCCGCCTCCCTGGCTTGGCGTCGACAGGCAGGGAGGAGGCAGAGAGGAGTCGCGCCAGCCCCGCCAAAAAGGGGTGGGCGGCGCGCAGGACGCGCGTCGGGAGGGCGCCTCTTTCTCCTCCTCGCCCCGCCCTGTTTCCTTCAATCCGGTGAGTAGGGGCGGAGCCAGGGGAGGGGAAGGGCGGGGGCAGACCCTTTGGCCTAGGGCGGCAAAAGGGCCTGATCCGGGCCTGGCACGGCATCATTTAAAATCCACTCCCAGTAGCAACTGGGCACAAAAGGCCCTCTCTCCATTGCGTCAAAGCAGTGTTTCTCAACCTGGGGGTCGGGATCTCTAGGAGGGGGGGGGGGCAGAGGGGTTTCTAATGGTCTTAGGGACTCTTTTGGCAGAGAAAGCTGAAGACAAAATCCTGGGGCACACCACCAACCAGAATAACACAAAATGACGCTCTAGCACAGTCATACATAGAGTTAATGTGTTTTTTAATGTATTTATACACTCAGTGTGAAACCTGGGCCTGTTTCCATGAACACGACATAGATATCCTGGCAGGAATGGCAGAAAGACACAAACTTCCCACACAGAACTCCCAGAACCAAGAGAAAATGCTATAAGAGTTTGGTGGGTATTGACCTTGAGTTTTGGAGTTGTAGTTCACCTACATCCAGAGAGCACTGTGGACTGAAACAATGTTGGATCAGGACCAAACTTGGCATGAATTATCAATATGCCCAAATGTGAACACATGAATGGAATAGACCTTGACATTTGGAAGTTACAGTTTCTGGGATTTTAGACCAATCAAAGAGCATCCTGAACTTTGGGAGTTGGCCTACTGAACTCTCATTACCAACAGAAAGTACTGAAAGGGTTTGCTTGGGAATTGACCTTGAGTTTGGAAGTTGTAGTTCACCTACACGCAGAGAGCACTATGGACTCAAACAATGTTGGATCAGGATCAAACTTGGCATGAATACTCAATATGCCCAAATGTGAACACAGATGGAGTTCAGTGGAAATAGACCTTGACATTTGGGAGTTGTAGTTGCTGGGATTTATAGTTCCCCTACAAGCAAAGAGCATTCTGAACCCCACCAATGATAGAACTGGGCCAAACTTCCCACACAGAACCCCCAGGAGGCAAGAGGAGGTCTCTACTTGGGGAAAGGGAGGCGGGCTTTCCCAATGCATGGAGAGGGAGAGACCAAGTAGACAACGGGTGGGGAGGGGGTGGTTGTAGTTTTGTGCCTTTATCGAGATACGTTTCTTAGGGTTTTTATACTTCAACACACTAAACTCTCCCCTCCTGGAGGTTCCAATTTCCCACGGCACACCTGATGATCGCTCACGGCACACTCGTGTGCCCCGACACACTGGTTGGGAAACACTGAAGTAGACAACGGGGGTGGGGGGGGGGGGTGTGTAATTTTGTGCCTTTATCGAGGTAGGTTTCTTAGGGTTTTTATACTTCAACACACTAGACTCTCCCCCCCCCCCCTTCCTGGAGGTTCCAATTTCCCACGGCACACATGATCGCTCACAGCACACTAGTGTGCCCCGGCACACGGGTTGGGAAACACTGTATTAAGCAATGCCCGTTCGTGAAACTAAAACCCTAACGCTGAAACTGATTGTAGACAGACTGATGGTTGATTCAACTTCCTAAATTCTTATCACGCGCACGGGGAAACTTGGGCCCTTCTGGTGTTTTGGACGACTCCAACTCCTCCAAAATCCAGCCAGCGCTTAGGAATTGTGGGAGCTGGAGTCTGAAACATTTGGAGGGCCGAAGTTTGCCCACACTTGTTGTAACACCATGTAAACAACACACAGAAAAGTCAGGATTGCAAGTTTGTCAAAAAGGATTTTGAATATTGTGTGGTTCAGTCTGCTACACGGGTTGGGGAACCGGTCCTCGTTGGGAGAGTTGGTCCTTCCATCCCCGAGCTTTTCGAATCTCTGTCCCTGGAAGCGGCTCACCTTCTCGGAAGGAGTGATCAGGTACACGGCCTCCAGGCTGGGCAGCGGCTCTCGGCGCTTGTTGATGTCCTCCACAACTAGAAAGAAACAGGGCGTGTTGAAGGAACCACCACGCATCCAAACGCAGTAGAGACAAACGAACACATACTATTACATTTTGGGAATCCCATGGTTCCCGTTTTTGTGTCAAAACCTTCTGCAAGTTACCGCAGAAGTAAAATATAGGATAGACTACTGCAACACACTCTACGTGGGGGTTGCCCTTGAAGACTGTTCGAAGGTTCAGAATAATCCAAAGAGATTATTCCCGTTTTTGTGTCAAAACCTTCTGCAAGTTACCGCAGAAGTAAAATATAGGATAGACTACTGCAACGCACTCTACGTGGGGTTGCCCTTGAAGACTGTTCGGAAGGTTCAAATAATCCAAAGAGATTATTCCCGTTTTTGTGTCAAAACCTTCTACAAGTTATCGCAGAAGTAAAATATAGGATAGACTACTGCAATGCACTCTACGTGGGGTTGCCTTTGAAGACTGTTCGGAAGGTTCAAATAATCCAAAGAGATTATTCCCGTTTTTGTGTCAAAACCTTCTGCAAGTTACCGCAGAAGTAAAATATAGGATAGACTACTGCAGCGCACTCTACGTGGGGTTGCCTTTGAAGACTGTTCGGAAGGTCCGAATAATCCAAAGAGATTATTCCCCGTTTTTGTGTCAAAACCTTCTGCAAGTTACCGCAGAAGTAAAATATAGGATAGACTACTGCAGCGCACTCTACGTGGGGTTGCCTTTGAAGACTGTTCGGAAGGTTCAGATAATCCAAAGAGATTATTCCCGTTTTTGTGTCAAAACCTTCTACAAGTTATCGGAAGGTCGAATAATAGAAGTAAAATATAGGATAGACTACTGCTGCAATGCACTCTAACAAAAGAGATTATTGGGGTTGCCTTTGAAGACTGTTCAGAAGGTTCAGATAATCCAAAGAGATTATTCCCGTGTTTGTGTCAAAACCTTCTACAAGTTATCACAGAAGTAAAATATAGGATAGACTACTGCAATGCACTCTACGTGGGGTTGCCTTTGAAGACTGTTCGGAAGGTTCAGATAATCCAAAGAGATTATTCCCGTGTTTGTGTCAAAACCTTCTACAAGTTATCACAGAAGTAAAATATAGGATAGACTACTGCAATGCACTCTACGTGGGGTTGCCTTTGAAGACTGTTCGGAAGGTTCAGATAATCCAAAGAGATTATTCCCGTGTTTGTGTCAAAACCTTCTACAAGTTACCGCAGAAGTAAAATATAGGATAGACTACTGCAATGCACTCTACGTGGGGTTGCCTTTGAAGACTGTTCGGAAGGTTCGAATAATCCAAAGAGATTATTCCCGTTTTGTGTCAAAACCTTCTGCAAGTTACCACAGAAGTAAAATATAGGATAGACTACTGCAGCGCACTCTACGTGGGGTTGCCTTTGAAGACTGTTCGGAAGGTCCGATAATCCAAAGAGATTATTCCCGTTTTGTGTCAAAACCTTCTGCAAGTTACCACAGAAGTAAAATATAGGATAGACTACTGCAGCTTTGAAGCACTCTAACGTGGGGTTGCCTTTGAAGACTGTTCGTGGGGTTGGAAGGTTCAATAATCCAAAGAGATTATTCCCGTTTTTGTGTCAAAACCTTCTGCAAGTTACCGTAGAAGTAAAACGTGGGGTTGCCTTTGAAGACTGTTCGGAAGGTCCGAATAATCCAAAGAGATTATTCCCGTTTTTGTGTCAAAACCTTCTGCAAGTTACCGTAGAAGTAAAATATAGGATAGACTACTGCAGCGCACTCTACGTGGGGTTGCCTTTGAAGACTGTTCGAAGGTTCGAATAATCCAAAGAGATTATTTCTTTTGTGTTTTGTGTCAAAACCTTCTGCAGGAAGGTCCGAATAATCCAAAGAGATTATTCCCGTTTTTGTGTCAAAACCTTCTGCAAATTACCGCAGAAGTAAAATATAGGATAGACTACTGCAACGCACTCTACGTGGGGTTGCCCTTGAAGACTGTTCGGAAGGTCCGAATAATCCAAAGAGATTATTCCCGTTTTTGTGTCAAAACCTTCTGCAAGTTACCGTAGAAGTAAAATATAGGATAGACTACTGCAATGCACTTTGAAGACTGGGGTTGCCTTTGAAGACTGTTCGCAGAAGTAAAATATAGGATAGACTACTGCAGCGCACTCTACGTGGGGTTGCCTTTGAAGACTGTTCGGAAGGTCCGAATAATCCAAAGAGATTATTCCCGTTTTTGTGTCAAAACCTTCTGCAAGTTACCGTAGAAGTAAAATATAGGATAGACTACTGCAGCGCACTCTACGTGGGGTTGCCTTTGAAGACTGTTCGGAAGGTCCGAATAATCCAAAGAGATTATTCCCGTTTTTGTGTCAAAACCTTCTGCAAGTTACCGTAGAAGTAAAATATAGGATAGACTACTGCAGCGCACTCTAATCCAAAGAGGGGTTGCCTTTGAAGACTGTTCGGAAGGTCCGAATAATCCAAAGAGATTATTCCCGTTTTTGTGTCAAAACCTTCTGCAAATTACCGCAGAAGTAAAATATAGGATAGACTACTGCAGCGCACTCTACGGGGTTGCCTTTGAAGACTGTTCGGAAGGTTCGAATAATCCAAAGAGATTATTCCGTTTTTGTGTCAAAACCTTCTGCAAATTACCGCAGAAGTAAAATATAGGATAGACTACTGCAACGCACTCTACGTGGGGTTGCCCTTGAAGACTGTTCGGAAGGTCCGAATAATCCAAAGAGATTATTCCCGTTTTTGTGTCAAAACCTTCTGCAAATTACCGCAGAAGTAAAATATAGGATAGACTACTGCAGCGCACTCTACGTGGGGTTGCCTTTGAAGACTGTTCGGAAGGTCCGAATAATCCAAAGAGATTATTCCCGTTTTTGTGTCAAAACCTTCTGCAAGTTACCGTCAAAACCTTCTGCAAGTTAAGTAAAATATAGGATAGACTACTGCAGCGCACTCTACGTGGGGTTGCCTTTGAAGACTGTTCGGAAGGTCCGAATAATCCAAAGAGATTATTCCGTTTTGTGTCAAAACCTTCTGCAAGTTACCGACGTGGGGTTGCCTTTGAAGACTGTTCGGAAGGTCCGAATAATCCAAAGAGATTATTCCCGTTTTTGTGTCAAAACCTTCTGCAAATTACCGCAGAAGTAAAATATAGGATAGACTACTGCAACGCACTCTACGTGGGGTTGCCCTTGAAGACTGTTCGGAAGGTCAAATAATCCAAAGAGATTATTCCGTTTTGTGTCAAAACCTTCTGCAAGTTACCGTAGAAGTAAAATATAGGATAGACTACTGCAACGCACTCTCGTGGGGTTGCCTTTGAAGACTGTTCGGAAGGTTCAAATAATCCAAAGAGATTATTCCCGTTTTTGTGTCAAAACCTTCTGCAAGTTACCGTAGAAGTAAAATATAGGATAGACTACTGCAGCGCACTCTACGTGGGGTTGCCTTTGAAGACTGTTCGGAAGGTTCAAATAATCCAAAGAGATTATTCCCGTTTTTGTGTCAAAACCTTCTGCAAGTTACCGCAGAAGTAAAATATAGGATAGACTACTGCAACGCACTCTACGTGGGGTTGCCCTTGAAGACTGTTCGGAAGGTTCAAATAATCCAAAGAGATTAATAACTGGGGCGGCATACAGGGAGCGCGCAACTCCCATGTTGCGTCAGCTCCACTGATTGCCAGTTTGCTACTGAGCGCAATTCAGAGTGCTGGCTTTGGCCTGTAAAGCCCGAAACAGCCCCGGCCAAGTTTACCTGTCCGAACGTATCTCCCTCCATGAACCACCACGGAGATTAAGAGCTTCGGGGAGGCCCTGCTCTCAGTCCCGCCACCATCACAGGGGAGGCCCTGCTCTCAGTGGCCCCGCCACCATCACAGCCGCGTCTCTCCTATCCTTCAGAAAGATGGGGGAGGGGGACGAGAGAGAGAAGGCCTTGCCCCTCCAGCGGCCCCTTGGCACACACACACTCCCTCCCTGGCGAGACCAGATCAGCCGCTTCTCTCCTATCCTTCAGAAAGATGGGGAAAATTTGGCTTTAGATAAAGAAATAATAATGCAGGTTATCTTCTGGCACCCCGGTGGCGCAGCGGGTTAAACTGCTGAGCTGCTGAACTTGCAGTTCAAATCCAGGGAGCAGGGTGAGCTCCCACTAGTAGCCTCAGCTTCTGCCAACCTAGCAGTTCAAAAACATGAAACCAATTCTTGTTAAAAACATACAATCCAAGATTGTAGTCCGGAGCCATTCCACTCATGGCACATACTCCGTGTCCATTTATTGCACTATATTACTATCTGAAGCTTCCGGTGGCGCAGCGGGTGAAACCACTGAGCTGCTGAACTTGCTGACCAAATCCAGGGAGCAGGGTGAGCTCCTGCTATTAGCCCCAGCTTCTGCCAACCTAGCAGTTCGAAAACATGCAAATGTGACTAGATCAATCGGTATTGCTCCGGTGGGAAGGTAACGGCGCTCCGTGCAGTCACGTTGGCCACATGACCTTGGAGGTGTCTACGGACAACGCCAGCTCTCAGGCTCAGAAATGGGGGTGAGCACCGAACCCCGGAGTTCGGCGCAACGGGACTTAGTGTCGGGGGAAACCTTTACCTTTGCAGGTCACGGGCAGGATAATAACAAGGGCAAGATGGGCCAAGAAATGTTATGGAGTCAAGTATATTCAACTAAGTTCCTGGTCTGAGATCTGAGCCATGACACCAAACTGCATAATAATAATAATAATAATAATAGCTATTGGGCTGTAGTGTCACCAATATGCGGACGACACCCAGCTCGTTCTGGGGATGGAGGGCCGGCCTGACTCTGTACCCGATAATTTCCATCCAAGCCACGGTCATCTCGAGACTAGACTACTGTAATGCTCTCTACGTTGGCCTTCCTTTGTTGGTGATCCGGAAACTGAAACTGGTCCAGAACGTGGCAGCTCGGCTGTTGGCTGGCATTCCTATGAGCAGCCACATCACACCTATATTACGCGAGCGGCACTGGCTGCCCGTGGAATGCCGGATCACCTTCAAGGTGCTGGTACTGACCTTCAAGGCCTTGAACGGTCTGGGGCCAGTGCACCTAAGGGACCGCCTCATCCCATACTGTCCCACTAGGCCGCTACGTTCGGAGTCGGGACAACTCCCGGAGGTCCCTAGTTTTAAAACGTACCACGTCACTACTACAAGAAGGATAATAGCCGCTACTCTGTGGAATGCGTTGCCTTCCGACGTTCGTGCCCTCACAGACCTGTTGGCATTCCGGAAGTTACTGTGTTTTATTCTGTGATTTCACTTCTGTAAGTCGCCCCAAGCCAAACCGGGAGTTGCGATCGATAAGTGTAAATAATAAATAAATAAATAATAAATATCAAATAACAACACCTCCTAAAAGGGACTTGGGGCGGCCGTGGATGGCGCTTACGCCACCACGCGCATGCGCCCTTAAAAAATTTTAATTTTTTTAAAAAAATTGAATTTTTTTTACTTTGGGGGGTCGGACCTGCTGCCCCCAAGGTGCCGCCCTAGGCCTTGGCCTAGGGTGGCCTTATGGGTAATCTGGGCCTGCACAGAGAGCCAAAAAATATTATGGAGAGCCGCACCTAAAGGCGGAACTACATTCTAATCCACACTATTTATTTATTTATTTACTATATTTACTATATATTACACATCATTAATATTAACACATTAATAAATCAAGAAATATTCATGTTATTAGTATTAATATCACCATTATTATAGTATAGTATATATAGAGACATTATAATATATTGAAATTATAATATAATATAATTATATTATATTATAATTTCATTATATTATATTATTATATTATATTATTTATTATATTATTATAAAATAATAATAATAATAAAAAACCTTCTTTCTGTAGTAATAAAAAGACTTCTGTAAGTCGCCCCGAGCCAAACCGGGAGTTGCGATCGATAAGTGTAAATAATAAATAAATATCAAATAACAACAATTTTAATTTTGCCCCACCCCCACCCCCTCCTAAAAGGGACTCGGGGCGGCCTACAATCCTGAAATGACGTAAAAGAGTAAACGGAGGAAGGCCGGGCTTCGGCTTTTCTGTCTTTCTGAGACTTTCCGGCACTCACTTGTGATCCCCTCGGTCATGATGTCGGTCATCTTGCAGCAGGAAGAGAGCATGCGCATGCTGAGCTGATCCACCACCAACACCTGCGGGAGAGGAGTGGCGTCAAACTGCGTGAGTTCTACAGTGTGTGGACGGATGCACACACACACACACACCCAATTACTGTGTTAAGTATGGACGAACCCGCCTTCCGCTTTGCTCGAGCCACTCACCTTCCATTCTCCCTTCTTCTTGACCTTCTTGATCACATCGGCCATGATTTCTGTAACGGAAAAAAAGGAAAACAGAGCAAAATAAGGTTGAGCTTCAATGGGTTCGACCTTTCGCCCCAAAGGCTTCGTTTACTCCTTGTGTCTACACCAGGGGTGGGCCATTATTTTTCCCAAGGGGCCACACGAGAGCCAAAAAAATATTACGGAGGGCTGCACCTAAAGGCGGAGCTACATTCTAATCTACATAATGTATTTATTTACTATATTTACTATATTTACTATATATTACACATCATTAATATTAACATATTAATATTTCAAGAAATATTCATATATTATTAGTATTAGTATCGTAATTATTATATTATAGTACATATATATATATAGAAATTATAATACATTGAAATTATAATATAACATTATATTATTTATTATATTATTATTATAAAATTATTATACAATAATAATAAAAACCACTACAATTAAATTAAATTCAAGAAGACAAGGTGCGAACCAAGGTGGGATGGCCCAACGGACCCAGCCCAGAGGGTGGCAAAGCGGACCCAGCCGCCGCCGCAGCAGAGCAGAGCAAAGGACGATCAGAGGCTGCAGACCTCCACCCGCTCTCGCCCCCAGCCATTCCCCAGCTGATTGCCCTGCCATCCCTGGAGGATCCGGGCCTGCAGGGGAGCAGTCAACGATCTGAGGTGGCTTATTCGACCTGGCGACCCGGAAGACGATGAAGTCTTCCAGGTCGCCAGGGGCGATCAGCCCCCCGCAGGTCGCCGAGTGCTCCCGCTGCAGGCCCGGATCGCCTCCAAGGATGTCAGACACTCCAAAGCCGCCGCTCCTCTGGCCTGTCTGCCGACACAGGCCCCACAGATGGGATGGCGGCAGCGGCACCCCTTCCTCTCGGCCCTGCCCCTGACGCCCTTCTCCCCGGGCCGGACAGAATCGGCTACCGGGCCGCATCCGGCCCGCGGGCCTTGGGCTGCCCACCTCTGGTCTACACTGTAGAAGTAATGCATCACTTGGGCTGCCATGGCTCATGGGAGTTGTAGTTTGGATCCTCCCCGTCCCCGAATGACAACCCTTCCCCCAAAAGCACTCCTCTGCTGTGATTGGCCGGCCTCTCAGCTAAGGGAAGGCCTGTTTCTGAGACTCCGAGCAGGGAGGGGAGAGCAGGCGTGCTCGGCGCATGGCAGCGTGGTGCGCATGTGCAGGCGAGGGAGAGCGTGTGAGGCTAGAGGGAGGCTCACACCAGCAAGTCCCTTCGAGGTGGGGGTGGGGGTGTCTGTGTGGGATGTCTGGCCCAATTCTAGTGTTGGTGCAGTTCAAAATGCTCTTTGATAGTAGGTGAACTATAAATCCCAGCAACTACACCCCCCCAAATGTCAAGGACTATTTTCCCCAAACTCCACCGCTGTTCACATTTGGGCGCATTGAGTATCTGTGCCAAGTTTGGTCCAGATCCATCATTCTTTTTTGGGTCCACAGTGCTCTCTGGATGTAGGTGAACTACAACTCCAAAACTCAAGCTCAGTGTCCACCAAACTCTTCCAGTATTTTCTGTTGGTTATGGGAGCTCTGTGTGCCGAGTTTGGCTCAATTACATAGTTGGCGGAGTCCAGAATGTTCTTTGATTGCAGGTGGACTATAAATCCCAGCAACTACAACTCCCAAATGACAAAATAAATCCCCCCCCAACCCCACCAGTATTCAAATTTGGGCGTATGGGGTATTTGTGCCAAATGTGGTCCAGTGAATGAAAACACATCCTGCAAATCAGATATTTACGTGACGATTCACAACAGGAGCAAAAGTAGTAACATTCCAGCTTCTGGCCACCAGGGGAGCTGTTCCTTCCTCATTCTTTGCATACCTCCTGGAGATTTTTATGGCCTCATAAATCAGTTAAATTTAGCCTCCCCACAAAGTGGGACCTAAATTTCCTACTTGACAGATGCAACTGCCTTTGGGCAGCAAAGGTCGACAACAAGCGACACAATTTTGGTCGGGAGCTCCCTCCGATCTGGGTTGGCTTTGAACTCATGACCTTTCGGCCAGTAGTGACCTTAATGCAGCTGAATCCTTATAATAGCTACCACTACTAATACATTATAATTATATATTTTATATTACCTGTAATAATAATAATACAGTATAATGTTATAGTACAATGTAATATATAATATTAATATTGTGCTATGGCAATAATATAATATATTGTATTTATGCTCTGAGTCCCCTTCGGGGTGAGAAGGGCGGCATATAAATGCCGTAAATAAATAAATATAAATGCAGTAAATCAATAAATATAAATGTTGTAAATAAATAAAAATTGACGTGTATATATATATATATATATATATATATAAATATATATATATATGACGTAAATAAAATAAAATCAATCAATCAATAGCAAACTGTTCTGCGGGATGTCCTTCCCACACACAAAAAGGGTTTTTTGCAACTTAATATACTTCGTGAGCTGCTTTTTGCCGACGACGCTGCCCTTGTCGCCCATTCAGAAGCAGCCCTGCAGCCCCTCACGTCCTGCTTTGCAGCAGCTGCAGAACTGTTTGGGCTGGAAGTCAGCCTGAAGGAAACGGAAGTCCTCTACCAGCCCGCACCACAGGAAGAACACCACCATCCCCACATCAGCATAGGTACATCTGTGCTCAAGTCCGTCCAGCAGTTCACCTCCCTGGGAAGCATCGTCTCTTCAGACGCCAAGATTGACAAAGAGATTGATCACAGATTAGCAAAGGCATAGAGTGCATTCGGAAGGCTTCACAAAAGAGTCTAGAGCAACAAGCACCTGAGGCAAAGCACCAAAATCAGTGTGTACAGAGCTATCGTACTGTCTATTCTCCTCTATGGGTCTGAAACATGGGTCACCTATCGCCAACACCTACGACTCCTCTAACGCTTTCATCAGTGCTGTCTTCGCACAATCCTAAATGTACATTGGACCGACTATGTGATGAATGTTGCTGACCTTGAGCAAGCAGGGATCACCAGCGTTGAGGCCATGCTATTGAGAACACAGCTGCGCTGGGCAGGGCACGAGGTCTCTTGGATGGAGGACCACCCCCTCCCAAAGATACTACCCTATGGTCAGCGCAAGAGAGGCGCCCCCCAAAAGAGAGATAAGGACTCCCTGAAACAACATCTCAGGCTCGGCCAGATTGATCACCAACAATGCTCCACCCCGGCCTCACATTGGGAGGCATGTTGACGCACCATCCACAATGCTGTGGACACGCTGAACGGGTCTCGAAGAGAAACGACAACGCAGAAAGACCGCAACTTGGAAACAACATCACCCAAGGAGACTTTCTGCTGTGCTTTCTGCAACCGGACTCGCCTATCTCAGATTGGCCTTTTTAGTCATCAACGCGCTTGTAAAAAGCCTGGGAGGAGTCCTTCCTAAGGATCTTCGTTTGCGAAGTAATGCGTTTATGATAAATAAATAGATATGATAGAACCAATGAGGAATCGGCATTGAAAACCCAGGGACGGCCGTCACTGTGTCACAGAGAGATATCCACGCGCCACCTCGGCTCCTCTTCAGAACCAGGCCACTAATCTGACTCAAAGGCGGGCGCCTCGGCCCCATTTATAGAAGCAAGGAGTGAGCGGCTTCAGGCAACTCCTCGTAATCCCATTTCGCAAATCGCATTTCGCCCCCCGTGTATGGGCGGCTTACGTAAACAGAGCCGATACCACCATCCGTGGTATAGTTTTCAATCCCGAGTTTCGATTTGCATTGTGCGACCTCTATCTGTCCATTTCGTAGCTGGGTTCGGTGTACGTTTACATATATGGCAGCACGCAGAGACCGCTGCAAAGGCCGTCAACAAGCTAGACAAATGGTTGGGGGCTTATTCCGACCCAGGCTGGCTTCGGGTATACCAAACATTCCAGGGAAAAGAACACAAATGTATATGTATATGTATGTGCGTACACACACACACACACACCTTGCAACTGTTTTTCGAGCTGCAAAGGTCGACAGCTAGCTAGGCAAATGGTCGAGAGCAACCTTTGCTGGCCTCGGGTAACCCAGCTAGTATACAAAACATTCCAGGGAAAAGAACACAAAAGTATACTGTACGTATATGTATGTGCGTATATACACACACACCTTGCAACTGTTTTTCGAGCTGCAAAGGGCGACAGATACCTAGACAAAAGGTCGAGAGCTTACTCCAACCTTTGCTGGCCTCGGGTAACCCAGCTAGTATACAAAACATTCCAGGGAAAAGAACACAAATGTATATGTATATGTATGTGCGTATACACACACACACACACCTTGCAACTGTTTTTGGAGCTGCAAAGGTCGACAGCTAGCTAGGCACATGGTCGGGAGCTTACTCCAACCTTTGCTGGCCTCGGGTAACCCAGCTAGTATACAAAACATTCCAGGGAAAAGAACACAAATATATGTGTATATGTATGTGCGTATATACACACACACACAGCTTGCAACTGTTTTTCGAGCTGCAAAGGTTGACAGCTAGCTAGACAAACGGTCAAGAGCTTACTCCAACCTGGGCTGGCTTCGGGTAACCCAGCTAGTATACAAAACATTCCAGGGAAAAGAACACAAATGTATATGTATATGTGTATGTATGTGCGTATATACACACACACACCTTGCAACTGTTTTTGGAGCTGCAAAGGTCGACAGCTAGCTAGACACATGGTCGGGAGCTTACTCCAACCTGGGCTGGCTTCGGGTAACCCAGCTAGTATACAAAATATTCCAGGGAAAAGAACACAAATGTATATGTATATGTGTATGTATGTGCGTATACACACACACATCTTGCAACTGTTTTTCGAGCTGCAAAGGTCGACAGCTAGCTAGACAAATGGTCAGGAGCTTACTCCAACCTGGGCTGGCTTCGAGTAACCCAGCTAGTATACAAAACATTCCAGGGAAAAGAACACAAATGTAAATGTATATTTACATTTGTATATTTAAATGTATATTTAAATGTATATTTACATTTGTATATTTAAATGTATATTTACATTTGTGTATTTATATTTAAATGTATATTTATATTTGCATATTTAAATGTATATTTAAATGTATATTTACTTTGTATATTTAAATGTATATTTACATTTGTATATTTAAATTTATATTTAAATGTATATTCACATTTGCATATTTAAATGTATATTTAAATGTATATTTAAATGTATATTTAAATGTATATTTAAATGTAAATGTATACACACACACACACACACACCTTGCAACTGTTTTTCGAGCTGCAAAGGTCGACAGATACCTAGACAAATGGTCTAGAGCTTACTCCAACCTTTGCTGGCCTCGGGTAACCCAGCTAGTATACAAAACATTCCAGGGAAAAGAACACAAATGTATACGTATACTGTATGTGTGTTTATATACACACACACACGCCTTGCCCAAGCAAAGCAGACTCGAAGAAGGCGGCACCCGGCGGAGGAGGATTGGGGAGAAGGAAGGAAGAACGAGGAGGCAACCGGTCTCTCCGGGAAGGTTCTGCAGCAACCGCCGCCTGGCCTGTCGGCTGCAGCACCGGCCGGTCAGCCTGGCGACCGCACTGCAGCATCGGACACCAGCGCTTCAGAAAGGCATTCTTAAAACCATAGACATGAGCTGTCCCTGATGGTTTCTTGTCTGGAGTTCCCTTGTTCCTCTTTATTTACTGTCCTGCTTTTAGAGGGTTTTTTTTAATACCGGTAGCCAGATTTCCCTCATTCTCAAGGTTTCTTCCTTCCTGTTGACATTGGCCCCGTGCCGCTTGTGGATTCCGGTGGCTTCTCCTCTTGTGTGGCCGGACGTGGTGGCCGTGAGAGCGGTCCAGCACTGACCAATACGAAGGAAGCTAAAAGCATAACAGCAAATAAAGAACAACACTCAAGAAACAGGGGGATTCCGGACAAGAAACATTCAGGGACAGCTAATCACCTCTCAACAAAGGATTCCCCCAGGGAGTAAGAAGCCACTCCTTGAAACTGCTAGGCCATTGTATATTATTATCTACTAGCTTTGGGGCCCGGCCGTGCCCGGGTTAATTGAGAAAGGCATTGTGTGCCAAGGTTGGTCCTTATCAGTTGTTTATTTGGCTCGCAGTGGTCTCAGGAAGTGAGTGAAGGTACTTCAAGTCCCATCATCTGTGGCCCAATGTCTTCCAAACTAAAGCAGGATGTGGCGTGGGTCATGGGGGCTCTGTGTGCCAAGTTTGGTCTCCATCAGTCAGTGGATGAGGGTTGCAGAGGTCTCGGGAAGTGATTGGAGGTACTTCAAGTCCCATCATCCATGGTCTGCCCTCCTCCAAACTGTAGTAGGATGTAGAGTGGGTCATGGGTACTCTGTGTGCCAAGTTTGGGCCTGGTCTGTGGTTTGTAGTGGCTTCAATGTTCTGTGGGAAATGAATGGGGTGAAGGTACTGCAAATCCCATCATTTGCGGCCCATCCTGCCCTAAACCGCACCAGGTTGTAAAGTGCGCCAGTGGGCATCTGTGTGCCAAGTGTGGTCCTGATCCTTCTATGGTGTGGGCCACAGTGCTCTAAGCAAGTGAGTTAAAGCGTTGCAAGTCCCATCATCCATGGCCCATCCTCCCTCAAACTGCACCAGGATGTAGAGTGGGCCTTGCTGGTTCTGTGTGCCAAGTTTGGTCTTGTTCTCTCATTGTTTGGGGTCGCAAAGGGGTCGCAAAGTGTTTTGGCCTGAAACTCCCACCATGCGTGACTGCCTCAGGCCTTTTCCTTTTCCCCTCGGCCACTTTAGAGGGTCGGAATGTTCGTGTTGGCGACTGCCTCAGGCCTTTGCCTTCTCCTCCTTGGCCAGTTTAGAGGGTCGGAATGTTCGTGTTGGCTGGCCAATAGAGGCGTTATGCAAATACTCCCTCACTGGCAACCAATCATGTTGTCAGAATGTAGAGGCCGGGGGACAAACAGAACGCTGCCACATACATACAAACCCACAAACATACAAACATTCCGCTTTATTAATATATAGAGATAGAGATATAGAGATTGTTATTGAGGGGTTGTATATAATAATAATTATTATTATTCTATATTATTTTATAGCATTATTAAGGGAGGCTCCCCGGAGCGCAGTGGGTTAAAGCACTGAGCTGTTGAGCTTGCTGACTGAAAGGTCGCAGGTTTGAATCCGGAAAGCGGTGTGAGCTTCTGCTGTTAGCCCCAGCTTCTGCCAACCCAGCAGTCCGAAAACATGCAAATGTGAGTAGATCAATAGGTACCGCTCCAGTGGGAAGGTAACGGCGCTCCATGCAATCATGCTATATTATTTCATAGTATTATTAAGGGATGATATATAATAATAAATGTATATTATTATTATTATGGGATGTATGCAATAATAATAATTTTATATTATTATTTTATATTATTATTCATATAAAGAATGCATAATAATTTTATATTATTTTATAGTATTATTAAGGGATGGTATACAATAATTGTATATTATTATTACTATGGGATGTACATCATAATGCTATATTATTTCATAGTATTATTAAGGGATGGTATATTATAATAAATGTATATTATTATTATGGGATGTATGCAATAATAATAATTTTATATTATTATTCATCCTTAAAATGCATAATAATTTTATATTATTATGATTACGGGGTGGTATATAATAGGAAGCAGGCAGGCTTTGAAGCTGCAAGGCCATCAAATGCAACATTCACACTCGCTTCAAGCAGACAAGAGTCCTTTCTCCCACCGGGGACATTGGTCCACGGTTTCCCACAGACCTCACAACCTCTGAGGATGCCTGCCATAGATGTGGGCGAAACGTCAGGAGAGAGTGCTTCCGGAACATGCCAAATCCACGCCGAAAAGAACTATAAAGAGCACCAAACTGGACCAAAGCAGCAAACAAGTCCGACGTTCCAGGGGAAAGACAAGCACAAAGGCCGAGGACATTGAAAAGGAGGAAATAACCACACATCCTGAGGAAAAGGAAGTCCGCACCAAACGCCGGAAGGAGCGCCCAAACATCTCCAAAAGTCAACATCCAACCGCAACGCGAGCGGGGCCGTCACAGACAGACACAAGCCGAAGGGTGGCAAAGGGCCAACGACTCCATCCATTGCCGGACTAAACGTGCCACGAATACTCAGTATGCCCAAATGTGAACACCGGCGGTGGAGGTTGGGGAAAATAGGCCTTGGCCTTTTTGGAGTTGCACATAATAAAAATGTGATATTATTTTATAGTATTATTAAGGGATGGTATATAATAATAAATGTCTACTATTGTTATTACTATGGGATTTTATATTATTATTTTATAGTATTATTATTCGTCTTAACAATACATAATAATTTTATATTATATTGTATAGTATTATTATTCATCTTAATAATGCATAGTAATTTTATATTATTATTTTATAGTATTATTATTCATCTTAATAATACATAGTAATTTTATATTATTATTTTAAAGTATTATTATTCACCTTAATAATGCATAATAATTTTATATTATTATTTTATAGTATTATTATTCGTCTTAATAATACATAATAATTTTATATTATTATTTTATAGTATTATTATTCACCTTAATAATACATAATAATTTTATATTATTATTTTATAGTATTATTATTCATCTTAATAATACATAGTAATTTTATATTATTATTTTATAGTATTGTTATTCACCTTAATAATACATAATAATTTTATATTATTATTTTATAGTATTATTATTCACCTTAATAATACATAATAATTTTATATTATTATTTTATAGTATTATTATTCACCTTAATAATACATAATAATTTTACATTATTTTATAGTATTATTATTCATTTTAATAATGCATAATAATTTTATATTATTATTTTATAGTATTATTATTCATCTTAATAATACATAATAATTTTATATTATTATTTTATAGTATTATTATTCACCTTAATACATAATAATTTTATATTATTATTTTATAGTATTATTATTCACCTTAATAATACATAATAATTTTATATTATTATTTTATAGTATTATTATTTATCTTAATAATACATAATTTTATATTATTATTTTATAGTATTATTATTCATCTTAATAATGCATAATAATTTTATATTATTATTTTATAGTATTATTATTCATCTTAATAATACATAGTAATTTTATATTATTATTTTATAGTATTATTATTCATCTTAATAATGCATAATAATTTTATATTATTATTTTGTAGTATTATTATTCATCTTAATAATACATAATAATTTTATATTATTCTTTTATAGTATTATTATTCATCTTAATAATACATAGTAATTTTATATTATTATTTTATAGTATTATTATTCATCTTAATAATGCATAATAATTTTATATTATTATTTTATAGTATTATTCATCTTAATAATACATAATTTTATATTATTATTTTATAGTATTATTATTCATCTTAATAATACATAATAATTTTATATTATTATTTTATAGTATTGTTATTCATCTTAATAATACATAATAATTTTATATTATTATTACGATTCCTGGGTGGTATATAAGAGGAAGCTGCAAGGCCATCCAATGCTAGCCAAGGTGGCCAATTGCAACGCTCACACTTCCCTAGTTTCCAACAGACCTCACAAGCGCTGAGGATGCCTGCCGCAAGTGTGGGCAAAACGTCAGGAGAGAATGCTGCTTCTGGAACATGGCATCTCCTTCCAATCCTAGGCATTGCAAACCCATTGCATTTGCAAAAGGAAACCCAAAGTGTTTAGTCATTGCAATGTTTCCATTGCAATGACTAAACAGTTTCAGGCCCAGCCTCCTCCTTTGCAGAATTGTACTGGGGGAGGTAGGCAGGCAGGAGTTGTCATTATTGGAGGCGGGAGGGGAAAAGAAGGGGGCAACATAACCAGAATGCATTGCACTGACACTGCAGGGTTTTGGGTTTGTTTTTTTTTTGCACTAGAGATTCCTAGTGGAAGGCAGGCAGCTTTTGCCAAGGTCTCTCCATCACTGTGTGCTTTAAAGGTGCAACTCCAGCAGGCCATCCCTATATATATACACACACACGCGCATACACACACATACAGTATATACATATACATATAACAATATTTTCAAGTATTTTTCAAAGATCTATATTTAATTTCAAGAATTGCTTTTAAATATATAATTGTCCATATATATATATATATATATATATATATATATATCCATGATTGTAAAATTATATAATTTCCTAGTATATAAGTATTAGTATTATTTCCACATATATAATTTTCTATTGTTTCGAAAATACATCATTTCTTGTAGGTTTAAATATATATACATATATAAATAAAGATATAATATTTTCATAGATTTATACATTTATATATATGTTTTTTTATATTTTTAATGTATGAATTTAACATATTTATATTATATATATTTTACATATAATATTAAAAATATTTTTTAATCTATGGTTTTCTATCACTTTAATAGATATACAATTTCCCATTATTATATATGATTTTCTGGTATTGTAAAATGATATACTGTAATATTCTAGTATTTCTTACAATATAATTTTCTGTTATTGTAAAATTATATTATTTTCTGGTATTTTTACACATATGGTTTTCTAGTATTTTTAAAATACATCAATTTTCTACCTCTTTAATATATATATCATTTTCCATTTTATAGTATTTTTAAATTTATTTTTTCTGTTGTCTTTATAAACATATAATAGTCTAGTGTTTTTAAATATATAATTTTCTGTTATTGTAAAATGATATAATATTCTATTATTTTTACAGAGAAAACTCTATATTCACATAAACTCTAACCCTAACCGGAAACTCTCAAGAGCTGAAATCTATCTATCTGTATCTTCTGTATCTGTATACCTTTATAAAGCGGAATGTTTGTATGTATGTATGTGTGCGGAGGGCGGAAGGGCGGGAGTGCGGATATGTGGCAGCGTTCTGATTGGCTGCCACTTTCACAGGCCACAGCGACCAGCGCGGGTGATGGACCTGCACCAAACTTGGTACACATAACCCCCCCTAACCCCCTTTACATCCTGGTGCGGTTCGGGAGACACGACCCACGGATTATGGGATTTGTAGTACTTTCAAACACTTTGGTTCCCACAGACCACTGAGGCCACCAAAAAGGACCAATACAGACCACACTTGGCACACACAGCCCCCATGACCCACTCTACGTCCTGGTGCAGTTTGGAGGAGGGCGGACCATGGATGATGGGACTTGAAATACCTCTATTCACTTCCCAAGTCCGCTGCGACCCTCATCCAATTACTGATAGAGACCACACTTGGCACACATAAACCCCATGACTGCCTTCACGTCCTAGTGAGGTTTGGGGGAGGACTGACAATGGATGATGGGATTTGTAGTACTTTCACACCCCTCTGTTCCCACAGACAACAGCGGCCCCCAACAAACACCGAGAAAGACCACACTTGGCACACAGAGTCCCAGTGACCCACTCTACATCCTACTGAACTTTGGAGGGGGGCAGACCATGGATGATGGGACTTGCAGTACCTTCCCTCACTTTCCAAACCTGCTACAAACCTAATCCAATGACTGATCAACACCAAACCTGGCACACAGAGCCCTCATGACCCACTCTACATCCTGGTGCTGTTTTGTGTGGGATGGACCACGGATGATGGGACTTGAAGTACCTTCACTCACTTCCGAAAAACAATGCAACCCTCATCCATTCACCAATACAGACCAAACTTAGCACACAGAGCCCCCATGACCCAATCTACATCCTACTACACTTTGGGGGAGGGTGGACCAGAGATGATGGGACTTCCACTACCTTCAGTAATTTCATGATACCACTGCAACTCCCAATAATGATGGATCAAGACCAAACTTGGCACACAGAGCCCCCATGACCCACTCTACATCCTGCTGCACTTCTCAAATCACCCGGGCACCGCCGGGTCCCCAAGCTAGTGTATATAATAAAAGGCAGTGTTTGCAGTCGAGCGACGGGAGGAATATGTGGCAGCGTTTCGATTGGCTAACACTCCGGGATTATTTGCATAAATGGCTGTGACTGGCCAGCCTCCCAACATTCCAACACAGCACAGAGAGGAAAGGGAAGTGTCTGAGGCAGGCATCCATGGCCGGAGTTGAAGTGAGCCAGTGGACAGTTTTTTCTGTTGGAAATGGAATGTTCAGTACCTTCACCAACACTGCAGCCCCTAGACTTAGAGGGAAAATGAAAGGCCTCAGGCAGTCAGCCACTGCGGCCCACAGCAATGACGGACCAGGACCAAACTTGCCAAACAGGGGCCCAATGGCCCACTACACAACCTGGTGTGGTTTAGGGCAGGCTGGGCCACGAATGATGGGATTTGCAGCAACTTCACCTCATTCACTTCCCAAACAACACTGCAGCCCCTTTACATAGAGGGAAAATGAAAGGCCTCAGGCAGTCAGCCACTGCGGCCCACAGCAATGACGGATCAGGACCAAACATAGCAAATAGGGGCCCACAGGCCCACTACACAACCTGGTGTGGTTTAGGGCAGGCTGGGCCACGAATGATGGGATTTGCAGTACCTTCACCTCATTCACTTCCCAAACAACACTGAAACCCCCCTATACATCACAGACCAGGCCCAAGATTGACAGCAAGGCTTCCTCGACTTGATTTTCCTGACTAGGCCCACAACAATGACAGAACAAGACCAAACTTGGCACACAGACCCCCGAAGATGCACCCTACATCCTGGTGCAGTTTGAGGGAGGATGGACCATGGATGATGGGACTTGCAGCACTTCAATTCACTTCCTTAGAGCACTCTGGCCCACACCAATGACAAACCATGGCACACAATGCCTTCCTCAGATAACCTGGCCACCGCCGGGTCCCCAAGCGAGTGGATAAATACAATAAAACAGCAACCAATGTATATAAAAGCTAATGGTAAATAAATAAATAAATATAAATGTATGGGTTGGGAATAATATCACGGAATCGGGTACTTATAAAATTTTGCGCACATACCTAGGGTCACACACAAAAATCAGTTTGAAGTATTATCAATATTAGTAATGATATAATTATTATATTCCGTAATTATTAAATTATATTACATAAGTTTTAAATAAAAAATAAATAAATATAATAATATACTTAATACTGTTAGTAGTGGTATCAATATTATTAATATCTGTCTGTATACCTTAATTAAGCGGAATGTTTGTATGTGTGCGGAGGGTGGAAGGACGGACAGGCGGAAGGAAGGATATGTGGCAGCGTTCTGATTGGCTGTCACTTTCACAGGCCACAGTGACCAGCGCGGGTGATGGACCTGCATCAAACTTGGTACACATAACCCCCCTGACCCCCTTTACGTCCTGGTGCGGTTCGGGGGACATGACCCACAGATTATGGCATTTGTAGTACTTTCCAAGACTTTGGTTCCCACAGACCACTGAGGCCACCAAAAAGGACTAATGCAGACCACACTTGGCACACATAGCCCTCTTGACCCACCCTACGTCCTGGTGCAGTTCGGAGGAGGGTGGACCATGGATGATGGGACTTGAAGTACCTCTACTCACTTCCCAAGTCCGCTGCAACCCTCACCCAATCACTGATTAAGACCAAACTTGGCATACATAACCCCCATGACTGCCTCACGTCCCGGTGAGGTTTGGGGAGGACTGACAATGGATGATGGGATTTGTAGTACTTTTACACCCCTCTGTTCCCACAGACCACTGCGGCCCCCAACAAACCCCGATACAGACCACACTTGGCACACAGAGCCCCCGTGACCCACTCTACATCCTACTGAACTTGGGAGGGGGCAGAACATGGATGATGGGACTTGCAGAACCTTCCCTCACTTTCCAAGACTGCTACAAACCTAATCCAATGACTGATCAACACCAAACCTGGCACACAGAGCCCTCATGACCCACTCTACACCCTGGTGCAGTTCTGTGTGAGACGGACCACGGATGATGGGACTTGAAGTACCTTCACTCACTTCCTAAAAACAATGCCACCCTCATCCATTCACCAATACAGACCAAACTTGGCACACAGAGCCCCCGTGACCCACTCTACATCCTACTACACTTTGGGGGAGGGTGGACCACAGATGATGGGACTTGCACTACCTTCAGAAATTTCATGATACCACTGCAACTCCCAATAATGATCGATCAAGGCCAAACTTGGCACACAGAGCCCCCATGACCCACTCTACATCCTGCTGCACTTCTCAAATCACCCGGGCACCGCTGGGTCCCCAAGCTAGTAATCAACATTTTACAGAAATATGTGTATAATTAATAAAATTATTAATAATATTAACATAATACTAATATACTTTTTTTCTCTTGGACTGAGGTGCAAAGCTGGTATTATTATTATTAGTAGTAGTACTACAATTAATACAACTATTAATAATATTAGTATTGCACCTAATATTAGTAATATACTTTTTTCTCTTGGACTGAGACTCAAACCAGATATTATTAGTAGTAGTAGTAGTAGTACTATAATTAATACAAATATTAATAATATTAGTATTGCACCTAATATTAGTAATATACTTTTTTCTCTTGGACTGAGGTGCAAACCAGATATTATTATTATTATTAGTAGTAGTAGTAGCACAATTAATACAACTATTAATAATATTAGTATTGCATCTAATATTAGTAATATACTTTTTTCTCTTGGACTGAGGTGCAAACCAGGTATTATTATTAGTAGTAGTAGTACTATAATTAATACAACTATTAATAATATTAGTATTGCATCTAATATTAGTAATATACTTTTTTCTCTTGGACTGAGGTGCAAACCATGTATTATTATTAGTAGTAGTAGTAGTAGTACTACAATTAATACAACTATTAATAATATTAATATTGCACCTAATACTAGTAATATACTTTTTTCTCTGACTGAGACTCAAAGCAGGTATTAATAGTAAGAATTATTATTATTAACAAATTCGTGATATTGATAATATTAATATTACATCTAACACTAATATTAATTACTACTTTTTTTCTCTTGGACCGGGACGCAAAGCAGGTCACGCCATTGGGAAAAAAAATATCCACAACCCACACGTATATTGGAAAGGAATGTTTCTATTATTCTATAGGGAGCCAAGGTAAAGCTAATGCGATTTTTTCTCTCTCTTCCCTTCGACGCAGACTGCAGAGGAAGATGCCCGCAGCCTCCCACTTGCACAGGCGGCAGCAGCATCAGCCGCAGCAGGGAGCATGGCTGCATCCGCATGGGCTTCTGCTCTGACCAGCTGCGTGCATTCCCAAAAACAACATCCCAGGCCATTTCCTGATTTTTTTCCATTAGTGGCAAAAGGAGGGGAGGAGAAACAATGCATTTCCACCCCATGCGCATCTGCTCCTTTCTCTTCCTTTCCAAACGCCCCAAATCCTTAAAGCTGCTCCCAAAAGGCAGGCCTCGTTATTGATTATTAATTATTATTATCTTTTCTCTCTCTCTCCTTTCCTCTCTGCAGATCTAATAGGATATCCTGAAATAGAACATGATATAAAATCACATGTAATGTTGTAAAATATAAATATGGTGCCGGCTGTCGACCATAATAAATATATATTATCCAAAAAAACAATTGTGAGATAGAGATAGATAGATAGAGAGATAGAGATAGATAGATAGATAGAAAGAGAGAGAGAGAGAGAGAGAGAGAGAGAGAGAAATGTCATGCCAAAAATATATATTAAACAAATCTAAAATGTAATACCGTAAAATAATAAAATATGTATTAAATATAATGGACTAAAATATGTATAACATAAAATTTACATATATGTACATACATATATATAATGTAATGTAGTGTTATATAATATATTATATATATATTTAATATATATATACACACACACACAAAGGATTAAATATGTATTAAATATAATATACATATATGTACATACATATATAATGTAATGTAGTGTTATATAATATACTATATATATTTTTAATATATATATACACACACACACAAAGGATAAAATATGTATTAAATATAATGGACTAAAATATGTATTAAATAAAATATACATATATGTACATACATATATATAATGTAATGTAGTGTTATATAATATACTATATATATTTTTATATATATATACACACACACAAAGGATAAAATATGTATTAAATAAAATATACATATATGTACATACATATATATAATGTAATGTAGTGTTATATAATATACTATATATATATTTAATATATATATACACACACACACAAAGGATAAAATATGTATTAAATATAATATACATATATGTACATACATATATATAATGTAATGGAGTGTTGTATAATATACTATATATATTTTTAATATATATACACACACACACTAAGGATAAAATATGTATTAAATATAATGGACTAAAATATGTATTAAATAAAATATACATATATATATATACATACACATATATAATGTAAAGTAGTGCTATATTATATACTCATATATATATACTGTATATATACACACACACTAAGGATAAAATATGTATTAAATATAATGGACTAAAATATGTACTAAATAAAATATACATATATGTACATACATATATATAATGTAATGTAGTGTTATATAATATACTATATATATGTGTATGTATATAAATACACTAAGGATAAAATATGTATTAAATATAATGGACTAAAATATGTATTAAATAAAATATACATATATATACACATACACATATGTAATGTAAAGTAGTGCTATATTATATACTCATATATATATATATACTGTATATATACACACACACTAAGGATAAAATATGTATTAAATATAATGGACTAAAATATGTACTAAATAAAATATACCTATATGTACATACATATACAGTATATAAAATGTAATGTAGTGTTATATAATATATTAAAATATTATATAAATATATATATATAATACATCAAAGATGAAATATAATATCATAAAATTGTGTGTGTGTATGTTTGCATTTGTGTGTGTGTACTGTATATGTACATATAAACATATACATACATGCCAAAAATTGAAGCTACGTGTGAATTTTACAGTTATTTAAACCTGAAAGAGGATGTTCCCTTGAGTGCATCAGAACTACGAAATCCGTTTCGGTTTAGATGGCGATGGGTTCCACATAAGGTTCCCATTCAAGGAGACTATTGATAAGCTGGAAGGCCTCCAGGGACGGAAGGGTGGCCAAAAGGAGCCAAGATGGGCAAGCCAAGCCCCATGAGGAGCGGCTTAAGGAGCTGGGGGGGTCCAACTTGGGTTGTGGCAGAGGTCTTTTTCGCTGGAGGTTTCTCAAGCTGAGGCCAGATGGCCCTCTTGAGGGTGCTTTGGTTGTGTTTCCCTGCACGACATTGGGCCGGACTGGATGGCCCTTGCGGCCCCTTCCAACTCTTGCCTCCAAACCATACGCAAATTTCCCAATATTATATTACATATCTATACATGCAAGTTTATGAGATTAAATTTCACACACACATATACATATATATAAAATAAAATATCATAAAATTGTATGTATATATATGGAACGTAATATCGCAAAATTGTATACGTATGTATGTATACATATAATTTTATGATATTATGTTTCATATATATATATGTGTGTGTGTGTGTGTGAAATATAATATCCTAAAATTATATGTTTACATATATGTATATGAATTCTAGTTGCCTGGGGATGGATGGATGTATTATCTATATATCTACAGTATTTCTATCTCTATGTCTATATCCCAGGCAACTAGAATATATATACATGTACATATACATAGATATTTATAATATTATATTGCATGTGTGTGTGTCTGTATATGTCTGTGTATTTTAGTCGCCTGGGATAGATAGATAGATAGATAGATAGATAGATAGATATAGATAGATATCCTGGACAACAAGAATACATATATGTATACGTATACCTATACCTATATAATGTGTATATATATGTGTATATATTCTAGTTGCCTGGGATCGGGAGATAGATAGATAGATAGATAGATATATCCTGGGCAACTAGAATACATATATGTATGCCTATATAATGTGTATATATGTGTGTGTATATTCTAGCTAGCTAGCTAGATAGGATAGATAGCTAGATAGATATATCCTGGGCAACTAGAATACAAATATGTATACGTATATAATGTGTATATATGTGTGTGTATATTCTAGTCACCTGGGATAGGGAGATATATATACTGTATATATATCCTGGGCAACTAGAATACATATATGTATTCCTATACCTATATAATGTGTATATATGTGTGTGTATATTCTAGTCGCCTGGGATAGATAGATATATATACAGTATATCCTGGGCAACTAGAATACATATATGTATACGTATACCTATACCTATATAATGTGTGTGTATATATATATATATATGTGTGTGTGTGTGTGTGTATTCTAGTTGCCTGGGATGGGGAGATATCTATATATATCCCGGGCAACTAGAATACATATATGTATTCCTATACCTATATAATGTGTATATGTGTGTGTATATTCTAGTCGCCTGGGATAGATAGATATATATACACAGTATATCCTGGGCAACTAGAATACATATATGTATACGTATACCTATATAATGTGTGTGTGTGTATATATGTGTGTGTGTGTGTGTGTATTCTAGTTGCCTGGCATGGGGAGATATCTATATATATCCCGGGCATCTAGAATACATGTATGTATACCTATACCTATATAATGTGTATATGTGTGTGTGTATATTCTAGTCACCTGGGATAGGGAGAGAGAGAGAGAGAGAGATCCCGGGCATCTAGAATACATATATATATACCTATACGTATATAATGTGTATATATGTGTGTGTGTATTCTAGTCACCTGGGATACGGAGATATATATATATACCTAAACCTATATAATATGGGTTTGTGTATGTATATGTGTGTAAATGTGTGTGTGTGTGTCTATATCTATATATACATTTCGGGCCACTAGAAGCCAGGTTTCCCATGTCAAGGGCACGAGAAGCATCCAATAATAAACTTTAATACGCATTTCTGTTCATTTGAAACGCCAGGTGAGGAAAAACACGGGGAAAGCCAGTCGCTACTTGGAATTACACAAATACTATAAATAGGAAAGCAATGTAAGACATGGGGAGCTGGGTTGCCTATGGCAAGGCCGCGAGAAACGAGGAAACAAGCCCAAATGTATGGAAATACACGTACGCAAGTATTTGGGAGACAGGAAGGCAACCCACAGGGATGGGAAATACATCATAATTTGATTTTTAAGAAAATGATGGAGATGAAATATTTACTGGAAAATAAGAAACCATTAAAAATAAGAAAAATACTGTCAATAAAATAGAAGAAAATTTTAAAGAAAATAAGAAAAATAGTGTCAATAAAATAGAAGAAAAATCCAAAATAAATAAGAAAAATAATGTCAATAAAATAGAAGAAAAATCAAAAAATACTGTTAATAAAATAGAAGAAAAAACCAAAATAAATAAGAAAAATACTGCCAATAAAATAGAAGAAAAATCAAAAAAATAAGAAAAATAAGGTTAATAAAATAAAATAATAATCCAAAAAATATTGTCAATAAAATAGAAACCCAAAAAATAAGAATAAATATTTTCAATGAAATACAAGAAAAATCCAAAATAAATAAGAAAAATATTTTCCATGAAATACAAGAAAAATCCAAAATAAATAAGAAAAATGCTGTCAATAAAATATTAAAAAATGTTAAAGAAAATAAGAAAAATACTGTCAATTAAAAAAAGAAAAATCCATAAAATAGTGTCAATAAAATAGAATTTAAAAAATATTAAAAAGAAAAATACTGTTAAAAAAATAGAAATAAAAATCCAAAAAAACCCAAAAATAATGTCAATAAAATAGAAGAAAAATCCAAAAAAATATTGCCAATAAAATATTAACATATAAAGTTAATAATAAAATAATAAACATTTGAAAACTCCAAAAAATATATAAAGAAAATATTGTGAATAAAAGATATTTTTTTTAAACCCAAAAAAATAAGAAAAAAAATACGGCCAATTTTTTAAAATAAAAAAAAATCCAATAAATATTGTCAATCAAATATTTTTTTAAAAAAAAAATAATGTCAATAAAATAGAAGAAAAATACCCAAAAAAATTGTGAATAAAATATTTTTTAAAATCCAAATAATAAGAAAAAAAATGTTTAATAAAATATTTAATCGAGAATATTTATTTAATAAAAAATTCAATAAATATTGTCAATTAAATATTTTTTTAAAAAAATAATGTCAATAAAATAGAAGAAAAATACCAAAAAATTGTGAATAAAATATTTTTTAAAATCCAAATAATAAGGAAAAAATGTCAATAAAATATCTTTAAAAATGAAGGAAAATAATGTCAATAAAATAGAAGAAAAATCCAAAGAAAATTGGAAATAAATACATAAAACACTGTCAATAGGGAAGAACAATGCACATGCTTACTTTCTCCCACGACGGCTTTGAGTCCAGCGGGGGCCATGGTGCTGCTGCTGGGGCTGGGGCTGCTCTTGCCTTCTGCAGCCCGTTGCTTCCTCCTCCTGCTCCTCCTGCTCCTGGGCTGCTGCTGTCTCAGCTGACTGCAGAGGGAGGGAGGGAGGGGCCGGTCTGACGTCACGGGCCCCGGCCAGCCAATGGGCGCCTCCTCGCCGGGCAGAGCCGGCCCGGGATTGTGATGCTGATGCGGGAGGGATGCAGGAGCCCGGGCTGACGTCACGCCCCGCTCGCCCAATCCGCGCCCTCGCCCGCACAGCAGCACCACCACCCAGCAGCATCCTCCTCCTCCTCCTCCTCCTCCTCCCTGGGACAAAGGAAAGCCTGGGGTGGGAGTGGGAGGGGGCCTGCCCCGCCTGTGGGCCTCCCTCCCTTACTGTTATTGCTATTGTTATGCATCATTACCACCTGTGCTCAGAGGTGGGCAGAAAGCAGGCTGGACCATGGGTTCAGAATAATAATAATAATAATAATAATTTCTTTGCTTGGCCTGTTATTCTATTATTATTATTATTATTATATATTATTATTATTCGTGATCATCTATGCTCAAAGGTGGGCAGAAAGCAGACTGGACCATGGGTTCAGAATAATAATAATAGTAATAATAATAATTTCAATTTCTTTGCTTGGCCTGTTATTCAATTATTATATATTATTATTATATTATTATTATTCATGATCATCTATGCTCAAAGATGGGCAGAAAGCAGACTGGACCATGGGTTCAGAATAATAATAATAATAATTTCAATTTCTTTGCTTGGCCTGTTATTCAATTATTATTATTATTATGATTATTATTATTATATATTATTATTCATGATCATCTATGCTCAAAGATGGGCAGAAAGCAGACTGGACCATGGGTTCAGAATAATAATAATAATAATAATAATAATAATAATAATAATTTCAATTTCTTTGCTTGGCCTGTTATTCTATTATTATTATTATTATTATTATATATTATTATTCATGATCATCTATGCTCAAAGATGGGCAGAAAGCAGACTGGACCATGGATTCAGAATAATAATAATAGTAATAATAATTTCAATTTCTTTGCTTGGCCTGTTATTCTATTATTATTATTATTATATATTATTATTCATGATCATCTATGCTCAAAGATGGGCAGAAAGCAGACTGGACCATGGATTCAGAATAATAATAATAATAATAATAATAATAATTTCAATTTCTTTGCTTGGCCTGTTATTCAATTATTATTATTATTATTATTATTATTCATGATCATCTATGCTCAAAGATGGGCACAAAGCAGACTGACCATGGGTTCAGAATAATAATAATAATAATAATTTCAATTTCTTTGCTTGGCCTGTTATTCTATTATTATTATTATTATTATTATATTATTATTATTTGACCATCTATGCTCAAAGATGGGCAGAAAGCAGACTGGACCATGGATTCAGCAGACTGGACCAATAATAATAATAGTAATAATAATTTCAATTTCTTTGCTTGGCCTGTTATTCTATTATTATTATTATTATTATATATTATTATTCATGATCATCTATGCTCAAAGATGGGCAGAAAGCAGACTGGACCATGGATTCAGAATAATAATATATAATAATAATTTCAATTTCTTTGCTTGGCCTGTTATTCTATTATTATTATTATTATTATATATTATTATTCATGATCATCTATGCTCAAAGATGGGCAGAAAGCAGACTGGACCATGGATTCAGAATAATAATAATAGTAATAATAATTTCAATTTCTTTGCTTGGCCTGTTATTCTATTATTATTATTATTATTATTATATATTATTATTCATGATCATCTATGCTCAAAGATGGGCAGAAAGCAGACTGGACCATGGGTTCAGAATAATAATAATAATAATAATTTCAATTTCTTTGCTTGGCCTGTTATTCTATTATTATTATTATTATTATATATTATTATTCATGATCATCTATGCTCAAAGGTGGGCAGAAAGCAGACTGGACCATGGGTTCAGAATAATAATAATAATAATAATAATTTAATTATTTCTTGTCCTGTTATTCTATTATTAATATTATTATATATTATTATTATTCATGATCATCTATGCTCAAAGGTGGGCAGAAAGCAGACTGGACCATGGGTTCAGAATAATAATAATAATAATAATAATTTCAATTTCTTTGCTTGGCCTGTTATTCTATTATTATTATTATTATATATTATTATTATTCATGATCATCTATGCTCAAAGTTGGGCAGAAAGCAGACTGGACCATGGGTTCAGAATAATAATAATAATAATAATAATTTCAATTTCTTTGCTTGGCCTGTTATTCTATTATTATTATTATTATTATATATTATTATTCATGATCATCTATGCTCAAAGATGGGCAGAAAGCAGACTGGACCATGGGTTCAGAATAATAATAATAATAATAATAATTTCAATTTCTTTGCTTGGCCTGTTATTCTATTATTATTATTATTATTATATATTATTATTCATGATCATCTATGCTCAAAGGTGGGCAGAAAGCAGACTGGACCATGGGTTCAGAATAATAATAATAATAATAATTTCAATTTCTTTGCTTGGCCTGTTATTCTATTATTATTATTATTATATATTATTATTATTCATGATCATCTATGCTCAAAGTTGGGCAGAAAGCAGACTGGACCATGGGTTCAGAATAATAATAATAATAATAATTTCAATTTCTTTGCTTGGCCTGTTATTCTATTATTATTATTATATATTATTATTCATGATCATCTATGCTCAAAGTTGGGCAGAAAGCAGACTGGACCATGGGTTCAGAATAATAATAATAATAATAATAATAATTTCAATTTCTTTGCTTGGCCTGTTATTCTATTATTATTATTATTATATATTATTATTCATGATCATCTATGCCCAAAGGTGGGCAGAAAGCAGACTGGACCATGGGTTCCGAATAATAATAATAATAATAATAATAATTTCAATTTCTTTGCTTGGCCTGTTATTCTATTATTATTATTATTATTATTATATATTATTATTATTCATGATCATCTATGCTCAAAGGTGGGCAGAAAGCAGGCTGGACCATGGGTTCAGAATAATAATAATAATAATAATAATTTCAATTTCTTTGCTTGGCCTGTTATTCTATTATTATTATTATTATATATTATTATTCATGATCATCTATGCTCAAAGGTGGGCAGAAAGCAGACTGGACCATGGGTTCAGAATAATAATAATAATAATAATAATAATTTCAATTTCTTTGCTTGGCCTGTTATTCTATTATTAATATTATTATATATTATTATTATTCATGATCATCTATGCTCAAAGGTGGGCAGAAAGCAGACTGGACCATGGGTTCAGAATAATAATAATAATAATAATAATAATAATAATTTCAATTTCTTTGCTTGGCCTGTTATTCTATTATTATTATATATTATTATTCATGATCATCTATGCTCAAAGGTGGGCAGAGGCCTGAGGCCTTTCATTTTCCCTCTATGTATAGGGGCTGCAGTGTTGTTTGGGAAGTGAATGAGGTGAAGGTACTGCAAATCCCATCATTCGTGGCCCATCCTGCCTTAAACCACACCAGGTTGTGAAGTGGGCCATTGGTCCCCTGTTTGCCGAGTTTGGTCCTGATCGGTCATTGCTGTGGGCCGCAGTGGCTGACTGCCTGAGGCTTTTCCTTTTCCCTCTGAGTCACTTTAGAATGTTGGAATGTGGTTGGCCAATCGGAGTCCTTTATGCAAATACCATTTCAGTTGCAACCAATCCCTTCTGTCCTGGGCTGCAGAATGTTGGAGTTCTGAGGCTGGCCAATCAGAGCCATTTATGCAAATAATCCCACAGTGGCAACCAATCGAAACGCTGCCACATATTCCTCCGATCGCACCACCGCAAACACTGACTTTTATTATATACATAGATTATTATGACCCCTCTCTGTGCTGCTGCCGTGCTTGTCAACCGTCCCTCTTTCACACTCAAACACACACCTTCTGGAAGCCGGTCGGAAATAACTCCCGCTCCCCGAGTGTCCTTGCGTGGAAACAGACACGAGGGAACGTGTGAAGAGTGGGCGAAACACAGGCGCAAAAGCAGGCCTGCCTTGGAAACGGCATTCTCTGGAAGGGACCCGGGAATCTTGGCGGAAGCCATGAGCCAAGGGTGAGATGCGGCAGCGGAAAAGGCCAATACGATTCTAGGCTGCATCAAGAGGAATATAATGTCTTGGGAAGCCCATATATATACATAGTAATAATAATAATACATTGACAATGATAATAATATTAGATGAATAATAGGCCCCTGGTGGTTATAGAATATGAAATTATTACTGGCAGCCAGTGCAATTGCTGTAGGATTGGTGTGATGTGCTCTCCTGCCGATGCTCCCACCAGCAATCGAGCAGCAGCATTTTGCACCAGCTTGAGTTTCCGGGTTGTCGACAAGGGAAGGCCCATGTAGAGGGCGTTACAGTAGTCTAGCCTCGAGATGACTGTCACCTGGATCACCGTAGCTAGGTCATTCCTGGATAGGTAAGGAGCCAGTTGCGTAGCCTGTCGGAGATGGAAGAAGGTGGACCTGCTAACCGTGGAAATCTGAGTCTCCATCGATAGCAGTGGGTCCAATTGGACCCCCAGGATTTTTACCAAGGATGACAGGCTTAACCGCTCGCCATCCAGGGTAGGCAACCGGCACTCACCGACACCAGGACGACCCAGCCATAGGATCTCCGTCTTCGACGGATTCACCTTCAGCCGGCTGGAACGCAGCCAACCAGTCACGGCTTCAAGGCATTGATGGAAACAATCGGGTACGGTCTCCGGCCTGCCGTCCATTCTCAGCACAAGCAGGGTGTCATCAGCGTACTGCTGGCACTCCAGACCAAAGTCACTGATCAGTCGGGCCAGGCCATGGCCTAAGGTGGCAGCCCTGGGGGGGGGGGGGGGCAGCAGATCTGGACCCCCCCAAAAAAGTTAAAAATTAAAGAAAAACATTTTTAAAAATCAATTTTTTATAGTGCGCATGCGCACGGCTGCCCCGCACCCCCCTCCCCTTTGCTCTGCTCCCCTTGGCTCCTCCCTCCCTTGCTGGTTGTGCCGGCCCCGCCCCTCTTCCTTCAGTGAAGGAAGAGGGGCGGGACCGATGCTGAGCTGACGCAAGAGAGTAGGGGGCGGAGGGAAGTCCGTCCCGCTGCCCCCTCCTGTCTCGCTGCTCGTGCCAGCCCTGCCCCTCTTCCTTTAGTGAAGGAAGAGGGGCGGGACCAACACTGAGCTGACGTGAGAGAGGAGGGAGGGCCCCCCACAAGCGGCCCCGCCCCCCGCAAGCGGTCCCGCCCCCCCGACACTTCCAGAGTGTACAATTATACTCTAATTATAATTATAAAAATAATAAGTACAATTATAGTTGGAAATTCTCGCAGCCGAGAATTTGGCCGGGAGTGTTGCGGCCTGCGCTAAGCTTGGCCTGTTTACATTGGGGGTGTATGATTACAACTTATGTGTTTGCGAGATTATCAAGCCTCCATTTTTGTTTTTAGGCCTCTTGGCAGTTTTGGCTGGGGTTATTGTTTTATCCTGGGTGGGAGGGGTTCATCTCCTTAGACTTTCCTGCCTAAATTTACCTCAGACCTTTCCATCCAATCAGCACCCTAGATTTTCCCGCCAATTTTTCTCCTCAGTGGTCCACCCTCCTCCGAAGTGCACCAGGATGTAAAGTGGGTCATGGGGGCTTTGTGTGCCAAGTGTGGTCATGATCATGCGCTGGATGAGGGTCGCAGCGGGATCTGTCTTGACACAGTATCACAGTAACTGAGGCCTAGTCAGGAAAAGCAAGTTGAGGAAGCCTGACTGTTATTTCAGTCCTTACACATTATCCCAGTAACTGAGGCCTAGTCCAGAAAATGAAGTTTAGGAAGCCTGACTGTTAATTCAGTCAGGCCCTTTATGGAGTAACAGGCCTAGTCCAGGAAAATCTTGTGCTAATTCAGTCAGGCCCTTTATTTTACCCTCTCTGGCGGTGTTCTCAGGAGGTGGGTGGAGGTACTTCAAGTCCCATCATCCATGGTTGGTCCTATTTGAAACTGCACCAGGATGTAGAATGGGTCAGGTGGGCTCTGTGTGTCTGCCTCGGGCCCTTTCCCTTCCTTTCTCTGCTGCCTGGGATTGTTGGAATGTTGAGAGGCTGGCCATTCAGAGCCGTTATGCAAATAATCCCACACTGGCAACCAATCGAAATGCTGCCACAAATTCCTCCGCACCTCCCGCCCTCCGCACCTCTCGCCGCAAACATTCTCTTTTATTATGTGTATAGATAGATATAGAAGATAAATAGAATAGATAGATGTATAGATAGAATAGATAGATTATAATTATATAAATGATGTAAATAAATAAATATAGAGTAATATATAGAGTAATTACATATAGAGAGTAATAATAATATAGTAATTATATATATAGTAATTTATTATAGTAATATATAGTCCTCTCTATGTCACATTTGTCGACCTCACGAAAGCCTTTCGACACTGTGAGCAGAAAAGGTCTGTGGCAGATCCTGGAACGTCTAGGATGTCCCCCCAAATTCCTCAAAATGATTATCCTGCTCCATGAGGGCCAGCGCGGTCAAGTCAGGTACGGCGATGCTCTCTCGGAGCCCTTTCTCATAACTCATGGAGTGAAGCAAGGTTGTGTTCTTGCCCCCACCCTATTTACAATCTCCTTCAGCATGATGCTCCAAAGGGCTACGGCAGACCTCGAAGAAGAAGAAGAAGGCATATATATACGCTATCCTACTGATGGCAGCTTGTTCAACTTAAGCCGCCTGAGGGCTCGCACTAAGACTCTAAACTATCTAGTCCGTGAGCTGCTTTTTGCTGACGACGCTGCCCTTGTCGCCCATCCAGAAGCAGCCCTGCCGCGCCTCACGTCCTGCTTTGCAGCAGCTGCAGAGCTGTTTGGACTGGAAGTCATCCTGAAGAAAACGGAAGTCCTCTACCAGCCCGCACCACAGGAAGAACACCATCATCCTCACATCAGCATAGGCACATCTGTGCTCAAGTCCGTTCAGCAGTCCACCTACCTGGGAAGCATCGTCTGTTCAGAGGCCAAGATTGACAAAGAGATCGATCACAGATGAGCAAAGGCATAGAGCGCATTCGGAAGGCTTCACAAGAGAGTCTGGAGCAACAAGCACCTGAGGCAAAGCACCAAAATCAGTGTGTACAGAGCTATCGTACTGTCTATTCTCCTTTATGGGTCTGAAACATGGGTCACCGATTGCCAACACCTACGACTCCTCGAACACTTTCAGCAGCACTGTCTTTGCACAATCCTAAATGTACACTGGGCTGACTATGTGACGAATGTCGCTGTCCTTGAGCAAGCGGGGGTCACCAGCATTGAGGCCATGCTATTGAGGACACAGGGCACGTCTCTAGGATGGAGGCCCACCGCCTCCCAAAGATACTACTTCATGGTGAACTCACGCAAGAGAGGCGCCCCCAAAAAGAGATCCAAGGACTCCCTGAAACGACACCTCAGGCTGGGCCAGATTGACCACCAACAATGGTCCACCCTGGCCTCACATCGGGAGGCGTGGAGGCGCACCCTCCACGATCGGGGAGTCACGCCGAACGGGTCTCGAAGAGAAACGACAACGCAGAAAGAACCGCATCTTGGAAACGGCGTCCCCCAAGGAGACTTTCCGCTGTGCTTTCTGCAACCGGGCTTGCCTATCTCAGGTTGGCCTTTTGAGTCATCAGCCTGGGGTGAGCCCTTCCGAAAGACTCTTCGTTCGCGAAGTAATGCCGAGAGAGAGAGAGAGAGAGAGAGAGAGAGACTATACAGCCATTTCCCCCCAGCACTGGGACCTTTGGGCTGGAGACATGGACTCCTTTGTATGTTGGGCTGCCAGGGAATCCTGGGGATGGAATGTGGAGGGAGGGAGGAGGCGGGGCTCATTTGCATGGCGGCCAGGCCCTTCCCACCGGTGGAGTCCCAGCCCCTCCGCTGCAGACTACAAGCCCCAGCATGCCCCGCGAGCCCTCATTGGTCACCTGATCTTTGGGGAGAGTTTAAACCCAAGGCAGGCGAGAGGCGTTGCCAGCTGGTTGGAGGCAGAAGGAGGCTCTGCTTTTGGGAACCCAAGGAGGAGGAGGACGGCGATGATGATGATGCCCGTGAGTCGAGTTCTATCCACATTTTAGTATATTATTATGGACATCAACACTGGGAAGCCCCAAATGGCAACGGCGAAGGGGGCAAGGGGGCGTCTACACTGTGGACTTAACGCGGTTCGATTCCCACTCCCCCCCCTTCCACTTTAGCAGAGTTGGCAGCTGTGCTTTGGGGAGGCTGCTTGGGCAGAGGAGGCTTTGCTCAACTGCCCTGCCCAGCAGCACCCCAAAGGACTCAGCCCAGGGCAGTCCAATGCGGTGCTAAACCGCATTTATTTCACAGTGTAGACGCCTAGGCTGAGAACTATGTGTTTTGAGCCTGGTCACAGAATACGGGCAGGTTTAAGCCAATCAGAGAACAGTATACGGCACATTTATTATTTTATTCTGTTGTTATTATTATTATTACATTTTATTATTGTTATTATTACATTATATTATTTTTCTCTATTTATTATTATTATTATTACAATTTATTATTTTTCTCTATTATTGTTACATTTACATTTATTTTCTCTCTATTATTGTTATTATTACATTTACCATTTCACTCTATTATTGTTGTTATTGCATTTATTATTTCACTCTATTTATTATTATTACAATTTATTATTTTTCTCTATTATTGTTACATTTACATTTATTTTCTCTCTCTCTTTGTTATTGTTATTATTACATTTACCATTTCACTGTATTATTGTTGTTATTGCATTTATTATTTCACTCTATTTATTATTATTATTACATTGTATTATTTTTCTCTATTTATTATTATTATTATTACAATTTATTATTTTTCTCTCTTATTGTTACATTTACATTTATTTTCTCTCTATTATTGTTATTATTACATTTACCATTTCACTCTATTATTGTTGTTATTGCATTTATTATTTCACTCTATTATTATTATTACAATTTATTATTTTTCTCTATTGTTACATTTACATTTATTTTCTCTCTCTCTCTGTTATTGTTATTATTACATTTACCATTTCACTGTATTATTGTTGTTATTGCATTTATTATTTCACTCTATTTATTATTATTATTACATTGTATTATTTTTCTCTATTTATTATTATTATTATTACAATTTATTATTTTTCTCTATTATTGTTACATTTACATTTATTTTCTCTCTATTATTGTTATTATTACATTTACCATTTCACTGTATTATTATTGTTATTGCATTTATTATTTTTTTCTATTTATTATTATTACAATTTATTATTTTTCTCTATTATTGTTACATTTACATTTGTTTTCTCTCTCTCTTTGTTATTGTTATTATTACATTTACCATTTCACTGTATTATTATTGTTATTGCATTTATTATTTTTCTCTATTTATTATTATTATTACAATTTATTATTTTTCTCTATTGTTACATTTACATTTGTTTTCTCTCTCTCTTTGTTATTGTTATTATTACATTTACCATTTCACTGTATTATTATTGTTATTGCATTTATTATTTCACTCTATTTATTACTATTTGAGACACAAAACGGCCGTTCTTGGGTAGTCACATGCCTTAACTCAGTGTTTCCCAACCAGTGTGCCGTGGCACACTAGTGTGCCATGAGCAATCATCAGGTGTGCCGTGGGAAATTGGGACCTCCAATCCCCTTTCTTCCTCCTCCTGACGAACACTTTTTCTTCTCCCCTCGGGCTCCCTTCTTCCCAGCCTCGCTTTGCTCTGGGGTGAGTCTGCGCAGTAGCGCCCGCACGGGTCACGCCTCCCTCCCTCCCCCCTCCCCTCCTGAACACGCTCACGCTGCCCCCTCGGACCAAAATGGCGGCAGAAGCAGCAGTGGAGAAGAAAAAGTGAGTGTTGGGCAGGAGGGGGAAGAAAGGGCACGAAGGGGGAGGAGGAGGTCTCTGTCGAAAGCTGGCATGGGCACACTTGGACCTTCCGGGTGTTTTGGACTCCAACTCCCACCATTCCTAGCAGCCTCAGGCCCTTTTCCTTTCCCCCCCTCAGCCACTTAAGCAGGAAAGGGCCTCAGGCTGTGAGGAATGGTGGGAGTTGGAGTCCAAAGCACCCAGAGGGCCAAAGTTTTCCCATGCCTGTTTGAGGGACCTTAAAGTGGTGAGCCTCCTTCCAACATTGTGATTCTGGATAGAAAACAAACAACAACATAACATTGTTTGAGTCCACAGTGCTCTCTGGACTTAGGTGAGCTACAACTCTAAAACCCAAAGTCAATTCCCAAGCAAACCCTTTCAGTACTTTCTGTTGGTAATGAGAGTTCAATAGGCCAAGTTTGGTTCAATTCCATCGTTGCAAGAGTTCAGGATGCTCTTTGATTGTGTGTTAACTATAAATCCCAGAAACTGTAACTCCCAAATGTCTCCCAAATTGTAACCGACCATGATTATCATGGTATTTTAGGGTGTTTTTGGGATGTTTTTTAGGATGTTTTATCTTGATGTGTTTTATATGCTTGGAAACCGCCCTGAGCCTCGGGGAGGGCGGTTTAGCAAATTGAAATAATAAATAAATAAATAAATAAATAAGGTCTATTTTCCCCAAACTCCATCTGTGTTCACATTTGGGCATATTGAGTATCCGTGCCAAGTTTGGTCCTGATCCAACGTTGTTTGAGTCCACAGTGCTCTCTGGATATAGGTGAACTACAACTCCAAAACCCAAGGTCAATGCCCACCAAACTCTTATAGTATTTTCTCTTGGTTATGGGAGTTCTGTGTGGGAAGTTTGTCTTTCTGCCATTCCTGCCAGGATATCTATGTTGTGTTCATCGAAACAGGCCCAGGTTTCACACTGAGTGTATAAATACATTCAAAAACATATTAACTCTATGTATGACTGTGTTAGAGTGTCGTTTTGGGTCATTTGGGTTGGTGGTGTGCCCCAGGGTTTTGCAAATGTAAAAAGTGTGCCACGGCTCAAAAAAGGTTGGGAAACACTGCCTTAAGTGACACGGAGCCTCTGGTGGCGCAATGGGTCAAACCCTTGTTTTGTTGCTGGCAGGAATGAGGATCGACAGGTTGCAGGTACGAATCCAGGGAGAGTGCGGATGAGCTCCCTCTGTCAGCTCCAGCTCCCCGTGCAAAGGGGACATGAGAGAAGCCTCCCACAAGGATGGTGAAGCACCCAGGTGTCCCTGCCTGGGCAACATTCTTGCAGACGGCCAATTCTCTCACACCATCATTGACTTGCAGATTCTCAAGTTGCTCCTGACATGGAAAGAAAAGCTTTATGTACTGTAAATATTCAAAAAATATAATTTCATTGGTATCTATTTTTATTTTTACTGAAATGTACCAATAGCTGCTGCATTTCCTCGGCTTTTACTCAAGGAATTGCTACACAGCAAAAATAATAATACATCTATCTATCTATCTATATAATAAAAGTCAGTGTTTGCGGGCGGTGGGTGGTGCGGTGGGAGGAATATGTGCCAGCATTTTGATTGGCTGCCACTGTGGGATTATTTGCATAACGCCTCTGATTGGCCAGCCTCCCAACATTCCAAAATTCCTAGGCAGCACAGAGAGGAAAGGAAAGGGCCCGAGGCACAAAAAAAAATGGAGTTGAAGTCCAAGGCACACAGAGCCCACATGACCCATTCTACATCCTGCTGCAGTTTCACATTGGACGAAACATGAATGATGGGACTTGAAGTACCTCCACTAGATTTTCCTGGACTAGGCCTCAGTTACTCCTTAAAGGGCCTGAAAGGGCCTGACTGAATTAACCGTTAGGCTTCCTAAATTTGATTTTCCAGACTAGGCCTCAGTTACAACATAAAGGGCCTGAAAGGGCCTGACTGAATTAACAGTTAGGCTTCCTAAATTTGATTTTCCAGACTAGGCCTCAGTTACAACATAAAGGGCCTGAAAGGGCCTGACTGAATTAACAGTTAGGCTTCCTAAATTTGATTTTCCGGACTAGGCCTCAGTTACAACATAAAGGGCCTGAAAGGGCCTGACTGAATTAACAGTTAGGCTTCCTATATTTGATTTTCCAGACTAGGCCTCAGTTACTCCAGAAAGTGACTGGAAGGGCCTGACTGAATTAACAGTTAGGCTTCCTAAATTTGATGTTCCGGACTAGGCCTCAGTTACAACATAAAGGGCCTGAAAGGGCCTGACTGAATTAACAGTTAGGCTTCCTAAATTTGATTTTCCGGACTAGGCCTCAGTTACAACATAAAGGGCCTGAAAGGGCCTGACTGAATTAACAGTTAGGCTTCCTAAATTTGATTTTCCGGACTAGGCCTCAGTTACAACATGAACGGGCGGTCAAAGAGGCCAAGAAGACCTATAACTCCTCCTTAATAGCGGCGGCAAGATCGCGCCCAGCACAGATCTTTAAGATCATTCGAGACCTAGCTATGCCCAACTCACTGCCGAGGGACAATGAAAATTCAGCTATCTCAGCGGAAGAATTTCAAGTTTTCTTCACTGAGAAAATAATTGCCCTTAGGCGTGATTTACCCTCTATACCTGAGGAGAGGAGCGGGATGGGTAAGAACCCAGCTCCATCGCCTAGCCTGAAACTCGACCAGTTCAAGGCCCTGAATTCAGAGGAGATTAATCAAATCCTGGCAGCGGCAAGGGCAACCACCTGCTCTACAGACCCGTGCCCATCCCATCTGATTAAGTCCTGTGCGGGGAGCCTCTCGGCCACTCTGACAGGCTTGATAAATCACTCATTGGAGCTGGGAGTTTTTCCCGATGCGCTGAAGGAGGCTAGAGTCCGCCCGCTGCTGAAGAAGGCGAATCTGGATCCAGCGGCATCAGCGAACTACCGTCCGGTCTCAAACCTACCCTTCCTCGGGAAACTGATTGAACGGGCAGCAGTGATCCAATTACAGGAATTACTGGAAACCTCAGGAAGCCTGGACCCCTGCCAATCGGGTTTCCGCGCCGGACACGGGACCGAGACCGTCCTGGTGGCCATTACGGACGACATCCGCCGCCAATTGGAGAAGGGAGGTTCGGCTATCTTGGTGCTGCTTGACCTCACCGCGGCGTTCGACATGGTGGACCATGACTTGCTGTTGCGGCGACTATCAGCCATTGGGATTCAAGGCACAGCTTTGGCCTGGTTCGATTCCTTCCTGCGGGGCCGTTCGCAGCGTGTTGAGTGGCGAGGCCAAGCGTCCAAGAAATCCACCCTGGACTGTGGAGTCCCCCAAGGCGCCATTTTGTCACCCACGCTTTTTAACATCTACGTCCAACCCTTGGCAAGCATCGCCAGAAGTTTTGGATTTGGGTGCTACCAATATGCAGATGACACCCAGCTCCTGCTGAAGCTTGAGCCAGGTGTAACATCGGTGCCTGAGAACTTCAGACAAGGACTAGAGGCAGTGACCAGATGGCTCCGCTCATACAAACTCAAGATCAACCCATCAAAGACGGAGATCCTATGGCCGGGACGCCCAGAGCCACCCATTCCGCTGCCTCTCTTTGAGGGAGAGCCGCTGATCCCGGCCCCGTCGGTGAAGAGTCTCGGTGTGATACTAGACTCGAGACTCTCACTGGAGGCCCAGGTTGCTGCGACAAGTAAGGGAGCTTTCTTCCACCTACGCCAGGCACGTCAACTGGCACCTTACCTCCCATCAGATGCGCTGGCTACGGTGGTCCATGCCACAGTGACATCACGGCTGGACTACTGTAATGCCTTGTACGTGGGGTTGCCGCAGTCAACCACTCGTAAAATCCAGCTGGTGCAGAATGCAGCCGCCAGACTCCTCACCGGGACACCACTGAGATGCCATATCGCGCCATCTCTGCAGCGCCTGCACTGGCTGCCAGTCGAGCTCAGAGCCATCCACAAGATCCTGTCGCTTACCTTTAAGGCCCTCCATGGCGCCGGCCCAGCTTATTTAAAAGACCGCTGGGCCGAACCAGTCCATTTAAGGTCGCCGCGTTCAGTGAACAGGGACCTTCTCCGCATTCCAGGTGTGAGTGAGGCCCGCCTCGACATCACAAGACGGAGAGCCTTTTCCATCGCGGCCCCTGTTCTTTGGAACCTGATGCCGGCGGAGAAGAGAGCCATCCGGGACATGCCCCAGTTCCTGACCGCACTGAAGACCTGGCTCTTCCGAAAGGCTTATGGCTAAGGACACCTCCCAGACTTGGCCTGAGCTACTGGAACTATTTTAATTAAGCTTCCTATTCTTTTAGCTTTTAACTATTGAACTCTTTTATGTGTTTTATGTGTAAGTCGCCCGGAGCACTGACGTGGAGGGCGACTCATAAATAATAAAATCAATCAATCAATAAAGGGCCTGAAAGGGCCTGACTGAATTAACAGTTAGGCTTCCTAAATTTGATTTTCCAGACTAGGCCTCAGTTACAACATAAAGGGCCTGAAAGGGCCTGACTGAATTAACAGTTAGGCTTCCTAAATTTGATTTTCCGGACTAGGCCTCAGTTACTCCAGAAAGTGACTGGAAGGGCCTGACTGAATTAACAGTTAGGCTTCCTAAACTTCATTTCCTGGACTAGGCCTCAGTTCCTGGGCTACTATGCAAGGACTGAGTTAACAGTACGGCTGCCTTAACTTGATACTCCAGATTAGGCCGCCGATCATGGGATCCTGAGTATGGCCTGAATTGACAGTAACACTTCCTCAACTAGATTACCATGACTAGGCCAAAGTGACTGGGATACTGTGTAACGACGGAAATAACAGTCAGGCTTCCTCAACTTGCTTTTCCTGACTAGGCCTCAGTTACTGTGATACTGTGTCAAGACAGATCCACATTTACTGTGTGTATCATGCTCCCTTCAGGAGGCGCCATCTTGGTTTTGGCAGTTAGCCAGTTGACAGTTTTTTCCGTTGGAAAGGGAAAACTTCACAAGAAACACTGCAAGCCCTACAAATCACAGACTAGGCCCAAAATTGACAGTAAGGCTTCATTAACTGGATTTTCCTGACTAGGCCTCACTAAATGGCCCAAATTGACAGTACTGACCCTCATCCAATAACTGAGCAAGACCAAATTTGGCACACAGAGCCCCCATGACCCACTCTATAAAAACTTGGCATGAATACTCAATATGCCCAAATGTGAACACAGATAGAGTTCAGGGGAAATAGACCTTGACGTTTGGGGGTTGTAGTTGCTGGGATTTATAGTTCACCTGCAATCAAAGAGCATTCTGAACTCCACCAGCGATGGAATTGGGCCAAACATGACACACAGAACTCCCATGACCAACAGAAAATACTGGAAGGGGTTGATGGGCCCTCACCTTGAGTTTTGGAGTTGTAGTTCACCTACATCCAGAGAGCACTGTGGATCTGGACCAAACTTGGCACGAATATTCAATGTAGTGAACACCGGCGGAATTTGGGGAAAATAGACCTTGACGTTTGGGGGTTGTAGTTGCTGGGATTTATAGTTCACCTGCAATCAAAGAGCATTCTGAACTCCACCAGCGATGGAATTGGGCCACACTTCCCACACAGACTTCCCATGAACGAAATAAAATAGTGGAAGGGTTTGGTGGGCGTTGACCTTAAGTTTGGGAGTTGTAGTTCACCTACATCCAGAGAGCACTGTGGATCTGGACCAAACTTGGCACGAATATTCAATGTAGTGAACACCGGCGGAATTTGGGGAAAATAGACCTTGACGTTTGGGGGTTGTAGTTGCTGGGATTTATAGTTCACCTGCAATCAAAGAGCATTCTGGCCTCCACCAGCGATGGAATTGGGCCAAACTTGGCACGCAGAACTCCCATGAACAAAAGAAAATAGTGGAACAGCCTTGAGTTTTGGAGTTGTAGTTCACCTACACCTGATATGCCCAAATTTGAATTGTGGTGGAGTTGGGGGAGAGTTCGGTTTGTAAATTACTCTGAGCCGCGGAGAGGAGCGAGATAGAAATAAGTAAATATATACATGACAGCTTATTAAACTACAAAAACGTTGTCTTGCAGGAGCGACCTCTTTGCCGCAGCACATCTGGCTCTAGTTTTTCAATGATAAATAATGTGTTATTTATTGTGTAATTGTTTTTATTGATTGTATATGTGGGCATCACATCGCTGCCAGTTGTGAGCTGCCCCCCTGAGTCCCCCTCCGGGGCGCAGGAGGGCAGGGTATACATATTTATTTATTGTTTCGATTTATGTATTTATTTAAATATTGAAATTATCTATCTATGTATATAATAAAAGTCAGTGTTTGCGGGCGGTGGGTGGGTGGTGCGACCGAGCGAATATGTGCCAGCATTTCGATTGGCTGCAACTGTGGGATTATTTGCATAAATGGCTGTGACTGGCCAGCCTCCCAACATTCCAACACAGCACCGAGAGGAAAGGGAGGGGCCTGAGGCTGGAGTTGAAGTGAGCCAGTGAACAGTTTTTTCTGTTGGAAATGGAATGTTCAGTCCCTTCACCCAAGACACTTCTAAGGTGGGAAAGCAAAAGGTGGCTCAGCCCACAGCAATGAGGGAAAGCAAAATGGCAAACAAGGGACCAATGGCACTGGTGTGGTTTAGGGCAGCCACGAATGATGGGATTTGCAGTATCTTCACCTCATTCACTTCCCAAACTACACAGCAACAGACCAGGCCCAAATCAGGACCAACACCCTGGTGCATGATGGGGCAAACAAGGGACCCACCCTCATCCAATGACTGATCAAGACCACACTTGGCACACACCCGTGACCCACTCTACATCCTGGTGCAGTTTGGAGAATGGGGGACCATGGATGATGGGACTTCCAGTACCTTCCCTCACTTCCAGAGACCGCTGCAACCCTCATCCAGAGAATGATCAAGGCCAAATGTGACACCCACAGCCCCCATGACCCACTCTACATCCTGGTGCTGTTTGGAGGGGGGTGGACCACGGCCAATGGGACTCGCAGTACCTTCACTCAGTTCCTGAGACCACTGCAAGCCACATAAATGTCTAATAGGAACCAACCTTGGCACACAAGGCCTTCCTCAAATAACCCGGGCACCCCCGGGTCCTCAGCTAGTAATAATAATAATAATGATTATCTTACCATTGAGCCTCAACCTAGTTTGCGTCAGCCACAAAAATGAAGTTTCTGGTCCTTTCAAAGTCAGGCCTGCACACTGAAACAGGAAATAACACTTTCAAACCAGGAACAGAAAAAAAACCCCATGGTTACATAGTGGAGCCCTTGCTGGCGCAGCGGGTTAAACTGCTGAGCTGCTGAACTTGTTGACTGAAAGGTTGCAGGTTCGAATCCAGGCTGAACTCCCACTGTCAGCCCCAGCTTCTGGCAGCCTAGCAGTTCGAAAACATGCATATGTGAGTAGACCAGTAGGTACAGCTCTGGCAGGAAGGTAACGGTGCTCCATGCAGTCATGTTTGCCACATGACCTTGGAGGCACCTGCGGAGCAGGGTGAGCTCCCACTGTTAGCCCCAGCTTCTGGCAACCTAGCAGTTTGAAAACATGCAAATGTGACTAGACCAATAGGTACAGCTCTGGCAGGAAGGTAGCGACACTCCATGCAGTCATGCTTGCCACATGACCTTGGAAGCACCTGCGGAGCAGGATGAGCTCCCACTGTTAGCCCCAGCTTCTGGCAACCTAGCAGTTCGAAAACATGCATATGTGAGTAGATCAATAGGTACAGCTCTGGCAGGAAAGTAACGACGCTCCATGCAGTCATTTTGCCACGTGACTTTAGAGGCACCTGCGGAGCAGGGTGAGCTCCCACTGTTAGCCCCAGCTTCTGGCAACCTAGCAGTTCGAAAACATGCATATGTGAGTAGATCAATAGGTACAGCTCCATGCAGTCATGCAGTCATTCTTGCCACATGACCTTGGAGGCACCTGCGGAGCAGGGTGAGCTCCCACTGTTAGCCCCAGCTTCTGGCAGCCTAGCAGTTCGAAAACATGCATATGTGAGTAGATCAATAGGTACAGCTCTGGCAGGAAGGCAACGGCGCTCCATGCAGTCATGCTTGCCACATGAACTTGGAGGCACCTGCGGAGCCGGGTGAGCTCCCACTGTCAGCCCCAGCTTCTGGCAGCCTAGCAGTTCGAAAACATGCATATGTGAGTAGATCAATAGGTACAGCTCTGGCAGGAAGGTAACGACGCTCCATGCAGTCATTCTTGCCACATGACTTTAGAGGCACCTGCGGAGCAGGGTGAGCTCCCACTGTTAGCCCCAGCTTCTGGCAACCTAGCAGTTCGAAAACATGCATGTGTGAGTAGATCAATAGGTACAGCTCTGGCAGGAAGGTAACGGCGCTCCATGCAGTCATGTTTGCCACATGACCTTGGAGGCACCTGCGGAGCAGGGTGAGCTCCCACTGTTAGCCCCAGCTTCTGGCAACCTAGCAGTTCGAAAACATGCATATGTGAGTAGATCAATAGGTACAGCTCTGGCAGGAAGGTAACGGTGCTCCATGCAGTCATGCTTGCCACATGACCTTGGAGGCACCTGCGGAGCAGGGTGAGCTCCCACTGTTAGCCCCAGCTTCTGGCAGCCTAGCAGTTCGAAAACATGCATATGTGAGTAGACCAGTAGGTACAGCTCTGGCAGGAAGGTAACGACGCTCCATGCAGTCATTCTTGCCACATGACTTTAGAGGCACCTGCAGAGCAGGGTGAGCTCCCACTGTTAGCCCCAGCTTCTGGCAACCTAGCAGTTCGAAAACATGCATATGTGAGTAGACCAGTAGGTACAGCTCTCGCAGGAAGGTAACGACGCTCCATGCAGTCATTCTTGCCACATGACTTTAGAGGCACCTGCGGAGCAGGGTGAGCTCCCACTGTTAGCCCCAGCTTCTGGCAACCTAGCAGTTCGAAAACATGCATATGTGAGTAGATCAATAGGTACAGCTCTGGCAGGAAGGTAACGGCGCTCCATGCAGTCATTCTTGCCACGTGACTTTAGAGGCACCTGCGGAGCAGGGTGAGCTCCCACTGTTAGCCCCAGCGTCTGGCAACCTAGCAGTTCGAAAACATGCAAATGTGAGTAGATCAATAGGCACTCCATGCAGTCACGCTGGCCACATGACCTTGGAGGTGTCTGTGGAAAACACCGGCTCTTTGGCTTAGAAATGGAGGGGAGCACCACACCCCAGAGTAGGCCATGACTGGACTCCTGTCGGGGAAAATCTTTCCCTAGTGAGATCAAGGCATGTATTGGGTTTTCGGCGTCGCGTGCTCCTCTGAATGCCGTTGGACTACAACTCCCATCGGCCCCCAAGCCAGCGGTGAGGAACCCTGGGAGCTGCAGTCCAGCGACACCCGGAGAGCCGCGATATTACCACCCCTTCAAAGACAAAGGGATGCCTAAAGTGGCAAGGTGTCGGTGGCTCTACGTGGGAGTGAGTTCTGCAGAAACTCCAAAACAGGTCTCGCTTCCCTTTAGGGCGCAAAGGAAACCGCTGCCATTGGTTTGGCTGGGAAGGAAATCCCCGTGTCGGGCGTGAGTCAGTGGATCTTGACACAGGCAGTCAGCAGGTGGCATTCGGCAACTCCCACCATTCCTGAACAGCCTCAGGCCTTTTCCACAAGGCCTTACACCAGGCATGGGCAGACCTCGGCCTTCCCTCCAAGGGCTTTGGACTCCAACCTCCGCCATTCCTCACAGGCGGCTTCCATTTCATGCCTGTTGTAAGGCCTTGTGGGACTACAGCTCCCAGGATCCCCCACCCAGCCTTGAGCGGTGCTAGCCTGCCCTCCCCCCTTCGGCGAGCCTGTTTACCTGCGGGGCGAGAGGGAGCTCCCGCCGTCCCTGCCGCCTCGGAGCAGGAGCAGGGCCGCCTTGGCACCGGGGCTTCCCTGAGCGGCCGGACGCTGTCTGGCGGGTGGGCGGGGGAATGCGCCCTTTACCCAGGTGGCGCCCCACGCAGCGGCATCCTTTACCTACCGGTAGGATCGCCCCTGCCCATGAGTCTTCGTCTGGGGCTGATGGGAGTCGCAGTCCAACCACACTGAGACACTGGGAAGAGTGTAGAGATCACAACTTCTATTATTTCTTCTTGTTACCAAGCTAGGCTAGTGTTGATAGGCCTTGTAGCCCGCAGGGTGTCAGCTGGGGCTGATGGGAGTTGCAGGCCGAAGCCTGGTGAGAGTTTAATGTGTTGTCGAAGGCTTTCATGCCCGGAATCACTGGGTTGCTGTTATTTATTTATTTATTTATTTATTTATTGTTCATTCTTGTATACGGCTCCTTCCAGCAGGCTGGGGAAGTGATTGGAGGTACTTAAAGTCCCATCATCCACGGTCTGCCCTCCTTCAAACTGCGCCAGGATGTAGGGTGGGTCTTGGGGGTTTCTGTGTGGCAAGTTTGGTCTTGTTCATTCAGTGGATTGCCTCAGGCCTTGGCCTTCAAGTCCCATCATCCATGGTCGGTTTCAAAGTGCCAGGATGTAGAGTGGGTTGAGGGCGACTGCCTCAAGTTTGGCCTTATCCATTCAGTGGCGGTTTAGCAGCGGGGGCAACCAATCATGTTGTCAGAATGTAGAGGCCGGGAGCCAATCAGACACATACAAACACACACACATACACACATACATACAAACAAACATTCCGCTTTATTCTATATAGAGATTTATTGTTCATTTTTATCTACCGCTCCTTCCAGGAGGCTCGGGGCGGTTTACATAAAATCAATTAGTAAAACGGCAACAGTTCAATTTAATAACAGCAACAACATAAAAACAACACTCTACGTAGGACTCAAGGATTTGGGCCACTTTCTCAAGAGCCATTTTGCCTGAAAAGGGTCGTTTTACAGGCTCTCCCGAACGGGGCCAGTTCCGTAATGGCACGGACTTCATCCGGCATTGAGTTCCATAGCGACGGGGCCACTACGGAAAAGGCTCTGGATCTGGTTGTAGACAGACGGCAGGAATGAATGGATGGAACTACTAAGAGGTGTTGCTCTTCCGAGCAATCCCCTTCCCATCAGGATTTCTTGACTGTTAGGAACCCTATTTTTCAACTGGAGAACAAATAATAACAGGCATTCTAATGCTGTGTTGATCTAGAGCGGTGTTTCACAACCTTTTTTGAGCCGCGGTACACTTTTGACATTTGCCAAATCCTGGGGCACACCACCAACCAAAATGACACAAAATGACACTCTAACACAGTCATACATATAGTTAATATGTTTTTGAATGTATTTGTACACTCAGTGTGAAACCTGGGCCTGTTTCCATGAACTCAACATAGATATCCTGGCAGGAATGGCAGAAAGACACCAACTTCCCACACAGAACTCCCATCACCAAAAGAAAATGCTATAAGCCTTTGGTGGGCACTGACCTTGAGTTTTGGAGTTGTAGTTCACCTCCATCCAGAGAGCACTGTGGGCGTTTCGATTAGCTGATACTGTGGGATTATTTGCATAAAGGACACTGATTGGCCAGCCTCAGAACTCACAACATTCTACGGCCCTAGACAGAGGGGATTGGTTGCCAGTGAAATGGTATTTGCATAAAGGACTCCGATTGGCCAACCACATTCCAACATTCTAAAGCAGTGTTTCCCAACCTTTTTTGAGCCGTGGCACATTTTTTACATTTACAAAATCCTGGGGCACACCACCGATCAAAATGACAGAAAATGACACTCTCACACAGTCATACATATCGTTAATATGTTTTGAAATGTATTTATACACTCAGTGTGAAACCGGGGCCTGTTTCGATGAACACAACATAGATATCCTGGCAGGAATGGCAGAAAGACACCAACTTCCCACACAGAACTCCCATAACCAAGAGAAAATACTATAAGAGTTTGGTGGGCATTGACCTTGGGTTTTGGAGTTGTAGTTCACCTATATCCAGAGAGCACTGTGGACTCAAACAATGTTGGATCAGGACCAAACTTGGCATGAATACTCAATATGCCCAAATGTGAACGCAGACGGAATTTAGGGGAAATAGACCTTGACATATGGGAGTTGTAGTTTCTGGGGGGGGGGCTTGAAAGACCAGCAGTCTCCATCTCACTTAGGTTGCCCCCTCCCTCCCCGCCAGGCTTGAATTGGGGTGGTGGGGAGCAGGAGCCTCACTTGCGCATCTCCTCGGGGGTCAGCGGGGCGGCCCGAGTGGGCATCTCGGGACTGGCAAAGCAGGCAGGAAGGAAGGCAGTGTGGTAGGGAGCAGGAGGGAGGCCGAGAGCAGTTTTGTGCGCACTGGGGAGGAGGAGGAGGAAGGGGCGTGCCCGGTGCATACAGCATTACACCCCGGGGGGGGGGGAGGAGGCAAGAGGAGGTCTCTACTTGGGGAAAGGGAGGCGGGCCTTCCCGATGCATGGAGAGGGAGAGACCAAGTAGACAACGGGTGGGGAGGGGGGTGGTTGTAATTTTGTGCCTTTATAGAGGTATGTTTCTTAAGGTTTTTATACTTCAACACACTAGACTCTCTCCCCCCCCCCCCTTCCTGGAGGTTCCAATTTCCCACGGCTTACGGCACACTGGTTGGGAAACACTGGCCTACAGGGTGAGAAGGGCGGAATATAGATACCGTAAAAAAAAACCTGTAAATAAATATCTGCAGACAAAACATCAGGAGAGAATGCTTCCGGAACATGTCCATACAGCCCGAAAAACTTAGAGCAGCCTTGGTGAGAGTTGTCTCGCAGTGTCCGAAGGGGCTGCCAAGAGATGGCACAGAGCGGCCCTCTTGTTCTTGGGACTCTTTCCCATTTAATTCCTCAGTCTGTTTCTGCCTTGGAAGTTTTGCAAACTGGGATCCTCCTGTTGTTTTCCCATTCCCGGCCAATCACTCATTGGGAACCACACCTTGGCAAGCCTAGTCTTGCATTAGCTGCGCCTGCAACTACTCCAATCTAGGTTGAATTGGTAGAGACTATGATAAGATACCATTGAAAAGCTACAGCAAAATGTGCAGCAGGACGTCCGTCCGTCCGGGCAAAGCATCTCTGCCTGATGGAACCAAGTAGGAGCCGTCAGAGTTCAAGCGGTGCCAAATTACGTGCGTTCTGCAGTGTAGATGGGACCTAAATGGACTGAAAATCTATAACTCTGGAGTCTCCTTTGTTGGAGCGTGTAAGGAATCAGTTAGGGTGTGTGTCAACTGTAAAATAAGATGCATGAAGCTGATTGGTTGAGCGATACCCGAGGAGACAGCTGAGCCTGGGACCTTTGGGCACTGTTACATTCGTCAGGCTTGAGCTATGCGGATGCTTCCAGAGAAGTTTGGAGCGTGCTCTTGCTTCATGAGCTGCTGAATGAGATTATCTACATCAGTGTTTTTCAACCTTTTTTGAGTTGCGGCACATTTTTGACATTTCCAAAATCCTGGGTCACACCACCAACCAAAATGACACAAAATGACACTCTAACACAGTCATACATAGAGTTAATATGTTTTTTAATGTATTTATACACTCAGTGTGAAACCTGGGCCTGTTTCGATGAACACAACATAGATCTCCTGGCAGGAATGGCAGAAAGACACAAACTTCCCACACAGAACTCCCGTAACCAAGAGAAAATACTTTAAGAGTTTGGTGGCATTGACTTTGAGTTTTGGAGCTGTAGTTCACCTATATCCAGAGAGCACTGTGGACTCAAACAGTGATGGATCAGGACCAAACTTGGCACGAATACTCAATATGCCCAAATGTGAACACAGATGGAGTTTGGGGAAAATAGACCTTGACATTTGGGAGTTACGGTTTCTGGGATTTATAGTTAACACACAATCAAAGAGCATCCTGAACTCTTGCAACAATGGAATTGAACCAAACTTGGCCTATTGAACTCTCATCACCAACAGAAAGTACTGAAAGGGTTTGCTTGGGAATTGACCTTGAGTTTGGAAGTTGTAGTTCACCTACACCCAGAGAGCACTGTGGACTCAAACAATGTCATGTTATGTTGTGGTTTGTTTTCTATCCAGAATCACAACGTTGGAAGGAGGCTCACCACTTTAAGGTCCCTCAAACAGGCATGGGCAAACTTCGGCCCTCTGGGTGCTTTGGACTCCAACTCCCACCATTCCTAACAACCTGAGGCCCTTTCCTGCTTAAGTGGCTGGGGGGGGGAAAGGAAAAGGGCCTGAGGTTGCTAGGAATGGTGGGAGTTGGAGTCCAAAACACCCAGAAGGTTGAAGATTGCCCATGCCAGCTTTCGACAGAGGCCTCTTCCTCCCCCTTCCCGCCCTTTCTTCCCCCTCCTGCCCAACGCTTGCTTTTTCTTCTCCACTGCCGCTTCTGCCGCCATTTTGATCTGAGGGGGCAGCGTGAGCGTGTTCAGGAGGGGAGGGGTGAGGGAGGCGTGACCCGTGCAGGCGCTACTGCGCAGACTCGCCCCAGAGCAAAGCGAGGCAAAGCGAGCAGAGCGAGGCTGGGAAGAAGGGAGCCCGAGCGGAGAAGGAAAAGTGTTCGGCGCAGGGGGAGAAAGGGGATTGCAGGTTCCCATTTCCCACGGCACACCTGAGGATCGCTCACGGCACACTAGTGGGCCACGGCACACTGGTTGGGAAACACTGATCGACACGGACAAAGAAAGACCATTTTAAATCTCTCCTAAAAGGACATGTCAGTTAATGCGACTGACCACACGACTGTAAATATGTTGTTCAGAATTACGTGATGGGTCAGGACCAAAATTGGCATGAATACTCAATATGCCCAAATGTGAACACAGATGGAGTTTGGGGAAAATAGACCTTGACCTTTGGGAGTTACGGTTTCTGGGATTTATAGTTAACACACAATCAAAGAGCATCCTGAACTCTTGCAACAATGGAATTGTTCCATTGTTGCAAGAGTTCAGGATGCTCTTTGGTTGTGTGTTAACTATAAATCCCAGAAACTGTAACTCCCAACTACTTGTTCTTTACTTCTCGGGATATTTTCTTTCTCCGGCAAGGCTGCGTGTGGACTGGTCAGGCGTGAACTACGCATGGTGTTTTATCCTTGTGGCGAGGAAAAAAGGGGTGTGAATAAACATAACAACAGCAACTCTGTGGTGGGATGTGCAAATAGCATAAGTTGGATTTAAGCCCACATTGAGCATTTGTTTGGGGTTTCCGTTTTAGTGATTGGAGAGCCAACCCTTCCGAACCCACAAAAAGTGTGGTTGCGTCTTGACCCCCCACGAACCACCGATTTGACAGATGCCAATCTTGTTTACAACCTTGTTTTGAAGCCCCAGCGTTAAGCCGAACAGAAGGCACCGGTTAGAAGGATTAAGGCGGGGAATGATTAATTATAGGCTTTGGTGGGAAGGAAACAGCACGTGGTCGTGCCGGATCAGCCCCATGTTGTGCAAGGCACATCCTGCCAAGAACAGGGAGAGGCCACGGAACATTTTGGGGCAGGTGCATTTCCCAGAAGGGCCTGCAATCCCTTCCTTCCTCAGCCAAGAGTTCCGACGGGAGTTCAGGCTTCGCAAGAGCTGTCCAAGGTGCTGGAGTGACACTGAGGTGGTCGTTTAGCACCTTGGACAGCTTCTTGCACAATCTCCAACATCCAGAATGGATTCACCAACTCATTCAACATTTTGAATCTGCGGACCACAAGGATCGTGAATTAACCCGACCTTTGACCTTTACTACACTACCGCCTTGGGTGCCCTCTGGGCGGCTGTACCAGGAAATCCCAAATGGATGGCACCCCACGAGGGAGGGTCTTTCTCCAGAATGGGCAAAACAAGAATGGGCAACGTGGAAGCCCCTGAACAGACTCAGGAGTGGAGTGGGCAGATCGAAAGACAATAATACACGGAGCTAGACAGTAGGACAGTGTTTCTCAACCAGTGTGCCGTGAGCCATCATCAGGTGTGCCGTGGGAAATGGAGAGTTCAATATGCCAAGTTTGGTTCAATTCCATTGTTGCAAGAGTTCAGGATGCTCTTTGGTTGTGTGTGAACTATAAATCCCAGAAACTGTAACTCCCAAATGTCAAGGTCTATTTTCCCCAAACTCCATCTGTGTTCAGATTTGGGCATATTGAGTATTCATGCCAAGTTTGGTCCTGATCCAACATTGTTTGAGTCCACAGTGCTCTCTGGATATAGGTGAACTACATCTCCAAAACTCAAGGTCAATGCCCACCAAACTCTTGGTCATGGGAGTTCTCAAAAGTAAGACGATGTCTTACTTTCAGAATGCTTTTACCCCCAAAAGCCCCAGCTGAGCAAGCCTTACTTTCTGCCATACTGCCTTATATTGACATACCCCAAAAGAATTCTTCACCCAGTAGGGCATTTGGTACCTGTGAGGGGCACGCCCGCCGCCCGGCTGCCGCTGACAACCGCCACACGGGCCGACCGTGGCACGCCTCTTGCGCAGCACGCCTCTTGCCTGGCCTCTGCGCGACGCCGTCGCCCGCCTCTTGCTCCTTCTTCTTCCCCTCCCTTCGCATGGACTTTTGGGGTACGGCTTACATTAGCTGACCTTCTGACACCCCGATACGTCTTACAATCGGGGGTGTCTTACTATCGGGGGAAACACGGTAGTATTTTCTCTTGGTTATGGGAGTTCTGTGTGGGAAGTTTGTTTCCATTCCATCATTGGTGGAGTTCAGAATGCTCTTTGATTGCGGGAGAACTATAACTCCCGGCTGTTGAGCAAGACCTTTGTGTGTGTCTTCTTTGCCATTCCTGCCAGGATATCTATGTTGTGTTCATCGAAACAGGCCCAGGTTTCACACTGAGTGTATAAATACATTTGAAAACATATTAACTGTATGTATGACTGTGTTAGAGTGTCACTTTGTGTCATTTTGGTTGGTGGTGTGCCCCAGGATTTCGGAAATGGAAAAAATGTGCCGCGGCTCAAAAAAGGTTGGGAAACACTGCTGTAGGATTTAAAGGGGCAGATCTGCAGGCGATGTCAATAAAGAGTCCTATAATAACAAAAAAAAATCAAAATGTCTTATTGTGAACAATACCAGTCCTTTTTAGCAGAACGATATCACGTATAGTGCAATGTTATACACATCAATCACAATATCACATATATCATATAACAGTCAATACAACAATCACATAGAAAGCCTGACACAATGCGGGCTAAAACGGCGCTCTAACAAAATCCGTATACCCCTATGAATAGTCCGAGTCTGATAACCCACGGGCTAGAGACTGAGTCTGTCGGGGAGCCTTGGTGGGTAGAAGAGCTGGCAAGCTGTCGGGTGGGCAGGCACCTATGGCTAGAGGTAAGCTGACGACGCCAAGATGGCGCTCTGAACTACTGACACGCTCCCTCAGGGCGTGGATCAATTTGGATTCAAAGTCTGGACGGGAGATTTTGCGTTTCCGCGTTTCAATACATATCAATCATGTAAGTGTTTTCCCGGGCTGGAATCAGTTCAGAGCGCCCTGAGAAAGCGTGTGTTACGCGAAAGGGCCATCTTGGCGTTGTCAGCTTACCTCTAGCCGTAGGCGCCTGCCCACCCGGCAGCTTGCCAGCTCTTCTACCCACCAAGGCTCCCCGAGAGACTCAGTCTCTAGCCCGTGGGTTATCAGACTCCGGACTATTCATAAGGGTATACGGATGTTGTTAGAGCGCCGTTTTAGCCCGCAGTTGTGTCAGGGCTTTCTATGCTTGATTGTTGTATTGACTGTTATATGATATATGTGATATTGTGATTGATGTGTATAACATTGCACTATACGTGATACTGTTCTGCTAAAAAGCACTGGTATTGTTCACAATAAGACATTTTGAGAGGGGCCGAGAGTGGTTTCGCGCACATCGGAGAGGAGGGATGGGCGGGGCCGGTGCTGGACTGAACCATCCGGCATTAGGCCCAGCGCGCGAAGGGGGGGGGGAGGCAAGATGAGGTCTCTACTTGGGGAAAGTGAAACAGAGGGAGAGACCAAGTAGACAACGGGTGGGGAGGGGGGTGGTTGTAATTTTGTGCCTTTATCGAGGTAGGTTTCTTCGGGTTTTTATACTTCAACACACTAGACTCTCCCCCCTCCCCTCCTGGAGGTTCTAATTTCCCGCGGCACACCTGATGATCGCTCACGGCACACTAGTGTGTCCCGGAACACTGGTTGGGAAACACTGAAGTAGACAACGGGTGGGAAGGGGGGGTTGTAATTTTGTGCCTTTATCGAGGTAGGTTTCTTCGGGTTTTTATACTTCAACACACTAGACTCTCCCCCCTCCCCTCCTGGAGGTTCTAATTTCCCGCGGCACACCTGATGATCGCTCACGGCACACTAGTGTGTCCCGGCACACTGGTTGGGAAACACTGAAGTAGACAACGGGTGGGGAGGGGGGGTTGTAATTTTGTGCCTTTATCGAGGTAGGTTTCTTCGGGTTTTTATACTTCAACACACTAGACTCTCCCCCCCTCCGGGAGGTTCTAATATCCCGCTGCACACCTGATGTTCGCTCACGGCACACTAGTGTGTCCCGCACACTGGTTGGGAAACACTGAAGTAGACAACTGAGGGGGGTTGTAATTTTGTGCCTTTTAGAGGTAGGTTTCTTCGGTTTTTATACTTCAACACACTAGACTCTCCCCCTCCCCTCCTGAGGTCCCGCGGCACACCTGATGACGCTCACGGCACACTAGTGGGCAAACACTGAAGTAGACAACGGGTGGGGAGGGGGGTTGTAATTTTGTGCCTTTATCGAGGTAGGTTTCTTAGGGTTTTTATACTTCAACATACTATACTCTCCCCCTCCCCCTCCCCTCCTGGAGGTTCTAATTTCCCGCGGCACACCTGATGATCAACACACGACTCTCCCCCTCCCCTCCACGGCACACACTAGTGTGTCCCGGCACACTGGTTGGGAAACACTGAAGTAGACAACGGGTGGGGAGGGGGGGGGTTGTAATTTTGTGCCTTTATAGAGGTACGTTTCTTAGGGTTTTTATACTTCAACACACTAGACTCTCCCCCCTCCCCTCCTGGAGGTTCTAATTTCCCGCGGCACACCTGATGATCGCTCACGGCACACTAGTGTATCCCGGCACACTGGTTGGTAAACACTGAAGTAGACAACGGGTGTGGAGAGAGGGTTGTAATTTTGTGCCTTTATAGAGGTACGTTTCTTAGGGTTTTTATACTTCAACACACTAGACTCTCCCCCCTCCCCTCCTGGAGGTTCTAATTTCCCGCGGCACACCTGATGATCGCTCACGGCACACTAGTGTGTCCCGGCACACTGGTTGGGAAACACTGAAGTAGACAACGGGTGGGGAGGGGGGTTGTAATTTTGTGCCTTTATAGAGGTACGTTTCTTAGGGTTTTTATACTTCAACACACTAGACTCTCCCCCCTCCCCTCCTGGAGGTTCTAATTTCCCGCGGCACACCTGATGATCACTCACGGCACACTAGTGTGGTTGGGAAACACTGTCCTACATGGTAAGGGTGTGGTTGGGGAAAGAATATATTGTTGTAGCCATAGCTTCCTGTCCCTAAAATTATTTTCTGTCTCCCTCCCTCCCTCCCACCCTCTCTTTCTGAATCACGTGACCATCTGCTGCAGATGCATTTTTATTTCTCGGACAAAGTGGTCCTTCTGTTTGACTTCTGGAACGTCCACTCCCCGGCAGGTACGAGGACAAAAAACACTCTTATCTCAGTCACACTACGGGTTGCTGAGCCAAGCGAGAGGGAAGCGGGAGGACTAAGGAGATTAAAGGAAACCGTAGCTGCAGAGGAGGCAGGAGGGCTTTCGCTCTTTTTCAGATAACGTCCTTCCTTCGAGGGCTCTGCCTCGTAATCTTGTCTGGGGCCAAAATGGGAAGGTTGGGCCCACAGGTTGCTTAAAGGAACAAGGCCCTCCTAAACCCATTTGCACACAGCTTTGGACTCTTTGAGGGCTGGGTGTTAGTTAGTTATGAAAGTGCTCATTTCATGTCCTTAAAATGACGGAAGTTCCTTGTTCCCCTAATAGTAATAACAATAATAATCTATGTATATAATAAAAGTCAGTGTTTGCGGGCAGTGGTGTGGTGGTGCGACGGGAGGAATACGTGCCGGCGTTTCGATTAGCTGACACTGTGGGATTATTTGCATAAAGGACACTGATTGGCCAGCCTCAGAACTCCCAACATTCTACGGCCCCAGACAGAGGGGATTGGTTGCCAGTGAAATGGGATTTGCATAAAGGACTCCGATTGGCCAACCACATTCCAACATTCTAAAGCACTGTTTCCCAACCTTTTTTGAGCTGTGGCACATTTTTTACATTTACAAAATCCTGGGGCACACCACCAACCAAAATGACACACAATGACACTCTAACACAGTCATACGTATAGTTAATATGTTTTCAAATGTATGTATACACTCAGTGTGAAACCGGGGCCTGTTTCGATGAACACAAAATAGATATCCTGGCAGGAATGGCAGAAAGAAACACACAGAACTCCCATAACCAAGAGAAAATACTATAAGAGTTTGGTGGGCATTGACCTTGGGTTTTGGAGTTGTAGTTCACCTATATCCAGAGAGCACTGTGGACTCAAACAATGTTGGATCAGGACCAAACTTGGCACGAATACTCAATATGCCCAAATGTGAACACAGATGGAATTTGGGGAAAATAGACCTTGCCATTTGGGAGTTATAGTTTCTGAGATTTATTTTATTTATTTATTTATTTATTTATTAACTTCGATTTAGTATACCGCTCACTCCGGAGCTCAGAGCGGTTTACAGAAGAAGCATAAACACCGTGAGTAATAAAACAGATTAAACAGTTAAAACACATTAAACATCAAAGCAGTTAAAACATATTAAAAACACTAGCCCTCAGCACAGGCTGGGGGACAAGATAAGAATCTGGGGGGCATAGGCGGCATGGCACACAGTGTGGTTGAGTTAAGGGCCGAACGCCGTCCTAAAGAGCCAAGTCTTCAAGGCCTTGCGGAAGGGCAGAAGAGCGCGGATGGCGCGGATCTCCTTTTCCGGGAGGCCGTTCCAGAGACTTGGGGCAGCTACAGAGAATGCCCTCCGCCGTGTCGTGGCCAGTCTGCAGGTTCCGAGGGAAGGCACCTCAAGGAGGTTAAGCTCCTCAGAGCGCAGTGATCTCGCGGGCACATAAGGGGTAAGTCGCTCCCTCAGGTACACTGGCCCCAAACCATAGATGGCCTTAAAGGTGAGAACTAACACCTTGAAGAGGACCCGGAATTCAATCGGGAGCCAGTGCAGCTCGCGCAGGAGTGGGGTCGCGCGGTCAGATCTTGCAGCGCCCAGGAGGAGGCGTGCTGCGGCATGCTGCACTAGCTTAAGCTTCCGGATCATCGACAAGGAAGGCCAATGTAGAGCGCATTACAGTAATCGAGCCTCGAGATGACCGTGGCTTGGATCACCGTAGCAAGGTCGCGTTGGGGAGAGGTAGGGAGCCAGGCGCTTAGCCAACCGTAGGTGGTAGAATGCTGTCCTGCAGGTGCAGCCAATCTGCTCCTCCATGGACAGGTGGGCGCCCAGCCGGACCCCCCAGACTTTTACCGATGGCTGGGGGCAGAGGCCACACCATCGAATGTTGGCAGCTGGGTCGCTACCCCCCCGGGCGGCCCAGCCACAAGATCTCCGTCTTGGCCGGGTTCACCTTCAACTTACTGGCTCGCAGCCATCCAGTCACGGCTTCAAGGCAAAGATGGAAATTATCGGGTACAGAGACCGCCCCGGGGTCCATCCTCAGAATGAGCTGGGTATCATCAGCGTACTGATGACACTCCAGCCCAAAACTCCGTACCAGTTGGGCGAGTGGTCGCATATAGATGTTAAATAACAGCGGGGAGAGGATAGCCCCTGAGGCACCCGCAGTTCAGCGGGGAGCCTCCGGAGACCGCCCCTCCCCACTTCACTCGCTGCTGGCGGCGTTGGAGGAAGGAGGACAGCCCGTTGAGGGCTGTCCCCCTCACCCCCGCCACCGCCAGGCGGTGTATCAAAAGTTGGTAATCGACGGTATCAAACGCTGCCGTGAGGTCCAATAACACGAGCAGCGCCGATCCACCTCGGTCCAAGTGGCAGCGGAGTAGGTCTGTGATGGAGACCAGGACAGTCTCCGTCCCATGGCCTGAACGGAAGCCGGACTGGAAGGGGTCTAGCCAGGTTGCGTCATCCAAGAAGGTCTGCAGCTGGTCCATTGCTGCCCTCTCAATCACCTTGCCCAGGTACGGAAGGTTCGACACTGGGCGGTACTGGAGGGAGCCGCGGGTCTAATCCGGGCTTCTTCAGCAATGGACTGACCACCGCCTCTTTTAGCTCCTCTGAAAAGCCCCTTGCTCAAGGGAGCAGTTGACTATCTTCAACAGAGGGCCTCGTAGCCCCTCCACGCAAGCTCGAATCAGCGTGGAGGGGCACGGGTCGAGGGAGCAGGTGGTCGATTTATAGTTAACACACAATCAAAGAGCATCCTGAACTCTTGCAACAATGGAATTGAACCTGACATATTGCACTCTCATGACCAACAGAAAGTACTGAAAGGGTTTGCTTGGGAATTGACCTTGGGTTTGGAAGTTGTAGTTCATCTACACCTGAGTGGAGAAGAAAAAGTGTTCGGCAGGAGGGGGAAGACAGGGCATTGGAGGTTCCAATTTCCCACGGCACCCTTGATGATCGTTCACAGCACACTAGTGTGCCATGGCGCACTGGTTGGGAAACACTGTTCTAAAGTGACTCAGAGGAAAAAGGAAAGGGCTCAGGCAGTCAGATACTGCGGCCCACAGCAATGACGGATCAGGACCAAACTTGGCAAACAGGGGCCCAATGGCCCACTTCACAAGACTTGTAGCAATTCCAGTCTCTGACCGCCATACAACCCTGGCCATATTGACAAAGTGTAGTCAAAGAGATGTGAGGTGATTGCCTGGCTCTGTCCCCACTGTAACTCTTGTTGTTGTTGTTGTTCTCCTATTGGCAGGGATGGTGCTCACGGTGGTGGTCATCCTCTTGCTGGCGGTGCTCTACGAAGCCATCAAAGTGGGCAAGTTGAAGCTGGTTCAGTGTGCCATGCCGGCGGTGCCGCCCAGCACCAGCCAGGAGGCTTTGGGAGAGCCAGAAATCATGTCTATTAACACGGGCACAGGCCAACTAACGGGCACCTCGAAAAAGTAAGTAAATGGGGGAAGTAGGACACAAGGCAGAGTAAGCTTGGGCATCCCCTCGCGGAGAGGTCGTGCCCTAAGCGGCAGAACCCCTTCCTGAAGGAACTCTCGTCGGCCTCATAAGTTCCTAAGAAGGGCGTCAATTAAGAATGTGGCCAGAGCAGGGCAACCATTGTTGGGCAAGTGGGCATATCAACAGCAGGCCCTCCTCATACATGCACAGCAGAGTAACTTATTAGCAGCAGCGTGACCCAGCACCAGCAGCCCAAAGGGATGAAAAGAACAGAAACACACAGACCAAATGTTCTCTCTTCCATAGGAAAAGTAGTAAAATAATATGGGCACACTATTACTATCTATATAGATAAAATCCTTCATGTGGTGGTTCCAGTCTTATAGACAAAGAAACCACACAAGGCAGACACACAAAAACAGCCCACACACCCAGAAAACCCTACGAGGTATGTTTACCAAAACACACCCCGCCCAAAAAGAGGCAACGGCCACAAAGACAAACAACCCATTATGGACTACAACTCCCATGATGCCCCAGGCCATCTCCCTCTGGCAGTTTAGAGCATTGGAATGTTAGTGGAGCTGACCAATTAGAGGCATTATGCAAATGCTCCCTCAGTTAGAATGTAGAGGCTGGGAGCCACCCCCCTCTGGCAGTTTAGAGTGTTGGAATGTTGGTGGAGCTGACCAATTAGAGGCATTATGCAAATGCTCCCTCAGTTAGAATGTAGAGGCTGGGAGCCACCCCCCTCTGGCAGTTTAGAGTGTTGGAATGTTGGTGGAGCTGACCAATTAGAGGCATTATGCAAATGCTCCCTCAGTTAGAATGTAGAGGCTGGGAGCCACCCCCCTCTGGCAGTTTAGAGTGTTGGAATGTTGGTGGAGCTGACCAATTAGAGGCATTATGCAAATGCTCCCTCAGTTAGAATGTAGAGGCTGGGAGCCACCCCCCTCTGGCAGTTTAGAGTGTTGGAATGTTGGTGGTGCTGGCCAATTAGAGGCATTATGCAAATACTCCCTCAGTTAGAATGTAGAGGCTGGGAGCCACCCCCCTCTGGCAGTTTAGGGCGTTGGAATGTTGGTAGTGCTGGCCAATTAGAGGCATTATGCAAATACTCCCTCAGTTAGAATGTAGAGACTGGGAGGCACCCCCGTCTGGCAGTTTAGAGTGTTAGAATGATAGTGGAGCTGACCAATTAGAGGCATTATGCAAATACTCCCTCAGTTAGAATGTAGAGACTGGGAGCCACCCCCCTCTGGCAGTTTACAGTGTTGGAATGTTGGTGGTGCTGGCCAATTAGAGGCATTATGCAAATACTCCCTCAGTTAGAATGTAGAGACTGGGAGCCACCCCCCCCCCCTGGCAGTTTAGAGTGTCGGAATGTTGGTGGTAGGGAGGGAGGGAGAAGAGCCAGGAGGACAGAAACAAGAGAAAAGCTGAGGGATGAGGGAAGAAAGGAAGTATAAAAGGCAGGAAGGGGTGTTACTCTTGGTCTTTGCCACATGCACACACGTATGTACTTATAGACATGCACACATACACACATATATACATGCACTGAAATATACACATGCACACATACATACACACATCTACACATATACACGCATATACATATACAAAAACACACATATACATAAGTACACACATATACACGCATATACATATACACATATACATAAGTACACACATACACACACACATATGTACACATAGACACAAATCCATATATATACATACATACACACACAAAACACATATATATAGACTGGGCTACAGGAAAGAGAGAAAGCCACAGCGGCGCATGGCCGGGTTCAGCTAGTTTTGTAGTAAAACAATATGGTCGCTCTATTTACAAGAACAAGGTTTCCGTAACACAAAATTCTCGACACTTCCTTCTTTGCTTCCACGCTGGGCTTCTTCCTCAGATGCACAGCTTCGCTCCCACAGAGCCTCTTCGCACACCAAAGTTACACAGGAGCTTCACACAGTAGCCTTTTTACACACAGCAGCCTTCACACTTCACACACGATGGCCTTCAACCTGCCGCTTACTCTCACTGAAGCTTCTCACACAAGGCCTTCTCATACTGAGGCAACAAAAACTGAGGGCTGCCTCACACGAAGTAGGCCTTTCTCCCACTGAGGTCTCCTCATAGAGGGCTCTCCCAGACTGAGGCCTTTCTCCCACTGAGGCCTACTAACGCACTGAGGCCCATCTCCCACTGAGGCCTACTCACGCACTGAGGCCCATCTCCCACTGAGGCCTACTAATGCACTGAGGCCCATCTCCCACTGAGGCCTCCTCACAGAGGGCTCTCTCAGACTGAGGTCTACTCACGCACTGAGGCCCATCTCCCACTGAGGCCTTTCTCCCACTGAGGTCTACTCACGCACTGAGGCCCATCTCCCACTGAGGCCTACTAATGCACTGAGGCCATCTCCCTCTGAGGCCTCCTCACAGAGGGCTCTCCCAGACTGAGGCCTTTCTCCCACTGAGGCCTACTCACGCACTGAGACCCATCTCCCACTGAGGCCTACTAACGCACTGAGGCCCATCTCCCACTGAGGCATACTAATGCACTGAGGCCCATCTCCCACTGAGGCATACTAATGGACTGAGGCCCATCTCCCACTGAGGCCTACTAATGCACTGAGGCCCATCTCCCACTGAGGCCTCCTCACAGAGGGCTCTCCCAGACTGAGGCCTTTCTCCCACTGAGGCCTACTCACGCACTGAGGCCCATCTCCCACTGAGGCCTACTAACGCACTGAGGCCCATCTCCCACTGAGGCCTCCTCACAGAGGGCTCTCCCAGACTGAGGCCTTTCTCCCACTGAGGCCTACTCACGCACTGAGGCCCATCTCCCACTGAGGCCTACTAACGCACTGAGGCCCATCTCCCACTGAGGCCTCCTCACAGAGGGCTCTCCCAGACTGAGGCCTTTCTCCCACTGAGGCCTACTCACGCACTGAGGCCCATCTCCCACTGAGGCCTACTAACGCACTGAGGCCCATCTCCCACTGAGGCATACTAATGCACTGAGGCCCATCTCCCACTGAGGCATACTAATGGACTGAGGCCCATCTCCCACTGAGGCCTACTAATGCACTGAGGCCCATCTCCCACTGAGGCCTCCTCACAGAGGGCTCTCCCAGACTGAGGCCTTTCTCCCACTGAGGCCTACTCACGCACTGAGGCCCATCTCCCACTGAGGCCTACTAACGCACTGAGGCCCATCTCCCACTGAGGCCTCCTCACAGAGGGCTCTCCCAGACTGAGGCCTTTCTCCCACTGAGGCCTACTCACGCACTGAGGCCCATCTCCCACTGAGGCCTACTAACGCACTGAGGCCCATCTCCCACTGAGGCCTCCTCACAGAGGGCTCTCCCAGACTGAGGCCTTTCTCCCACTGAGGCCTACTCACGCACTGAGACCCATCTCCCACTGAGGCCTACTAACGCACTGAGGCCCATCTCCCACTGAGGCATACTAATGCACTAAGGCCCATCTCCCACTGAGGCATACTAATGGACTGAGGCCCATCTCCCACTGAGGCCTACTAATGCACTGAGGCCCATCTCCCACTGAGGCCTCCTCACAGAGGGCTCTCCCAGACTGAGGCCTTTCTCCCACTGAGGCCTACTCACGCACTGAGGCCCATCTCCCACTGAGGCCTACTAACGCACTGAGGCCCATCTCCCACTGAGGCCTCCTCACAGAGGGCTCTCCCAGACTGAGGCCTTTCTCCCACTGAGGCCTACTCACGCACTGAGGCCCATCTCCCACTGAGGCCTACTAACGCACTGAGGCCCATCTCCCACTGAGGCCTCCTCACAGAGGGCTCTCCCAGACTGAGGCCTTTCTCCCACTGAGGCCTACTCACGCACTGAGACCCATCTCCCACTGAGGCCTACTAACGCACTGAGGCCCATCTCCCACTGAGGCATACTAACGCACTGAGGCCCATCTCCCACTCAGGCATACTAATGGACTGAGGCCCATCTCCCACTGAGGCCTACTAATGCACTGAGGCCCATCTCCCACTGAGGCTCCTCACAGAGGGCTCTCCCAGACTGAGGCCTTTCTCCCACTGAGGCCTACTCACGCACTGAGGCCCATCTCCCACTGAGGCCTACTAACGCACTGCGGCCCATCTCCCACTGAGGCCTCCTCACAGAGGGCTCTCCCAGACTGAGGCCCATCGCCCACTGAGGCCTCTCACCGACTGAGGGCTACTAAGCTCCAGGCACGCCTGCTCATACTGGCTGAATGGGGTTGGACTGGGTGGCCCACGAGGTCTCGCCCAACTCTATGATTCTGTTGAACTGCGGCTATTGCGGAGTCATTGCATCCACAGCTTTACGTTGGCCTTCCTTTGTCGGTCATCCAGAAGCTTAAACTGGTGCCGAATGCCTGGAGGGGTCGGGAGGGACCACACGGGAGAGTCAATGCGTGGCCCAGGCCAGGTGCAGCGTGCAGGCGAGGAAGGAAGGGCTGCCAGGCATAATGGGGGTGGGTGGGATGGCCTTTGGGGTCCCCCCCAACCCTATGGTTCTATGAGTTGCATATTCCAGGGTGGGAGTCGCAAATGCTAAGCTGCCCGTTTGCTCTCTTTGTCTTTGACCAAAGCCCTTTCCCTTGGCACGTGGCCCACACCGCCGTCCACGTGGTCCAGGTCGTCCTTGGGTACATGGTGATGCTGGCTGTGATGTCGTACAACTCCTGGGTCTTCATCGGCGTCATCGTGGGCTCTGCGATCGGCTACTATGTGGCATATCCTTTGATCAGCGTCCGATAGCAGCGACGTGGTCTACTTTGAGAATCGGGCGGACCCAGAAGGACGTGTCGCTTGTCGGCAGATAAGAGGCCGACTCAACGACGGTTCCAAGACTAATTCGATCTCGGCTCCAAGACCGATGGCTTCTGATTGTTTCTTCTTCGGGAATATTTTTGTTTCTAGCATTTGTGATCCTTAAGTGCCTTTGAACATATTACTGAAGGCCACCGATTGTATCGTTGCCAGGGGCGGTCCCACGTATACGCGAAGTACGCGGCCGCTTAGGGTGGCATCTTCTGGGAAGGGCGCCGCCACGCCAGCCGCGCCGCCGTAGCAAACCTCCCTGTTGCTGCGTCGGCTTCAGCGCCTGGCCTGCAGGAGGTTCTGGGCATGCGCTGAGATTTTCGCGCATGCGCAGTGGCTCCGGAGCTGAAGTGGAGCTCGGGAGCCACTGCGCATGCCCAGAAGCCTGTAAACACGTCACGTCTGCACTCCGTCCGTATTCGGCACGCAGGGGGCGGAGGCAAAGGGGGCGGAGACAAAGGGGGCGCCAAAGTAATGTTCGCTTACCATATAAAATAACCTTAGACCACCCCTGTTCGTTGCCATTACTCGGAAAGCTGGCACGCACACAATGTTTATGTCTCTGCTGTGGTGTGTTTTCCTACCAGAGCCTTTTCCGACCATAGCCGAGACCCTTAAGCAACCCTGACCCTGAAGGCTGAGCGGCTAAAGAAGAGGCAGCATGGGCATCTGCCGGGAGGGCTTTGACGGCGTGTTCCTGCAAGGCGCAGGGTTGGCCTTTGTGGTCTCTCCCAACTCTAGGACTCTATGGCTTTCTGCACTGCCATATAATCCGGATCATCAAATTAGATAATCCACATTTGTATTGGATTATATGAGTCTACACTGCCAGATAATCCGGCCAAAACCAGGCCCGGATTAAGAGTTTGTGGTACCCTAGGCCACACTCTGGATGGCCGGTCACGGGGGGGGCGGTCGCGGGCCTCCACCATGTCCCTGGGTACTACGTCGAAGGAAGGGAAACCCGGGGGCGGCCACTGCAGCAGCCAGGGACATGGCGGAGAGCGCCGCGCCGCTCCCGCCCTGCCACCTGCGGCGACCCGCCCTTTTTCGGCGGGGCTGGGTGCGTCAGGTGCGGGCGAGGAGGAAGAGGTGGAGGCAGAGGCCCGGCTTCCCTCCACCCCTTCCTCCTCGCCGCCTGACGTCACCCAGCCCTGCCAAAAGGGGCGGGCCGTGCAGGACGCCGGTGCGCTTAGCGCCCTCCGCCATGTCCCTGGGTGCTGCAGCGGCCGCCCGGGAGCTTACCTTCCTTCTCTGAAGGAAGAGAAAGGAAGGTAAGCTCCCAGGCGGCCGATGGAGCACCCAGGGACATGGCCCCGCACGAGCGACGAACAGGCGGGGGGAAGTCCCGCCCCTAGGGCGTCTGACGTGGTTTCCCTCCGCCTTCTCCTCACTCGCGTCGGCCCCGCCCCTCTTCGCGTCGCCTCCCCCACCCCGGAGATCAATTTTTTTAATTAAAAAAATTGGGGGGGTCCCGGCCGGCCGCCCCCCCCCCATGCGTGCCATGGCCTCAGGTGGCTTTATGGGTAATCCGGGCCTGCCCAAAACATAATCTGGATTTTAAATGGCAGTGCAGAAGGGACTCTATGCCACGACTCTAAAAGGCAGCTATGGGTTTCCGTGCCTTAAATAGCAACGTATTGGAAAACGTTCGATTACTTTGTAAATTATTAAAATAGTTCAATTTTAACCGTATAGTTTCTGCTGATGGTTCAAACCTCCGCTCTGCCATGGGTGACGCTTGGGCAGGTCGCACTCTCTCAGCCTCGGAGCCAGGCAAGAGAAAGCGCCCTCTGGACAAGTCCGGCTGTGTACCTTCACAACCCTCATCCATTCACCAATACAGACCAAACTTGGCACACAGAGCCCCCATGACCCACTCTACATCCTGCTGCAGGTTGGGGGAGGGTGGGCCACAGATGATGGGACTTGCACTACCTTCAGTAATTTCATGATACCACTGCAACTCCCAATACTGCTGGATCAAGACCAAACTTGGCACACAGAGCCCCCATGACCCACTCTACATCCTGCTGCAGGTTGGGGGAGGGTGGGCCACAGATGATGGGACTTGCACTACCTTCAGTAATTTCATGGTACCACTGCAACTCCCAATACTGCTGGATCAAGACCAAACTTGGCACACAGAGCCCCCATGACCCACTCTACATCCTGCTGCAGGTTGGGGGAGGGTGGGCCACAGATGATGGGACTTGCACTACCTTCAGTAATTTCATGATACCACTGCAACTCCCAATACTGCTGGATCAAGACCAAACTTGGCACACAGAGCCCCCATGACCCACTCTACATCCTGCTGCAGGTTGGGGGAGGGTGGGCCACAGATGATGGGACTTGCACTACCTTCAGTAATTTCATGGTACCACTGCAACTCCCAATAATGATGGATCAAGACCACACTTGGCAC